>PVIU01001244.1:112091-227626 GCA_004026605.1 Ondatra zibethicus
TCCCCCTCCTCCTCCCTTCCCCCTCCTCCTCCTCCTCTTAGTAAAATGGTTTGGTTTGGTTTGGTTTGGTTTTTGAGACAGGGTTTCTCTGTAGCTTTGGAGCCTGTCCTAGAACATTCGCAGTGGTGGCGCACGCCTTTAATCCCAGCACTTGGGAGGCAGAGGCAGGTGGATCTTTGTGAGTTTGAGGCCAGCCTGGTCTACAGAGCGAGTTCCAGGACAGGCTCCAAAGCTACAGAGAAACCCTGTCTCAAAAATACAAAAAACAAACAAAAAAATTTCTTCAAGGAAGCGTTTACAAGACTAGACTAGGTTCCTCATTCCAAGATCCCATCACATTCTGTTTCCCACATAGCTCTTCACAGAATTCCATACAAAAACAGTGCTGTTTTTGGTTCATGGTTATTTCCAAACTAAACTACACGCTCAGGAAGCAGGGTGGGTCTTTTACCAAACCCTATATCTAACTTTTAGCAAGGCTTGGTGACTTGAATGAAGAGATGAAAAGTAACAAAAAATAGGGTGATAGCAAAATGGTAGGTAGGCCCAGGATTCAGAGCCGCTCACCCCCACAGGCCCTGAGCTAGGAGGCTCTCCTTCAGGAAACACTCTAAAGGCACTCTGTATGATGTGTGTACTCCTTCTAGTTTACCTCTGAAATTTGCCAGAATAAAGTTTGATTAATTAAGCTAAATATAGAGTAGCCACGGTTACCCTCTGTTACACAAGGTCAGCTGCAGTCTAAACTGTTGATGAGAAGCTGGAGCCTCAGCTGGTAGAATTCATGCTCTAGCATACGCAAAGTCCTGGGCTCCCAGAGCCGCATAATGTGTGTGTGGCATACATCTGAAATCCTGGCACTTGGGAGATGGAACAGAAGGAGTAGACATTGGAGGCTAGCCTGGATAGCATGAGACCTGCCTCAAAAAATTTTTTTAATTAAATAAAAAAGTTCAGAAATAAGCATTCTACACGTTTGTTGTTGTTTGACATTGTTAAAGTATATTTATTTATGTATTTGATAGAGGTGTGTTCCACAGAGCATAGGTAGGAGACAGAGGACAGCTTGTGGGAGCCTGTTCTCCTCTTCTAGTCTGTGGGTTCCAGAATCGCACTTAGATCTTGGCTTGGCAGCATCTAACCCCTGAGCCCTCCCCCCTGCCCAGGGCTTCTTGGTTTTGACGCTAAGATTCTCCAGCAGTGTGTTTCTTTCTTTGTCTTTGTGTGTGTGGGAGGCAGGGTGCATGTATACACGTGTTGGATATGGGCGTCCCGCTCTGTCACTGTCTGCTGTAGCCCTGAACAGCCTCTTACTGAACCTGGAACCATCTGGCTGGCAATAAGCCCCAGCAATCCTGTCCCTGTCCCCAACCCCAGCTCTAAAGTTACAAGAACACATGACCACACAGATTTTTATGTGGGATCTGGAGATTTGAACCTAGGACCTTATGTTGTGCAGCAAGATTCTTACCTTCCAAGCCATCTTCCCACCACTGCATAAATTATAAACAACTTTTATTTCAACATTCTGTTTATTTGTAAGTATTGTATTTTGTTATTGTTAATCTCTACTGTGACTAATTTATAACGCAAATTTGATTACAAGTATATGTATATATACATATATATATGAATATATATACATATATATATGAATGGAATGGAAATGCCTCTCCATGATTTCAGACCTTTGAGGGTCTTGTACTGTGTCCCCAGTAGACAAGAGGAGATGGGTACAGGAGCCTTGTCATTTGCTAAGATGTTTCTCGGGCTGGTAACTGGAGCGTTTATCAGAGGCAAAGCCAGACTAGCTCTTCTTCCAATTCCCAGGGAAGTGATCACATGGGGAACCCTGCAGGTTCCACTCACACAATGAGGGACGCAGCCTTAGGGGAAGGGCCCAACCACTCTCAGGGCTACTGGTGTTCAGCTGCTTTTCAGCATCTAAGGTGTAATCAAGGTAGAGTGTTGCTGTGCAGTCTCCCAGAAACAGGAATGTACTCAGCAGACCCAGAGCTTTGCTTTTAGTTGCAATGCTGCTGCTAGTGATGTAGGCGGGACACAGTGAGCTACGATAATCTGCAGCACTTCACACCATCTCAAGACTGCTCACAGAGCCTCTTTCCCTCTAAAGCCTCTGGGTCCCCTCCTGTGACAGCCATTTAACACAAACATGGAACTGTCTAATCAGGACATGCACCATTTTCCAGACTTGCCCAGGCAGCAGTGACCTAAATATTACTCTGGGTGTCTAACATCTAGCCCCAGAGGAAGAGTGCCTTTGGTTTGATTGTTTTCGTGCTAATGAAGTTGGGCCAGTAATTCCAAGTCTCCTTCTAGATGGCTGAGTCACTTGAAGCTATGAGTTAGTTCTTTAGAAAGCACTGGTATGATGTCTTTATTGAGTTATTCACTTTTCAATAGAATCACTTGCACACCTACTTAGTCTCATTTGTTGTGCCATTTTTAATTGATATATGAGATAAATGAGTAGGGATAGAGGGATTGGTGGAAATGGACCCACCCACTTATGCCAGCCAGATAGTCAGTCTTGAGAAAGGTGACTGACTAACCCACTTCCAAGCCAACGGATGTAACAAACGCAGTGGCAGATTGTTCATCTCTCCCCAACCCCCCACCCCCGGGTGACCCTGCAGGCAATAAATAAGAACTGCATTAGAAGCCACTAAAGCCATAAACACACACAGTAGGGAAGTCCATCTGAACTGCCCACCTAGGTGTTAGCTGCAATTGGCCTTCTACAGGAGCATCTCTGCACTCAAGGTCACACCAAATTTGTCAAGAAGCCCTGTGAGGACACTTCCTGTTGAAATCTCACAGGATAGTAGGGGCAGGCAAGGGAAAGCTTCTCCTGGGTCCTTAAATCAAATTAGTGATCACTAAGAAAATGAGAATTCTTCGTGGCACACAGGAAAAGCACACATGTGGCTTTAGAAAACCCACATTCCAGACAGCAGGCTCCAGCCTGTATCTAAACAGCCATTTCTGAAAACTTTAAAAAAAAAATAGAAAAAGAAAGGGCACACACACACAAGAGAGAGTAGTCAGATGGGCTTGAGTTCCTGAGGGCCTGTGATGTGTCCACCCCGTGGCAGCATGGCCAGTGGCTTCTGTGATGTGGGATTCCTGAATAAGAAGGACTGGACCTCGGCCACTGGCCCCTCTCTCATTATTGTGCCAGAAATAAATGCCCTGTCCCAGGAAACAGGAAGTGAGGCCGCATGGAATGTGTCCTCTGTGGGAATACCGTTCTGCTTGCCTGCTGTCATCACCGTGTCCTCATTCTGTAGCACAGGCGTTAAGTAAGAATCTGAAGATTGATGCATTATGTACTCACTTAAAATAGCAAATGCAGAATAGAAAAGGCAGAGCTGCTAGGCAGCATGCAGAACATATTGACAGGAGGCCTGCCTAGCCTCTGTTCATAAAAGCGTGAAAGCATGTGTTGGAGGAGGGGGGGTATTTTCCATGAATAGCGCTCCCGAGGTAGAGGCTCCCTGACCACAGTGAGACCAGGTACATGTTTAGCTGACATCGCAGAGTGCAAATCCTTCCATTCTCAAACAGGTGGCAGAGAGTGGGCAGTTGTTCTTTTTCCTCTTAGTGTCCTGGGGTTGCTTTATGAGTTACTCAGTTTTAACCTCTTTGAATTCCCCCTTAGTACAAAAAAATCCCCAGTTACTTGCTCCTAATGAGGTTACCCATGGGTTACACTTGCCTAGGTGGGCAGCAGCGTTTAGTGACAGTGAACTGGAAATTTTATAAAAAGTACCAGACTAGCAATGCTGAGAAGAAAGCGCCGTTCTTTGTCAGCTTGTATGGGATTTGAAAATACCCAAGAACAAGTTAAAAGCACCTTATGGAACCCACAAGCTTTCCCACCAAAGCAGCACGATGTTTCTCAGGAGGCCAGAGGTGGTCAGGGAGAGGCCTGCGATTGGAGCCCAAGGGCCCTCTCAGCCTTTCTACTGAGGGTGGAACCCGCGGCCTTGTATATGGGGCAACCACTGAGCTACATCATCAACTCCAGCCTCAGAACGTTTGACCAGCACTCCCTACCTGGCTACATCTCTCCTAAAAGCAGTCTGCCCCACTAGTAGCCAGAAATGGAACACTTGTTCATGCTATACTGTACTAGCTACCCCGCACATAGCTTCCCCTTTAACTCTCTCTCACCTTGACCTTTGTAAAATAGATGTGTCAGTATGGTAGCCTTCACAGAGTGCCCAGAGCTGATCAGCTGGAAGGGAAGTCCTGGATTAGCTAATTCCAGGCTTGGCTTGGATTCTGCTAGCCTCTTACTATGTTCTCTTTTGATTAATACATTCCCAGAAATAATACATAAAAGCAAGATGGCCCTTTCTTTTTCTTTTTTTCTTTTTTTTTTTTTTTTTTTTTTTTGGTTTTTCAAGACAGGGTTTCTCTGTAGCTTTGGAGCCTATCCTGGAACTAGCTCTGTAGACCAGGCTGGCCTCCAAATCACAGAGATCCACCTGTGTCTGCCTCCCGAGTGCTGGGATTAAAGGTGCGCACCACCTCCACCCAGCTGACTCTAGTATATTTTAACAGAAGTTCTCAGGCTTTTTCAGGCTGTAAACAGTCTGGCAGCCCTCAAATGGTGACTCGGACTATCGTTCAACAAATCGGAAACAGCTGGCTGCCACTGGACAGCCTCTAAATTCTTCCAAATCCACCGCAGTTTTGGATAACTTGCAAAGCAAGCATGAAACTGCCCTCCCTTCCTTCTCCTCGCCTTCATAATGCTCCTGTTCCTTCCAGAAGTGTTGCTAAAGCTCAGACACTTTGAAATAAAGATCATTGCAAAGGCTTAGCGCATGGTGGTGGGTACACCTGTGATCCCAGCACTCAGGAGTCCAAGGCCAGCATGGTCTATATAACAAGTTCCAGCCAGGACTACATAGTGAGACCCTGTCTTAAAAATAACAAGAAAAAAATGCAAGTAAAAAACATTGAAAACCATAGGCTGAAGAAAAACTCAATGACTAAAAGCATGATCTTGCAGAGGGCCTGGGTTCAATTCCCAGCACCCTCATCAGGCAGTTTACAACTGCTTGTAACACCAGGCTGTGGCCTCCACAGGCATGCGCATGCACACACAAACACACACTCGCATACATGTGCACACACACATCTCTCACATACACTCACATACATACACACACTTAACAACAAAAATGAAGCCTAAACTAATTTAGGAATTTGAAAGAGTTCGAAAAGGACAAGAATGACTGAGACCAGGTGACTGAAAACACAGGCACTGCCTGCAGTTTGTTTTGGGTGTTGTTGGTTTTTTGTGGGTTGGTTTGTTTGTTTGTGACAGCATTTCTCTGGGTAGCCTTGGCTATCCTAAAACTCACTATATATAGATCAGGCTGGCCTCAAACTCAGAGCTCTGCCTGCCTCTCCTTCCCTAGTGCAGGAATTACTGGAGCACAGCGCCGACACCCATCTCTTGTTTGTTTGTTGTTTCCTTGGGACTTGGTCTTAAGTAGCCCTGGCTGACCTTGAACTTACTGTGTAGCTAAGAATGACCTTAAATTCCTGATTCTCCTGCCTCCACCTCCAGAGTGCTAGAATTACTAGTGTGCACCACCACACCCAGCCCTACCCTTCATACACAGCACAGACCACTATAATCTTACAGTTTTTCTGATGAATTACTTGTAACACAGGTCCTGGGAGTCAGTCCTTCCTGAGTCACCCCTCTTCCTGAGAGGGAGAAAGGTGTGGGTTTTGTGTACTCCTGGGTCTGCATGATGCATAGCGAAACTCTGGATTTTCCAGAGCTGTCACTCTCCCAAGGCTATCTGCTTTCTCTCTGGCTCCTTCACAACCACCCAAGCTGAAGCTCTGGAGCCATGATCAACTTTACATTCCGTCAGCTGCCAGATTCTCCCTTTTGGGCATTTTCTATTGACTGTCTTGCCTTTTCTTCCCAACTTAAGTTTCTCAACTCATCTTCCTCCCTCAAAATGCCTCACTCACCTGTTTTGTACATTGTCTCATCTCTATCGGTCCCTGGACTGGCGATTCTGTTGAGCACTAACTGTATGCTAGGCACCCTTTTGGCACAAGGTCCCCTTCTCCCACAAAACTTTCTTTGGAAGGGGATGGAAACAGTGACAGACATCGGCCAGCCAAGAATTCAGACAGTGGCAAGCACACGAAGGAGATAGGCACTCTGGCCTTCTCTCCTCAGATCCTCAAGGGTTCTCACTGCCCACAGACTCAGCGTGGACTTCTCCCTCTCAGCTGCCTGCCAACCTGGCGGGGCTCATCTCTACCACATTCTCCCAAACCTGGGTGAATCCTGGACTCACCGTCTGAATCTCCCTCCTCCTCCTATGGCAGAGGTGGGCCAGCCAAGCTCTAGGGGAGAGAGGGAGCTGGAACTTGAGGGATGGTATTAGTGACCAGCAGGTGAGTCACAACCAGTCCTGGCACACCAGGCTCAGTGTGTCTGGCACCCACTTCCATAGCTGCATCTTGATCTGCGTCCACAGAGGTCTGCTACAGGACAGGTGCTGCTTTCCCTTCACCAGTGCTGGAGCCTAAATTCCCGGAAAAGCACATCCGCCCACAAAGCCACAGGATCCTTCGCACAATTCCTAGACCTCCCATGGCTCCAGCAGGCTCGCACCTCCATGACAGTTATCTGTTGCCCAGCTGCCTCCTTTCCCAAATGGTGAGCTTCTGGAGAACAAAGCCTGCGCCACTGCTGTCTTGTAACCCAGAGCTCTGCCTCACTGTGTAGAGCAGGTTGTCAAGGCCATGCTCAGCCAGTGCCAGGGAGTCTGAATCCAGGGGATTAAGAGGTTGAAGTCAGCCTGAGCTGCATAGTGAGAACTTGTCTCACAATAGAGAAGCTAACCAGAAGAGACAGCCAGAGACTCCTGAGTTCCTAGCAAACTTGTTTTGTTCTTAGTTCCCAAAATTGTTCAAAAGTGCAATCCTTTAGCTGGGCGGTGGTGGCGCACGCCTTTAATCCCAGCACTTGGGAGGCAGAGGCAGGTGGATCTCTGTGAGTTCAAGGCCAGCCTGGGCTACAAGAGCTAGTTCCAGGACAGGCTGCAAAGCCACAGAGAAACCCTGTCTCGAAAAACAAACAAACAACAAAAAAAGTGCTATCCTTTAATCTGTGCCCAGTGAAGTCTTATCCATTTGTTCTTTAGGCAAGTCTTTTCAATATCTCTGTCCCTGGTGTACTTATATGTGGACTGTTTTAAATACTCTCAGGTGGCAGGGAGTGGGACTCACCCGGCTTCCTCTGAAGTCCTGCAACTCTGGCCACTGGTGAACATAACTCGTGGTTTTGAAGAGCGTGAGTGTGAATAAGCTCAGCTGTGCTACTGAGTTGTGTGCCCAGAGGAAATCACGGGTGCTGGTCAGGTTCCATCCAGTCTTATTTAGCACCTTCGTTAGCGATGTGAACAGAAAATAAACACCAGTGCGCACAGATGGTGCTAACCATAGAGGTGCTGTGTGCAGAAGTGTCGAGAAGGAACCGTAAGCAGGAAGCAGCGAAGATGTAAAAATAAATAAATAAAAAGCCTCAGTACAGCAAAGGAGAAAAACATATCTCATACAGACACAGAATACATTCCTCAGGACATTGCAGCAAAAGCATAAAGAGATGGGGAGTCGAAGCAGAGAATGACTACTGCCCATGGAGCCGGGCTTCTGGGGGGAGGGCGGGCTGTAGCCCGGCGCCCCAGTGAGGCCTCGCTACTGCACACTGCGATATGCTCTGCTAGGCTGCTGTCCCTATACTCTGTTGTAGTAAGGGTTTTGTTTGTGGATGGCTTGTTGCTTCTGGGTTTTGTTGTCGTTTGTATTTGAGAGAGCTGTGGCCACAACTAAATCTTTGTAGTTTGGCTTTGGAAGGCTACATTATCCTTAATGTACAGAATTAAGTTGGACATTTTGGGGAGAGGCAGAGGAATGAGCCCTGAGAGAGTAATATACTATGGAGTTAAAATGGGGCATTCTCATAGCTGCAGCTCAGATTGGGGCAGGGATAAACCATAGCCCCTGCCCTCGCGTGACTGCAACCTCCAGCATGTCTTTCTTTACCCACTCTGCCCAGCGGAGGCTGCTGGGGACACAGAACAGGAGCCTTTTACCTTTTAGTTGACAGAAATAGCACCTGGGAATATTCACAAAACAATGATCTTCCCCACAAAATGTGTCCGGAGGGACTGGATGTGAAGCTCGGTGGAGAGGGTTTGCCTAGTCTGCAAGGGCCTGGGTTCAGTCTGAGCACTGAAGAGGGAGGAGATGTACCCCCAGGAAATCAGAAACTGTACACAAGCTCTCCAGACACCGGGAGAGTACCCCTCTGACAGCATCACCCGGGTCTGGAAGCATTTGTCTTCTGGCCTGGTTGAAGCTGAGGTATGGGAGGAGCAACATCCAACAAGATTAAGGCAAGAGACGTAAGTGGACCACTACAGGGTCAGGGCTGCAAGTCGGTGTCTACCTCCAGAGAGCCAGGCGTGAGGGTGTGGCTGTGAGTCAGTGTCTAATCTCAGGGAGAGCAGGTATGGGGGTGTGGCCATGGGTCATTGTCCAACCCCAGAGAGGGCTAGTGGTGTGGTCCTGGCTACAGGTCAGTGTCCAGCCACAGCAACAGATGCAAGTGCTTTTTCCTGTGACACCTAGGGCTAGTGAATTCCATGCTGCGGAGGCCATGATCTCCACAAGGGTAAGGCAGCACTTAAGTATGGAGCAACAGGATGGAAGCTGAAGGTATCTCTGGAGAGGCACTCTGGGTGTGCATTTCCCAGCTTTGAGAAGTTACTTGACATAAGCTTCTGCTTCTTCCTCTATGAAGGGAAGGTAATGGCAGCCCCCCCCCCACATGGCAGCTTTGGAAGGGATTAAATGAAATGATGCATATACAGCATTTAGTGCAGCACCTACTACAGGATAAGTCCTTAATAAATGGATGACTTCCAATCCCAGCCCCAGCCCAAGACCCCTAACAGTCCAAGGCTGCTTGCTGCAGAGCACCCATAGCCAGCAGGCAGCCTGGTCATCACTGGAAATACAACCCTTGGATACACTAAGAAATATGCAGAGAGCCAGGGTCCACTCACCTCCATCAACTCTCAGGACGTTTGTAAGCACAGCATGATCATCGATGTCTTGTTCCAAACCCCATCAGTCCTGCTGTGTAAAGTGACCAGCGACAGGGTATCTGTTAGTCTGGCATCTATAAGACCCTTACTCAACCCTTGCTGCTGGAAAAACAATATAATGTACCCATTCACATATTCTCCATCCTCCCAAATATTTTTACCTCCCTTAGAATTTCATTTTAGAAACAAGGCATTTCCTGGGCATTAAGGTTTACATGGCAAGTAGATAAGACTGTTCAGAAGGGCCCTCCAGGTCTCAAAAGACATCCCGTGAATAATGAGTATTCCTTGTGCCTCTTCTTCACACTACATACAAACGTTCCCTTGCACAGAGCAAGGTGCCAGAAGTGCGCATGTACCTCCTCTAGCCACCTCTGGGCTCCCTCACCACCATCTGCCCAATCAACAACCCCATTTGAAAATTGCATAGGTGCTGGGCACATCTTCTGGGTAGTGTTCATAGTTAGTTAACTTCAACTGCTTGCTTGCTTGCTTTTCCTTTCTTCCTTCCTTTCTTCTTTTTTTGGTTTTTCAAAGCAGGATTTCTTTGTGTAACAACCCTGGCTGTCCTAGAACTCTGTAGACCAGGCTGGCCTTGAACTCACAGAGATCCTCCTGTCTCTGCCTTCCGAGTGCTGGAATTAAATGCATGAGCCACCACCGCGTGGCAATGCAACTGCTTTCTTAATCATATCATTGTAAAAAACAAATCATCCGGGGGGCTGGAGAGATGGCTCAGCGGTTAAGAGCATTGCCTGCTCTTCCAAAGGTCCTGAGTTCAATTCCCAGCAACCACATGGTGGCTCACAACCATCTGTAATGAGGTCTGGTGCCCTCTTCTGGCCTTCAGGGATACACGCAGACAGAATATTGTATACATAATAAATAAATAAATATTTAAAAAAATAAAAAAAACAAAAAAAAAACCAAATCATCCACAGACAATGGTGTGCTCCTAGTCTGTGTCAGACCCGATAGCAGGCACTCTTGATGGGTGTGGCCAGTACCCAGTGTCCACTGCTCAGGAGCACAGACAATGATGACATCATATTCTGAGGTTAAAACTACAGCTGCATAACTAGGTTTGAGTCCTACCTCTGCTCTGTGACTCCAGGTTCTAAATCTCCTTGGGCCTTGTTTCTGAAAGTTTAACTTGCCTTCTGTCATGAGACTGTCAAGAACTGATGTTTCTGACATTCCTATATCCTCTGCTGCTCTTAGTCTGATGGACTGAGTACCAAACAACAGAAGCGTGTTCTCACAGCTCCCACAGTGTCCAGCCCAGAGTCAGCACAGTTAGGGTCTGCTGAGGGCTGCCTTCTCATCATGTCCTGACATGAAGGAAGGCAGAGAGCAAGCTGTGTGTCTCTCAGACCAAGACCCCACTTTTGGCTAGGGGTACAGCGTAGCAGTAGAATAAGCGCTTATCTCTAAACACATTTTAATTTGGTACAGTCCATAGCATCATTACTTTATTTGACTTTATCACATTTTTAAATTGTAGATTTCTTTTACTATGTGTATGAGTGTTTTGCTTGTATTGTATGCATGTGCCTGGTGCCTACAAAGACCAGAAGGAAGCATTGGATCCTCTGATCTAGTTTCACAGATGGTTATGCACCATCCTGTAGGCGTTGGGAACCAAACCTAGGTCCTGTACAAAAGCAGCCAGGGCTCTTACCTACTGAGCTCTCTTTCCAGTCCAATCATTGTGATTTATATGTCTCTTTAAGTAGCTTACAGTTGCATATTTTAGGTCAACCTGGGAAATATCTTTAAACAGTGTATCTGTTTAAACAGTGTATCCATTTTGTACAGCTATTGCACTCATATGTTCAAGATCATCTATGAATATTCTATGTGGTTGTGCATTCTTTTTTAATTTTCCATTTATTTGGGGGTTTTTTGTTTTTTTGTTTTGTTTTGTTTTTTTGAGACAGGGTTTCTCTGTGGCTTTGCAGCCTGTCCTGGAACTAGCTCTTGTAGACCAGGCTGGCCACAAACTCACAGAGATCCGCCTGCCTCTACCTCCCAAGTGCTGGGATTGAAGGTGTGCGCCACCACCGCCTGGCAATTTTCCATTTATTTGTATGTTTTACACATGTATATGCATGTTAAAGAGTTCTCTCCTTCTACCATGTGGATTCTGGGAACTGAACTCAGGTTGTCAAGCTTGGCAGCAACCTTGTTGGCCCAGTTTTAAACTAATATATACATATTATAAATATGTGTCTTAGTTAGGTTGCTGTGACAAGACACCATGCCCATGACAACTTTTGTAAAGGAAAACATTTAATTGAGGTGGCAGCTTACAATTTCAGAGGTTTAGTTCATTATCATTGTGGCGGGAAGCATGGTAGCATGCAGACAGACATGGTGCTGGAACCGAGAGCCCTTACCTCTTGATCCAAAGGCAACGGGAAGTGAACGATGACACTGGGTGTGGCTTGAGCATAAATGGGATGTCAAAGCCCCCCCACACACACTTCCTCCAACAAGGCCACACCCGCTCCAACAAGGCCACATCTCCTAATGGTACCATGCCCTTTGGGGGCCATGTTTTTAAAATCACTACAATATGTTTTTTTGAGATTATAATTACACCATTTCTTCCTTTTCCTCCCTCCAAACCTCCAATATACCCCTCCCCACATTCCTTCAAATTCAAGGCCTCTTTTTTCATTGTCATTGTATACACATATATGTTTGTATATGCATATATTTCTAAATTTAACCTGTTGGGTCTGTATAATGTTACATACATGTTTACAGGGCTGACCCCTAGGCCCTGGACAACCAGGTGGTGTGCTTTTCCCATGCCCAGCTTTCCCCAGCTGCCTGTAGCTCCTTGCAGGCTTTTCCCCATGCCGTTGGCACGGTGTCATCCTTGCGCAGCTCATGTCTGAGTGGTCCTGTTGGAGAGACTTTGTTCTTCTCATGGTTCTCAGACTCTTTTGTTCCCTGTGCCTTCCACTGGATAGGCCAAGTTTGCATCTTCCTTCTTCTTAGAGAGTTACCATTACAGCCTCTGTTCTTGCTTCATTTCATCTCTTCCTGACCTGTGTTCTTGTGAAGGAAGCCCAAAGACCGCCCTCTTCCTCCCCATCCTCCCAAATAAGAGGAGCTGGAATGTTCACTGCGACACCTCGCTGTCTTCCATGTTACTGACATCCAGGATTTTAGCTCAGCATTGTCTTGTTTCAGTGCTGAGGATCAAACCCAGAGCCTTGTGGATTTTACTTCCCAGTCTTTCAACACAGTCTTTGTTTGGTTGGTTGGTTTTGTTTGTTTGGGGTTTTTTTTGTCTTTGTTTTTCAAGACAGGGTTTCTCTGTAGCTTTAGAGCCTGTTATGGGTAGGCCAGGCTGGCCTCAAACTCACAGAGCTCCACCTGCCTCTGCCTCCTGAGTCCTGGGATTAAAAACATGTGCCACCACTGCCCAGCTCAATACAGTCGTAAGCCACCAGTTACATACGCTTGCTATAGTCCTGAAAAGAGCCACAAGCCCCTGTGAACTGTATGGTCCGAGTTTTCCTGTTCACCAGCCCTGCTGCCCTGGGCCCTCTAGACTCGTATTGCCTACTGTGTCCTGTAGTGATCGCTCACAACAGCTGAGCATGGCAATGTTTTGTGGTCTCTGCCCATGTGACGAGGTCACTAGTCCTCTGTGAGCAGCATTCTTGTCTTCTTGCCTCTGGTGGTCTATAGTGGGTTTACTCTTCAAAGACACAAAGGGCTGGAGCCCTGTCTTTTCCTGACTCTGTTCCCCACCTGGTGCTTCTCTGCCACTCTGGAAGGCAAGCTGCTTCTGTGTTGGTCGCACAGACTGGTCAGCCTACGAAGGGCTCCTTGCTCCTCGGTTGTGGTGCTGGCCATGATTCTGCTCAAGCCAGCACTTTGGGGCCCCAGTCCAGCCGTCCACTCTTGTTGCCTTCCCCTGCCACCTGGAGGTTGTCTTTTTGTTCCTTTAACACCCATGGTGGCTCCCATGCTCTCTGTAGAGCCCTACAGTGCTGAGCTGCATGTAGGAGCTAGGCTCGCCAGGCCTGTCCTTTCCGGGGCTGTGACCTGGCTGGAGAGCTGGGAGGATTGAGGCTGATGGAGAGTGAATGGCAGCAGGGAGTGGCGGCCCCCGGCTGCCTGTTCCAGACTCTGCTCATGGCATGGAGGAAATGTGGAATGTGTGTGAAGCAAGCAGGGTGTGGAGCCCAAAAGACAGAAACCAGTTGGGCGACAGTGGCCACTAGGAGAGGCTGAGACGGTAGTCTGGAGAACTGGCTCTGGGCTGTGTGGGCAGTAGGAGCGAAGGGAGCTGAGCTGACTCCCAGCTCCTGGCCTCTGTGAGGAGGGTGTCTAGACTGGGCTCTTGACAGGTTTGACAGGGATGAGGTCAAGAGGGCGTGGCTCAGTGTGGCTCATGTGAAGACTCAGCTGCCTGTGGAGTGCTGAGGGGGTCTCTCAGAAGTGACCAAGAGTGTGCTGGAACCTCATGCTTGAATGCGGAAAACGATTAGGTCATCATCTGTCAGGAAAACCACACAATGGTAACGTAAAATCTAGTGAACGTGCAGCAATAACTGAGAACGAGAGGATGAAGCCAGGGAGGCTCCTGCAAGAGCCCTATTGTCCTTGAAACTCAGCCCAGATGCCACCTCCTGGGGGAGATTCACCTCAGCCACCATTATCACCATTACCTGCTTCTTCTGTGTGGCCCATGCCCCAGCTCAGATATCAATTCACCACCTCCTGTCAGGTGCAAGGTTGGCTCTCTAGATCCATTGATGGACCAGTGGTTCTCAACCTGTAGGTTATGAGCCCTTTGGTAAATCTCTAGCTACCTGATTGTTTACATTATGATTCAAAACATTAGCAAAATTACAGTTATGAAGTAGCAACAAAAATAATTTTATGGCTGGGGTTCACAACATGAAGAACTGTATTAAAGGGTCTCAGCATTAAAAGGTTGAGAAGCGCTGCTCTGGACAGGACACAGCGCGGCTTGAATACTCGTGTGGAGAGTCTTGTCAGCAGGGAAGAGAGGGGACTTAGAAGCACTTTAAAGAGGACACAATGAGGGTGGAGTGGGTTCCTTTGCCTGGGTCTGGACACCGAAGCAGCTCAGGCGAGGGCAGAGGCCCGGGGCGTGGGCGGAGCTCTCAGGTGTCCAGATGCTTCATGACTGCTGTGTGGTTTCGCCTCGTCCCTTACCAGCTACAGATACAGAAAGGGCTTCAGAGACAGGAAGTGCAGCACCTCCGTCCTGGCCTCTTGGCTCCTCTAGAGCAGCTGTGGTGCAACCCTGACCAGAGCAGAAGTAGCGTTTCCCCAGCAGGGTTTTGAAACAGCTGCCCTCTGAGGCTCAGCACCAGCAGGGGAATGTGCTCTTGAAGCGAAGCGCACTTCTCAGTGGGAGCCAGAGTGTGTACTGCATGTTCCAGTGACATCAGTGAGGTAGGACTCTGGGGTTGGCTGCCCAGCATGGGAGGGAGACTTTTCATCTCATTGTGACCGTATCTCTCTGGTCCATAGCCTGTGACCAGACAGCAGAGTACAGCCCCTGCTTCACAGGGCACTCCTGCCCATCCCAAAATCCAAGCCAGGCACCATGTCGGACTGCCTGCAACCTCCTGGGCCACTTTCTTGGGTTGGCTTCGGTCTGGAGACTGCATTTCCCAGCTGACCAGGGGCCTGGATAAGGAGGGACATTCTTCTGGGCTGATTCAGCTCCTGGACACATGTGGTTGTCCCCTTTGTGCATGGCCTGTGGGTGCACAGCCAGCCCTGGAGCCATGTCAGCTTGTCCCTTCTTACCCACAGCTGCGCTAATGAGAAGACGACGTCTAAAGTGAAAAAGGAAAGAAAGTCACTCGACAAGGGCCATTTGCCTGCAATGATGGCTGAGAACAGATGACATGAGATAAAAGTCCCCAAATACCACAATTTGCTGAGCCACTAAATCCTGTAACAGAAGCTGGGGAGGAAAGGCCCTTCCCCCACACCCAGCCTTCCTCAGCAGCTGTCGTTTGGCTTGGCACACCATCAGAGGGAGGTACCCTGTCTCCCTCTCCACCCCCTGCTAAAATGAGGAAAGACCCCAGTGTGTGCTGGGGCTCAGGCCAGAGCCAAGGCACTGCTCCCCACGGCAGCACCCACTCTCCTGTGCCTGATGAGACCTCACCAGCTCCACAGCCACACAAAACCTCTTGCTGGTTTGGTTGTCTCACTCTGTAACCCAGACTGGCTCGAACTCACAACAGTCCCCCTGCCTCAGCCTCCTGAGTGCTGTGATTAAAGGTGTGAGCCACTATGTTCAGTCTAACTGCACTTCAGTCATTCGGTTAACTTAAAATAAGAACTTCCTCTAAAACTGGTCAGAGGTGGCGCACGCCTTTAATCCCAGCACTCAGGAGGCAGAGGCAGGCAGATCTCTGAGTTCAAGGCCAGCCTGGTCTACAGAGCGAGTTCCAGGACAGCTCCAAAGCTACAGAGAAACCCTGTCTTGAAACACCCCCCACACACACACACAAACAAAACAAAATATGTTTTTTGCTTTTTGTCCTCTAAGTCCTATTGGCAGAAAAACTCCCACATTGAACAGGGACTACTATGGACACAGTATTAGACAGCTGTTACCTATCTGTTCCACTGTCCCAAAAGGAAACCTCCTTAGCAGCCCTGCCGCCCCTGCCCCTCCCTGATGCCCCTTGCAACAACTAAGCTACCCTGTCTCTGGTGGTGTGTCTAGTGGGGTATTTCCTATAATGGGGTCTTACAGTGTGTGGCCTGTTGTAGCTGGCTTCTTTCAAAGCTCATTGCTGTATTGATACTTTACTCCTTTCATTGCTGAATAATATTCCACTGGACATATTATCCTAGTGAATGGATTTAGCGCACTTTGGCGATTCATTCAACCACTGATGGGCTGCCTTTTGTAAATATTTCTGCTGTGAAAATTGATATACAAAGGTGTTGTCTGAACACCCATTCTCATTTCTCTTTGGCACACACCTGGGAGGAAGCTGCTAGACCATGTGATTGGCGTTTAGTTTTGTCCCTGGCACACACCAGGAGCTGCTAGACCATGTGATGGCTGCTTAGTGTACTGAGGAACTGGGAAGCTGCAGCCAGGTTTTCCTTTGTGCATGCGATGTGTGGGTGGCAGCAGAACCCTCCAAAGCTGCTTCTCTCTGCCTGTCATTCTATTATGAACTCAACCCCTCTTCCTCTGAACCCTGCAGCAGCTTCACAAAGATGGTGGGGCACCGGATCAGACAGATATGCCGAGGAGAACAGGAGCCTGGGGCCATCCCATTTCTCAGTGACCACCCTGAGTGCTTTTTTTTTTAATATTTATTTATTTATTATGTATACAACATTCCTTCCATGTATGCTTGCATGCCAGAAGAGGGCACCAGATCTCAGTATAGATGGTTGTGAGCTACAATGTGGTTGCTGGGAATTGAACTCAGGACCTCTGGAAGAACAGTCAGTGCTCTTAACCTCTGAGCCATCTCTCCAGCCCCGTGCTTTTTTTTTTCCTGAGGGCTGCCTGCCTCCTGGGACTCTCCCATTCCATAGGCCATCTGGCCATCTTGCCTGCGAAATGAGCTTCTTGAGTGGGTGTTTCAGGTCTAGGAGGACCATGGCCAGTTGAGCACACTGCCCGCCCCCATTGTGAGGCTGGAATAACGGAATAAAGTGCTGGGAGTGGGCTGTCTGCAGTGCACCGAGGCCTGGGATGGCATGCTGACCCAGCAAGCCCAGAGCCAACGACCTAGCTGGGATTGCCTACCCTGGACCTTCAGACACAGGGTTCCGGTCCCTCTGAGACCCCTCCCCCTCCAGGAACCTGTATTCCATATGTGGAATGCCAAGCCATGCATGTGGCATAAGGGCCCCCACACCTGTCAGGCAGAAACACAAGCTGAGAATGCCCAGGATGCACAGTGCCAGACAGGGGGCTGTTCAAACAGAGCAGCCGTGTGGTTTATGAGTTACAAGAACATGTGCAGAGAGCATCGGCCCAGTCTGTCACGGTGGCGCTCCTGAACCAGCGCTGCTGGAGGTCCTTAGCCCTTGCCTGAAGGAGGGCAGCTCCCCCTGGATAGTGTCCGCTCCCACAGACAGAGCTCATCTCTTACTGCATGGCCTCTGTGCTTTGGTCAGAGCCTGCAGATCCCAGGAGGGCGAGCAGCCTCCCAGGGCACAGGAAAAGACCCTGTCTCTAAGCTTACACTTATTTTCTGTATTCCTGGGGCTCAGCGCCTTGAGCTAAAGACTGGGTAAAAGCTGGAGAGCAGATGTGGGGTGATGGTGATGATGATGAAATAACCTTCACCTGTCACCACCACAACATAGGTGAAGAAGAGAATCTCACGTGCGCCTGATGGCTGTAAGAGACTCACAGGGACTTGGGCAAGCCCACGAGCCAGTAGAACTGGAAGCCAGGCCTCTAGCCCAGCCTTGTACTTAAAAATCCCAGATGATCAAAAGCAATCTTACGTGCTTAGAGCACATTACCCAGAAATCTAGGGTGGAGAGTTGGGTGCAGTGGCTGAGGTGGGAGGAATAACCATGAGTTCAAGGCCAGCCTGACCTATATATAGTGAGATCTCATCTCAAAAGAAGAAAAGGGGAAGAGGAGACGAGGGAGGGATGTGGAGGCATGGTGTGCGTTCTTTCCTGATACGTCCTAATTGATTCTTGTCCCATGGAGGGTGGGGCTGGAAATTGGGAGTCTGATGTTTGAAGCAGAATCTGCTGTTAGGAGTAGGGTGGCGGGCACAGAAGCATGTCTGTACTTGGGCTTTCTCTGACTGCCTCCCATGCCACCAGAGGACCAGGACACGGCCACTCCAGCAAGCTCCCTGGGGCAGGCTGAGGGTCAGCGCTGGCTGTGGGAGGGAAGGAATGACCCCACCTTCCTGGGTCAGGGGAGAGCTCCTCCTTGGGAGATGGGGAGCCACCATAGGCTGGCACAGGATGGTAGCCTGCCAGAAAAATAGGGGCCCAGATCTGTCTGCATCATGGTGCAGAAGAATCCAGTTCCTGGCTCCTGCCTTCCTCTTCAAAGAGGGCCTTCCTCCTGCAGCAGCACCCTCTGGAAGAGGGGGGAAGCCAACCTCAGTGGTGCATGCTGGAGCCTCCCAGGTCTGGGTCTGCTCAGCTCTCAGCTCGAAGTTCCTTGAGAAAGAGGATGTCCCCCTCCTCCCTTCTGTCTGCTTCCTGTCCCAGCTAGTGTTTACTCTCCACTGCCTGTGGACTTAGGACTAAACGGGAAAGGGGAAAGAGCCTGTGGCCTCGGAACCCCGTGACACCAAAGCTCTGCTTCCAGAATGAAGTCCTACCACTCATGGGATGCTCTCCCCACCTTTTGATGCTTCCACCACCCACGCCTACACCAAAACTAGAGCTGTCCCCAAATACCCAAAGAAGAAGAAGGATGGAGACCATGGCCACCCTGCTGGTGACACTCTGGCCAAGGGACTAGGCTGAGACAAAAGCTCCTATTGGGAGGGCCCACTGCACCTCAGGAGCATGGCCGGCATGCTGGTGATTCTTCACATGTTAGCTTCTCAAGCTGACACAGAATTGGTCCCCCTAGAGCCCGCTCCCAGAGAATCTGAGAGAACCCAGAGTGCATACTGCTCTCCTGGCCCCACTAGGAAGAGGAGGGCAGGATGGCGGCCCCTAGGGAACCCAGAAGCCCCGAGTTCAGAGGGGAAGCGTGATGGCCAACAAAGCCTGGGGACCATCTTGTTCAGAGGCAGCCTCAGAGCTGGCACTTTGCCTGCTGGGGGCCAGTGTGAGGCCACAGGGGACGCATACACACCTGCTACAGCCAAGGGCCATGTAGCTAACCTGCAGAGCCCCCTGGTTCCCAAGGGAGTGGAAAAGAACCTGAGTCGCTGCCTCTGATGGGCTCTGCTATTTTTATGTCCAACTCTGGTTAAAAATATCTAAGCCCAGGTTCTAGCTGTGGCTGACAAGACATTAAGTATTTGATACTTAGTGCCCATGTCTCCCTGGTCCCATTCACTGCCTCTGCATCATGGCTAATGAGGAGGCAAGTAGGAAACAGACCTCAACACAACCAGCTCTGGGCCTTCTGTGGTAGGTGCCACCAAGTGTCCCCGGACACCATGCCCTGGGGCCAGTGCTGCAGAAGCACCTATGCTCAGCACATTGATCCCTGTGAGCAGTAGCATGTCATGCAGCCTGACCAGCATCCGAGCAACTGGGACTACTGGATCAGCCAGTGCTTGGGAAACAGTGGGAAAGCTTGTGCAGAGACTACCTCAACCCTGGCTTCCTTCTGCAAGGTGGACATGGCCACTCAGTGTTCATCATTCAGTGCTGTGAGCTCCCTTAACCCGAGGAGCCCAGGATGTTCAGAAGACCCAGCCTGTTCACCCTTGAGCCTTGGCAGCCACAGCAAAGGAATCCCTAGGGAGGCAGACAAAGCCTAGCTTGCCGGGCACTGGTGACGCACACCTTTAATCCCAGCACTCGGGAGGTAGAGACAGGTGGATCTCTGTGAGTTTGAGGCCAGCCTGGTCTACGAGAGCTAGTTCCTGGACAGCTAGGACCATTACACAGGGAAACCCTGTCTTAAAAAAAGAAGAAAGAAAGAAAGAGAGAAAGAAAGAAAGAAAGAAAGAAAGAAAGAAAGAAAGAAAGAAAGAAAGAGAGAAAAGAAAAAGAGAAAAGAAAAAAAGAAAAGAAAGGGAAAGGAAGAAGGAAGAAAGGAAGAGTGGAAGGGTGGGTGGGTGGGCAGAGTTGCTGCCCATCCTAACTGGAAACTCCTAAGCAGCAAGGCTTCCTCCCCTCCCCCCCCCAGCTGAAAGCAGAGTGATGCAGCAGAAGCGGGGTGCAGCGTGGGACGGCTGGCATGGGTGTACACACGTTAGGTGCCAGCCTCCTTACAGGGTTCTCAGCTTTTAAAATAAGCAGCAGCTCCAGTTCATTCAGCACAGTGTGCATTGTTAGAGGCAAGGGCTTCCACTTCCACAGCGGGGAGAGTGCAGCAGGCCGTCCCTGAGTGGGTTTCCACTCAGTGAGGAAGCCCTGGCTGTGGCTCCCAGGCTGATACTGCTCCGCGTCCTGGTGGATAGGAAGTGAGATACCATCCCCCACCTGTTCTGGAGCAGCCAGGCAGTGGGGACTAGCTGCAGGCTGTCTGTGCTCTGTGGCAAAGCCTGGCTCCCCTCGCTCCAAAGTAGGAGCGGCCTTCACAGGAGGGTCGTCAGCTCAGACCTGCTCTGATTTGGTTGGTTTGAGTGACACTGGGGACTGAACCCAGATCCTCACACATGCTAGGCAAATGCTCTACCACCGAGTTGTCTCTACGTCCAGGACTTTCCAAGTCCTTATTTCCACACAGGGTGTCAGAAAGTTGCCCAGGCTAGCTGTAAACTCACTCTATAGCCCAGGTTGGCCTTGAACTTACTGTCCTCCTGACTCAATCACCCAAGTAACTGGCATCCCAGATCTGCTGTACCCCAAGGCTCAGCCTCAGACCCACTTTTGACGGGCAGACTCCATGGCAGGCAGCTAGATTCAAGGCAGACATTCCTTGAGGGGCTGGGGCGATTCTAGTCTCCCTGTTGGCAATCAGAGCCAACTATCGTGAGTCAGAGCCCTGACACCCTTTTTCCTGAACACCCAAGTGACTCAGCCCAGCCCTGGCAATGGCGTAGCCACATCTGCCTCCCTGGTTCAGCAGCACACAGGGTTTCCTGGATGAGCAGTCCTTCTGCCTTACTAGCACCTGCTGGCCATAGCACACACCTCAGTGCCTCTGTCTCCTTCCCGCCTCTTCTGGGCCCCTGCAAGCCTCTGTGGGCACCTGAGAAGAAAGCAGGTTGAACCCTGAAACTGTCACCCCACAGGATCCTGGCAAATGGCAGGGCCCTGGGGGTTGCCAAGGAAACCACACAATTCTCTGTCTGCCCACTCACTGCCTGCCTGACCTATCTTTTCCCTTCTTACAGTGAGAAGCGCCACCTTCAAGTGAACGTCACCAACCCAGTGCAGTGCAGCCTACATGGGAAGAAATGCACCGTCTCTGTGGAGACGCGGCTTAATCAACCGCAGCCCGACTTCACCAAGAACCGCTCCGGCTTCATCCTCAGTGTGCCAGGGAACTAACTGCTGCACGTCGGAAGCCTGGCCCGGGGAGCAAGAGCTTGAGCCGGGCCCTTAGCCTCTCCATCCCCACACATGTTCCACCTTGCTCAGCATCCCAAGAGCCCAACTAATTGCTGTATGCCCTCTAATACCACTAGAAATCAGCATGCAAGGGCCTCCCTGGGCAGGGCTCCTCTGCCTTCTCTGAGGCCCTGCTCATGAAGTGTCCTGTCTGACTTTCTGCCCCTGCCTCTGATCTCTCAACTCTCTATAGTCTCTGCTCAGGAAACCAAAGACCCTTTGCAACCCCCTGGGCTGACAGCTAGGCCACTTCTCACCCCACAAGCAGCTGGATAGCACCTATAGTTGGCAAAGGGCCAGTGACCACTGCTGACCCAGCAGAGGGATGGGTGGCCCAGAGCACAGGACAGTTTCTCCAGTCAGACGTTCTCCTAGCCCTGCTGTGACCCGCCCCCTCCCTGATGCCTTCCTTTCCCCACATGATCGCAGCCCTTGGGACCTAGCTCAGAGCCCCTTAGCACAAGCAGCCTTACCCCTAGCAGCCAGCCCAAGGCAGCAGGTGAACAGGTTTGCCTGTGAAGCCCATCCCTCAGCCGTGTTCAGTCAGAGGCCCCTCCTTCCGGAGCTGTCCCTGGAAGACCTTTTGCCACCAAGGTTCCAGGGCCTGGACTTTCTGGCCACTTCTCCCATAGAGACACCCTGCTGCTACTCAAGGACCAGTTATCATAACCCTTCTCTTTGCAGACTGCCAGGTTTGTAATCAGATGTCCCCTGCTGTAATCACAGTGTCAGTACCTGGTAGGGAGGTGCAAGGAGAGCCCTTCTCCCAACTCCTCCAGCTGAGCCTCCTCCTCCCTGGAGAACTGGGACTCGTGGGGAGCCACTGCACACAGCTGTGAGAGCTGGGTCAAAGCTGCCTCAAAGAGCGTGGAGTCCTGGCACTGCCGGCCAGGCCAGGGTGCCCACCTATGCCACATACCTGCCTGCTGGAGCCTGGCCCCTGAGCCCGCTGACGGGAAAGAGCTGACAGTTCGCCAGTGTCTGCCAAGCAAAAAGCATGCCTGTTTCAGAGCCTTCCTGAGCCCCCTGCCCCCATCTCAGCTGCTGAGGGTAAGGAGGCCTGTGGGCAGTGTGGCTGCTCCGAGAGCCTACCACGAAAGGCTGGGAGCAGACAGCAGCAGGCGCAGCAGGACTTACAGAGCCAGCAGCACCTTTTCTTCACTTTCTGCCCTTCAGATTCTGCCCCCAATCCTCACCTTGCCACCCTAACCCACCAAGTGCCTGTGTGCCACCTCCTGTGCCTTGCCCAGGGCCTGAAGGAGTCACCTGGCTGACCAAAGTGGTTCCAGCCACCTGGTCCCATAACCCCTTTTGCAGAGCTGTGGGGCCTTTTACACTGCAGGCAGTTTGCAACAAAGCCCTGCTGCCATGCTGCCCTCGGGAGCCCTTCTCATCCTCCAGGCTTGGTCAGCTGCCCGTGCAGAGCGGAGGTGCCACCAGCCTGGTATTGCCAATCGCCAGCGGACACTGACGGACCATCTGACTGGAACTTCACCTTCCCTTCCCACCACCGGCCCCAGCGTGTTGCCCTACACTAGACATGCTTCAGTGTGTTCGTACACACCAAAGCGGTCATGCCAAACAAGTCACTGATCGGAGGCTGGGGAAGGGGCTCCTCTCTCACCCTGACATTGCCTGGGACCCCTGACCCAGGCCAGAACCTCCCACCAAGGAACTGCCCTACCCATAAGCACTTTCTTATGATCAGTGTGTGGCCACTGAAGGACCTGGAATTTTGGGTGTGAATGATAACAGTAAGAAGGGACAGGACACAGTGATTGTATGCAGAGTGGGGTCTCTCAATTATATGAAATGCAGTCTATGGTTTGGTGCGTATATTCCTATTTTCCATTAAATTAACTTTATTTCTAAAGCATATTTTGATTTACCATAAAGAGCAATAAAGCATTAAATCTTATTTTTAAAGGCATTCTGCTTATCATTTAAAAATAGTGAAATTTTAGATTATATAGTCAATTGCCATCCCAGAAGGTAGAATCGAGCACAAATAATGTAAAATGGGGGATAATTTGCCCAAGGCTTTTGAACAGAAAATTTAGGGAGTGAGAAGCAAGCTGTGTGAGAGAAGAGGCAAGAGGCAACCTTGGAATTCAGTCCAGGCACACTCTTCCGCCATTCTGAAGCTGCAGTCTAGAATCTAAGGGAACATGTTTCTGAAATAAACGCATGTCCACACAAAAGATGGCACGAATTCCTGTGGCAGCTCACGGGAACAGGAGTCACAAGTAAGATGGAGGCCCCAGGACACCCTAGCACCCAGGAGCTCAGCACTGCAGGGTCTTGCAGTCACTGGCCAACTGCGAGGGCTGTAGGCTCCCAGCAGTGGGTGCAGGGACAGCAGAGAACAGGCCCTCGCTGCCCTCTTCCTGAGGCTGACAGGCAGACAGGACACAGAAGCTGAGGCAGTGGCACACCTGGGAGACCAGACTCCTCTGAAGCTAAACTGTTGGGTCACCAGGACTCCTGTCCACCCCTGCTGACTTTTGGGCAGTGGACACTGAGCAAGGCAGTCCCATTTATGAGAGCAGCAGCCTTGGCGCCAAGACTCAACACACAGTCTAAGTCCAGATGCCCAAGCAGGACTGAGGTGGCCAACACTGACCGGGCCATGCCTAAACGTGGCTGGCCCTCCGTGGCTTGAGCTGCCTGTCATGTGACCCCACAAAGGAAGCCCCTGGGAAGACTCTGTCCAGCAACTAAGCCAATGCTGGCTTGCCCTGGTGCTGCTTTCTAAATCGCGGAAGTCTCCTCCCTCCCTCTCCCTAACTGTCCCCCTCTGCCTGCACAAACCTATACATACACAAATCATGCACTAAAGGTGCCCCTAACATGCTCCCAAATGGCGGGTCCACAAAGAGACTGGCGTAATGGATGGTCAGTGCATTTTATTGAATCAGCACAGTACAAAAATAAATAAAAATAAGGGAAGGGGAATTAAATTACAGCCAAACTGAGCTTCATGACTCTTGTCAGATTATAAACCACACATACTCACAAACACACTACACATACATACAGAATGAGACAAATATAAATTAACAGTGTCCACAGTTTGGTCAAAAAATAGCTACAGAAGAAATTTCACTAAAAAAAAAAAAATACATCACATGTGTGTAATTAGCAGTATCAGATGTACAGCTATGGATAATTCTAGGACAGGGGATGGCACGTTTTCTTTTCATTGCAAGTTCAACACTGCTGGAAGAAAACTAAATCCTAATAACTGCATGGAAAGAATGTATCAGCCCTGCAGGGCTGTAAGGAAAAGAGAAGAATCCAGTCCTGAACTCTGCTTCTGTGGCTTGTCCTCGGCACGGTGCGATTCCACAGCCATCTGATCTAAGGTTATTTTTCCTAAGACACAGAACGCTCCTGGTCTGCATGCACGGGACCACTGTAAAAGCGACGAAGAATAAAGGGAGTTTTTGTAGATTTTTTTCACATTTTCCTTTTTTTTTTTCTTTTCTATTTTGCGTGTGTTTGTTCTAAAAGTGTCTTCATAGCAGCATGTCAGATGGGTTCATTGCTCGAACACTCAAGTCTATCAGTTGTTCCTTTACACAGTACTGATGGCCAGTGCAAGGGAGAACACACAGGCTTCACAATCAACTAGGGCTTTCCTTAGTCACCAACCACTCCTGAAATATGCACCTCCTCAAAAAATTTTTTAAAAAAGACATTTTTTTTAAAGTACAAAGAGAAGGAAACAGTCAATAGAGCTGGAATCCTGGGATTGCAGCTCAGTGAACAGCTCCAGACCGGCTTCAGCAGTTGGGCGGGCTACAAACACGCACCCCCTCCTCCTCAGACTGGACATCTGAAGCTCCTCTTCCACTACACCAGGGGCCAATTGCCCCATGGGGCTCCCCCACCCCACCCCAGGTCACTGTGGCAGCAGAATCTGAAGACAGATCAGAAGTGAAGTCAGACCAGAGAGGCTGCAGCTAGGCCCGCGCTCAGCAAACCTTGCAGGGCTCCCCAGCTCCGCAGATCATGAGGGCCCAGGATTCGCTCTCTAGGAATCTGGCTGAGGGACTGGGAAGAGGCTCTCTAGCCCCAGTGGGTCAGGTCCTCTTCCCCACCTCTGAGAATTGGCTGAAAGGCTCTGCTCCAGGCCTCTTCAGGGGAGACCTCAGTTTCACAGCTTTCTCTATGTGACTTTTCAGTAGCGCTTGTGTGGAAGTTGGTAGCCACCTAGAACCTAATCCTACATAAAATAACCTCTGCTTTCCCCACTGTAGCCTCCACGCCCATTCCCCGGGGAGCAGGACAGGAAGAGGAGACTCCTCGGTAGCATCTTCACATTGCTCTTTGTTCCCCAAAGCTGGAGAAAGGGCCATGCAGGAAGACTCGCTCCCTTCTCTTGGACCACTTCCAAACCCCAAGCCACCAGTCTGGGAAAATTAGAAAGAAAAACCAGTAAAGTCCACAGAGTGTGTTTTGCAGCTGCCAGGGATAGGTGAGCACCACACCCAAGCAGCTGGAAGTGTTCAGCTGGACAGTCACCAAGCTTCCCGAGCAGTCAGGAGTCACAGGCGAATCTTGCAATTGTCTCCAGGATGCAGCTGTCTCACTAGGTTGCACAGAGTGAAGCTTCATCTCTGGGAGAAACCGAACTGCCTGGAGACAGCTTTAAGCTACCAAGGGGTAGGGGTGGGAGACACCATTGCCACGGTAACCCCTGCCAACTGATCTTACCTTCCCCCAGCTTTGTAGGACAAATATGTTCGCCAGCAAGAGGCCGTGGCACTTAAGTGGGCAGGCACCAACTTGATCTCACGCATGGATGCCCACCTGCCCAGACGGCAACGTTGCTCATGGGCACCTGCCACTGTCTCGGCTTTTGCAGAGTGACTGAGCTGCGTTAGTCAAATGAAAAACTCACTCAGGAAAGGGGCTGCCCCTAGCTTCACCTCACGCCCTTAGCTGGGACCCAAAATGAGAGAGGAATCTACTAAGCAAACCACCTCATTAACCAACACTAAGGTGGGAGCTGGGAGCATAGACAAAAGGACAGGGCGGGGAGCTCCATCCATCCTGCCAGGAAAGAAAAGCCCTTCGCCCAAAAGCAAAGCAGCAAAACAGGGCCGTGCACGGTCAATAGTCATGGACAATCTTTGCAACAGACCCACTTCCAGGCTCCTGTGCTGATGGCCCAGGGCAGTGGAGAGCTTGCCTCACTGAGAACCTCCTGGAACCTGAGTCAGGACAGCTGGCTCCAGGAGCCTTTGGGAGAATGAAACAGTCGCCAGAAAAGGGTCACTTCCTCCTAGGCCACAGCCACCGGCCCCCCTCTAGCTCCCATCACGGGACAGTGGGAAGCCTCATCTACTCTGGAACCAGCATGGGTACAGGTGACATGGGCAAGTCAATCCCTTGAGCCCCCAGAGTGAGTGGTCAGCAGCCTAGGTGGCTTTAAATGCATCTTCTGGGTTTGCACAAGGTTCATGAGTTCTAAAGTCCCCAGAGTTCTTGAAAGATCTGGGGAAGAAAAAAAAAAACCCAAGGAGAGAACATGGGAAGAGGCCCTTGGTGGCTTTGCTAGACACATACTGTACACAAATTGATTCGTTTAGTAATAAATTTTTAAAAACGAATGGAATCCTTGAGCCGGGATACCGGCGACAGGGGCTCACCGATCGAGCCCCAGGAGGAGCCGCTTCTTGTCCTCCTGGCCACTCTCATTCTTCAAGTCGGAGAACACCTGTGTGAAGTAGTGTGGGTCAGCATTGATCTGCAGCATCTTGGAGCTCATGAGGTTGATAACTGAGAGGCAACGGTCCCAAAAGGCTTCCTTGCAGCTCTCCACTAGGAAGGGCTTGAGTGGGTAGGAGATTTCATTGCCCATGTAGGAATAGGAGAGGTACAGGCAGGTCAGCAGGACAGCCTGGAGCTCGTGGTCCGAGCCCACCTCGGAGGAGATAACATCCCTGCAGAGCATGTAGAGGAAGACCACGTTTGCCGGGGTGATGAAACCCTGGTCCTGCCAGCCCTGCAGAAGCAGCGAGCGGTCCACGCTGCGCAGCCAGAGCACGGGGTCCGTGGGGGACAAGTGCTTCAGGCGGTAGCACCGGCGGCAGAGAAACTCGCCCAGGCAGCGTAGCAGCTCACTAGTGGAGGCCTGGACGATGACCCGTTTGGGTGTCCCTGCAGAGGTGATGGCAGGGTGCGGGACCTTCTTGACGGAAGAGGAGACCCCAGACTGGGAGCCCGAAAGCTGGCTGGCTGGGGGTGCGGGCGGCTGGGCCGGCGGGGGCTGGGCGAATGTGGACAGGTTGGCGCACGAAAGCGACTTCTTCAGGTTCTCATTGTTGAGGTGCGCGATGTTGCTCTGGTAGCTGCTGTTGGGCTGCGCCTTCTTGGAGTTCTTCTTCTTGGCTGACACTGCCACGATCCTCTTCCAAGGCAGCACCGAGATGATGGAGTGCCGCTTCAGGTTCTTGTCCTTGGCGTTCTTGCTGTTCTGCACGGCCGTGTAGTGGCCCACCGTGGCCGCGCCATCCTCAAACAGCGTGGCCTTTCGATAGCTGGGGGACAGGGACAGCACTGTGCCCATGGTGCCACTGCGCGCCCGGCGGGGGCCGGCGCCCCTGCGCGCCCAGCCTGCCGGCCTGAGGGAAGGGACGCCTTACCGAGCCTGAAGCGGCCGCAGGGAGAAAGGAGGCGCTCCCGGGACGCGACGCGTGCAGCCCTGCGGATCTGCGTGGAAAACAAGATGGTTCTCAGCCCCGGGCGGGGCTCCGCGCCGCGCCCCTCCGCCCGCACCTCCGAGGCCCGAGGCCCGAACCCCCGGGCCGCGGCCCCACCGAGACCCAGCCCGCGCTTCCACTGCGGCACCGGCCGAGCGCCGCAGCGGCCACCGCAGCAGGACTCCGACCCGGCCGCGCGCACGGTCCCGGTCCGCGCAAGCTTACCCGCAGGCAGGCTCCCGCGGCAGGCGCAGCCGCTGCGTCCCAGGCCCTCCGCAATGCGCGCCGCGGCCCCGGGGCTCGGCGCGGCGGCGGCTCGCAGCTTCTGTCCAAGGTTCTGCAGACGCCGCGGCCCCGCCCCCGCCCGGCCCCCGCCCGCGTCTCCGCCGCGCGCTCTCCCGCCCCGCCCCGTCCCGCCCTGGCGCGCGCCGCGCAGGCTGCCTCTCCGGGTCGCGCGCGCCGCCGCACTCCCGTTCGGTCTCGCCGCCGGGTCGCGGCCACTCGCGTCCTCGGCTCGAGCGGCGCACGGTGGCGCCTCTAGTGGGCGCGCTCCATGCGGCCGGCGGGAACGCGCGGCACCGGGTCCCCGCTTCGAAGCCGCCCGCGCCGCATGGCGCAGCCCGGCTTCGTGAGTCCCGGCGCCGCGCAGCGGAGCTCGCCGAGCGGACGGGCGGGCGGGGCGAAGGGCGGACCCCGCCCAGACACGTGCTGCCTTTGTTCCCGCCGCGGCCCCCGCAGCTGAGGCCGCGGGCCTTGTGAAGAGTGGCCCCGCGCCGGGCAAGGGAGAGCGGCATCCCCATGTCGGCATAAAAGCCCTTACTTAGTCCCCTAAGGCTCAGAACCTCGGGCCAGCCTCTGATTTGCCCGTTTTGAAACTTGATGACAGTAAAATTGCGGAATATTCTGGTTCTGATCATCGACGCACAGCTCCCAAACACTCCTCCATATCCTTCACAAAGGCGACTGCCGGTTTACTAGCCATTCATTTTGGACTGATTCTGGAGACTCAAAACTGGCAAGCAAGCCACAAACCGTCTCTTAACTCGGACCTAGAGAATTCCTGACAACACCTGCAACAGCTGAGCCAGCTACCCAAAACAGGAATCTTGTTGAGTCATTAGGCACAGTACTTCCAGGTTAGAAAGTGCCAGTTTCTTTATGTACCCAGAGATTTCTCTGCCAACAGGAGCGGAAAAGTTTAGAGGCCTTGGCGACCAGAATAGAAAATGCACTGCACTGTACCAAAAAACGTTTTCCGGGAGCTGTCAAACACCCAGGAAGGCTAGTTTAGCTTGTGTGCCCTTCATCACGTTCCTCGATGAGCAGAATCGTAGCCGGTTTTCTACTGCTAGAACACAACATCCAACACTGGGTAATCTATAAAGTAATGTGTTGCGGAACGGTGGTGGCACATGCCTTTAATCGGGAGACAGAGTTTGAAGCCAGCCTGATCTACTGAGAGAGTTACAGGTCAGGCTCCAAAACTAGAGAAATCCTGTCTCGAAAAAACAAAAACAAAACAAAATTAATGATGTGTTAGCTCACAATTCTGGAGTCTGGTCCAGAACCAGTGGAAGAACTTTCCTTGATGAGAGCTTTGAGGCTCCAACTCACATGGGGAAGGAGGAAAGCAAACAAGTACTTGTGGGATTGATGGCAGGTGCCAAGTTGGTTATCTTAACACTCACACTAGCAGGAGCTTACTTAACCCCTTCATGCATCAAAGCGACTCTGACTTAACACCTTTCCTTGTAGCACAAGCCAGCCAGCGACTTGCAGTCTTCCTGCTTGTGGTAACTGCTGGAACTGAGGCATGAGCCACCACACCAGCTCTGACGGTGACACCGAGATCAAGCCTCATGGCTCAGACTGTCAACAATCCTAACTGCTCTTGAAAATCAGGAGTTGCCCTGGCCCTTCATTGTCACAGTGGGCTCTAAGTCATCTGCCCATGGTCTTTCAGCCCCCCTGACCCAATGCCTCTTCCTGGAAGGGAAACCCTGAAAGTCAGCCTCTGTTCCTCCAGCCCCAGGGGGAGAGACCCAGCTTCTCAGCTGGCTTCATTGTTTATGTTCTTTCAAATTATAGGATTGAGCAAAAGTTAAATGTGTTCTACTTCCCTAAATAGACACACATCTCTGAAGGCTGCAATCCACCCATCAGAAAAACCTGGGCCTGCTGTTGCCTGTAACTGAAGTCCAGCTCTTACAGTTGATCCTGGAGTGCATGGGCCTTTTCTACATGGCTGTTCACATGTTCTCTCTTGTCTTCTGTCCAGCTAGTCCTTCAAACCCTCTGTGTGAACTACTCCAGCCTCTTCACATTGCCAAGGACAAAGTCATGTTTGTAGCAGAACAGAATAGGACAATTCTATCAACCTCCATGCTGAGGGACAAGGTTGTTAGACGCACTACCACCTAGATGATACCTGAGAAGCTCGCTTCAAAGTCTTCTGGAGGGTAATAGAACTCCCAACAATGGCCAGCTTTTGGACAGAAAGTCCAAGAATCCAGAAGCTGCTCAGTTCAAGAGGCTGGATGTCTCAGCTGGTCTTCAGCAGAGGCAGGAATCCTGAAGTAGGCCCTAATGCCAGTGAAGGACAGAGCAAGCAGGCAAAAGCAAAAGCTTCCTTCTTCCACGCCCAACAGTAGGTGTGGCCCAGATAAAAGGCATGTCCCTCCTCCTGAGACCCAGATTAAAGGCGTGTGTCTTCTCACCTCAAGATCCACATAAAAAGTGGATCTTCCTACATCAAATTAAGCAAAATCCCTCACTGGCATACGCTCCAGATTTGGATTTTCGTTAAATCCAGATGTAGTCAACCTTGAATAGCCTTCACGGGGCACCACACAGTTCCCCTGCCCAATCAAGCCCACCTTTGCCTTCCCACACCCAGCCCCTCACTGTTCCAGCAGGGAAGCAAGGAAGAAAGGGCAACAATCTGCCCAACATGGGAGAATCTAGAGCCCAGAGGGCAGAGCCAGCTGAACGCTGCAGGATGTTTTCCTCCCAGTATTCAGATAGCTTAGGGAAGATGTCTAGTTTCCACTATCAGCCAGCCTACTTTCCCCAAAGCCTATCTAGCTACCTTGCAGGGTGGGATGCCCATGCAATGGCTCAGTAGAGATCTGTTATACACTTACCACTTCCCATACTGGCCCAAGAACAGAAGGCCAAAGGAGCAGCTAGCTACATGGTACAGAAAGGATTCCAACCAAGAGCTTCATAACTCTGGTTCTTGAGGAAGTCTTCCTGTGAGGGCATAGAGCAGCATCTAGTGGCTCTTCTGAGCAACACAGATTATGTAACCAGCACACAGCAGGGCACCAGAGCAGCCCTCTTGGCTGTTACAGTCAAAGCAGTCCAATACATTGAAGGAGAATGCCTAAAAGGAGCCCTCAGCTAGACAGCCCAGAACCAGGACAACCCATGGCCAGACCTTGGGAGTGGGGAGGAAGCTAGGCTAGGCTAGCTATGTGAGACCCGGAAGGAGAAATCGTGGCACATCCCATGGTGGTCTTGCAGCACAGTCCAACAGAGGTTACCTGAGAGCCATATTGACCAGCCACATGGATAATGTGCTATTTTCTAGGAACTACATTAATAAAGAACAGTTGGGCAATGGTGGTGCATGCCTTCAATCCCAGGAGGCAGAGGCAGATGGATCTGAGTTTGAAGTCAGCCTGGTCTATAGAGCCAGGGTCCAGGACAACCAGGGTTCTTACACAGAGGAACCCTATCTCAAAAAACCAAAACCAAAAAAACCCGGGAATTTTAATAACATTTTATTTAACCCAATATGCCCCAAATATTCCAGTGCATATATAAAAATTAGTAAGCTGTTTAACACTTCTTTCACACCAAGCCTGTAAAGGATGGTTTGTGGTTACAGTCTGAACTAGCCTCACTTCAGGGCCTGATGTCACGCGGCTAGCAGCTCTGCCAGACAGTATACTTCTTGCATCATTACACTAAGGGCTACTGTCCTGAGCTGCTTAGGGTTTAGGTCTAGGAGACCCTCCTTACCCTGCTGCAGCTCCACATCACATCCCTATGGAGAGTTTTAAAGTCCTTTATAGAAACTAAACTTTCGGGCTAGAGAGATGGCTCAGAGGTTAAGAGCACTGACTGCTCTTCCGGAGGTCCTGAGTTCAATTCCCGGCAACCACATGGTGGCTCACAGCCACCTATAATGAGATCTAGTGCCCTCTTCTGGCATGCAAGCATACATGGAAGGAAGGTTGTACATATAATAAATAAATCTTTAAAAAAAAAGAAAGAAAGAAACTAAACTTCTAAAAGTAAAATTATACAGAGGAAACACATCTACAACTAAAAACTGACAACTAAAAACTGCTAAACTGGAAGGGGTTTGTCAGTCCCCCAGAGGCCCCAGGCCCTCAGAATCCCCTCACTCTTGGGGTCTGCAGGCAGTATGAAAATAGCTGCTATTTAAGAAAATAGCTGCACTCGGGAGGCAGAGGCAGGCGGATCTCTGTGAGTTCGAGGCCAGCCTGGTCTATAAAAGCTAGTTCCAGGACAGGCTCCAAAGCCACAGAGAAACCCTGTCTCGGAAAACCAAAAAAAAAAATTCCAAAGTCAGGAGCTGGAGAGATGGCTCAGAGGTTAAGAGCACACAGGCTGTTCTTCCAGAGGTCCTGAGTTCAATTCCCAGCAACCACATGGTGGCTCATAACAATCTGTAATGGGATCTGGTGCCCTCTTCTGGTGTGTGGGCATACATGCAGATAGAACACTGTATACATAATAAATATCTTTAAAAAAAAAAAAAAAAAAGAAGATTCCAAAGTCACTAAGGTGAGACTGGCCATCGAGAGACTGGCTCCTGCACTACTTCATCAAAGCCTAGCATCCTATGGCCTCCCATAGACGAGGAGATAAGGAGACAGGCTTGGTGACTACTGCCCTAGCCCGCATGTCCTCGCTGGCCCTCCTGCCCCAAAAGACGCCTGAGCTCCATTTCTGACTTCACTCCTTACAGGTCAGCTTTCCTGCCAAGGTCTCCATATATGGACTCATAGCATGGCTATAAGACTCCCATTAAGCAATGAAGTGACAGAGCTCTGGCCAAGCCAGAAGGGGCTACATGGAACACTTGAACTTTCTTGGAAATCCACCAGCACTCAAAAAAAGACACCTTTTGAAAAAAAAAATTATTTTATTGGAACTCATCTGAACATCAGATATACCTGGTGTTGGTTAGCAAGAACCGTTTGTACATTTGATATTGATGGTGCCAAAACCAAAACAGTGACTGGACATGATGGGGAGAGAAGGTGGTTGAGAACAAAAACCTGATTTTGAAGAGGAAAATGAAAGCCAGTCAGATTTAGTGGAGATGCAAAACCTGGTACAACAAAACCCTTTTACAAAATAGAAATCTATTACCAAAACCTGGAAGGACAATCTGAGAAAAGGAGGCCAGCAGGAAGGAGTCGGGGAGGAGGGAAGAGAGAAAAGACAGTGGATGAGAGGACACAGCACAGTGGGGACAGCAAAGGTGCAGGCATTCACCTGCCCAAATGGCATCAAAGCCTGCTAAGGAACTGCATCGGAAACAAAGCATGCTAAAACAGCGCCACCCCGTCGGCTCACACTCTTAAGAGGCAGAGAAAGACAGTCCGGGAAGGGGGCATGAGGGTGCTTCAAACCCAACAAAGTTTTGGTTTGGTTTTTATTTTTTTATTTTTTGTAATTTAAATTAAAACCACCCAGCCTCATTCCCATTGTTACTGTTTTGAAAAGGGATAGATCCATCTGACAGCAGGAGAGAAGGGTAGAGAGGGAAAGCAGCAGATGGAGTTCAGACAACCCAACTCCTCTAGAGGGGAAAGAGAAAGGATATGGTCTCCTGGCTGAAAGGAAATAGAGGAGAGGAAAGCAAAGAGGGGAGGAGGGGGTGGTTAAACACTGCCATCTAATCTAGTTACTGTGTTAAAGAAAGCCACGTGCACAGCAGGCACCCTGAGGGCTGAGGCCCACACTGCGCCCGCCCGTGCGGCCATAGTGGACACTAGCTCCTGGACTTGTTCCCATTCTTTCACAGGTCAGAGCAGAGCCGTACTGCAGTGGCTCCACAGCTGGCCTTTCAGGTAGTCTGCTGGAGCCAAAGTCAGAGAGGGAAGGGTGGACAGGCCAGATGGCAGGGAAAGTACACCAATGCCTCGTTTCAAATAAAAAAGAAAACAGCAGTCTATACACAGTTGTTTGTTTTGGTTCAGTACAAACAGAATAAAAAGTCGTTGCTTTTGATGGTCAGCAAACACCCAATTCTGAAGAGGAGGAGAGGTGGCGCCCAGCAGGTGGATGAGGATCCCCAGTGGTTGGCGGGGTGCCTGGCTTTGCGGCCCTCTCCCAGGAGGCAGAGAGCACAGCTTTAGGTAGTGTAAGCCTTTTTCCTTTTATTTAGAATCTTTTTTTTTCTTTTTTCTTTTTTTTTAAGCAATTTCCCCACTCCCATGTTGGCCAGTGCTGATTACATGAGAACTGGCCGCCTATCGCTGGATACAGATGCACCAATGAGGGTTAAAAACTTTCCGAGCGAAAAGTAGAACAGAAAGAAAAGAATCTCCTAGCATTTCCCCAAGGGTTCACTCTCCCGCCACACACACTCTCCAAAGGACCGCTACAGATCCAACTCTGCAAGAGAAGACAGAGCAGTGTCAATCGGGGAAGCCGTGAGGACCAGAAGGTGTTCAGTGTCAACAGGCAGAAGATAGCGCTGCCCGGCCCTGGGTCCTGGGGCAGGCACTCACCTATGTCAGCTTCTTGGCTTTGTTGTAGAGGGAGTCCACTACTTTACTCATGTTCTGAATTGTTTCCAGAGCAGCTTCGTAAGTTTTATCTACTGGGGGTTCATCGAAAATGATCAGGACGCCCTCCCCCTGGTCCAAAATCCCTGCAAGAAACATAGCAATAAACCAATTAAAAGGAAATATTAGACAATAAAAAAGGACCCCACTCTCTGTCTCATCATTTTATCCCAATTTCTCCCAGCATGTTTGCTATATACTCTCGCTTCTTTTATTAAAAAACTTTGAGTGTTATATATATATATGAGCCTGTGTGAGTACACATAGCACATGCAGGAGCCCTCTGAGGTGAGAAGAGGGTGTCAGATTCCGAAAAGTAGAGTAACAGGCAGTTGTGAGCGGCCACATGGGTACTGAGAACTGAACCCAGGTCCTTAAGTGTCTTAACTGCTGAATCCTCTCTCCATCCCCTTACACATTGTTCAAAGGGAGTCAGGGCTCCAAGGAATGTCACGAGAGAAACTCAGCCCCTGCTTTAAAGATACACCCTGCAAATTCGGACCAGGCCCTGGCCTGTGTGACGCTTACTCACCGTGAAACTTCTTGTCAAGAATCATCTGTGATAATTTTCTTTCCACGTCGGCCTAAAATCAAAGTACATGATTAAAGGGACCAATATCCACTAATTAGAGATCAGTCTAACATGATAGTTTCACCAAAAAGAATCTTACCCAAAAAAAAAAAAAAAAAAAAAAAAAAGATTGGAGCAAAATAACAATGAAATCCTCTCCAGCTCTGAGCCCACATTCAGTTCCTCACAAAGAAGACTGCCCCTCCATACCTTTCCCCCATTCCCACCACCTAACAGGCCTGAAAACTTACCTTGGAGAGTTTGATGAGACTAGATATGTGTTCAATCTAAAAGGAAAAGCAGACAGCAACACTGAAAGTTTGAATTTATCCTCAATATAAAACAGAAGGACAGAGAACTGGTGTGTCTCTTGAGCTGCTGAATCTAGAGAGCAGAAATTCTCCCTGGCCACACTTAGTGTCCTGCTCGGTCTACTTCCTGTCCTGCCCTTCACTATACAGAATACACTCCTGTTCCATGTACCAAATTCAGAAAATATCAACTACATGGACAATGACTACAAGAATGGGGTAATCAACACAGGGAAGGGCCAGCCCATAGCCACCTACCCCACCAGCATCTTCTTTGATTCATTTCCCATCCAGACAAGTCCAAGCCCTTGGTGGCTTCTTACCAACAGACATACCCTTGAAAGTGAGTTCCTATTCTGGACAAATATGGAAAAGGAGATGGCTATACCATCTAACCCAAAACTGTTGAGAAAGTTCCCAGGAAGATTCTTACCTGTACTCGGGAAAAAGGTTCAATGACCCGGATCAGATTCTGTTCCAGTAAGTTATCATACAACTTGGCCAAATGTGTGCTGATGATTGGGTCATCCCGGAGCTCTGCCCGGTAGTCTGTCAGGGCCTGCCAAACAAAGCTCATACCAGAGACTGGCCCAACACACTAAAGTCACTACTCCTAGCCTCCTGAAGTCTTCTGGCCCTGGTGATTATATGATACACACACACACACACACACACACACGCGCACACAATCTGAAGAGTATGAAGAACTAAAGCAGCCACCACCTTTCCTGTCCTAAAATTTAATCATGTAAGCCAAGACACTCTACTTAGAGGTCAAGTAAACTATACACATATTTTTCAGCATGTATTTCAAAGAACTCAGATTAAATAATGAAAAAATTATTACACAACTAGCTCCTAGGAGGTCTGTGAGAATAGTACAACATGGCTCTGCAGGCAAAGAAAGCAAAATGCTTTTCTAATTCTGCTTTGCCTTAATGTTTTCTAAGTATCTGATCACAGAAGAACCATGAGTAAAAGTGTCTCATCAAATTTTATGGCAAAAGTATAGGCTGTTTTACTGTAACTGATTCATTTATCTTTAGTAATGGGTTCAGAGTCCAGCCTCACATTACTCTGCTCTAAGGTACTATAAAGGAAGTAGACAATCATACTAACTAGGAATAGGCAGGTGACTACAAAGTAATGACTGGCATGGAAGGTCAAAGCCATGTGGCCCTTATCTTCAAACACACTGTTTTTGTTTTTTAGGTTTTGTTTCCATTTGGTGGATTGATTTTTGAGACAATATGCAGTCATGGCTGTGTAAACCAAGCTGACCTCAAACTCAAGAGTCCCACCTGCCTCTGCTTACCAAGTACTGGGATTAAAGGCGTGCGCTACCACCAGCCAGCCTAGGTCTGGCTTTTAGGTTGATTACTAAACTCAGACCAAGAACACCAGTTTAGAAAAGAATAGACAAGACTCATCCTAAAGCTAAAAATGTGTTTCTCCCATTTTTAATCTTCTCAATGAGCAAAAAGAAAGCTTGCGGCATCATCACGAAAAAGGGTCTTATCTCTTTTAGAGCTAGGCAAAGTAGTTCACACTTGTAATCCCATTACTTGGGACAATGAGTTCAAGGTTAGTGTGGTCTACATAGCAAGCCCCTATCTCAAAAAATAAACCAAGTGCCAGGCATACTGCCTTCAATCCAAGCATTCAAGAGGCAGAGGGAAGAGGATCTCTACGAGTTCAAGGCCAGCCTAGTCTACAAAGTGAGTTCCAGGACACCAGGGCTGTTACAGAGAAACTGACCCACCAAAAAAAAAAGAAAAAAAATGAATGAATGAATGAATGAATGAATGAATGGAGGGAGGGAAGGATGGAGGATGGGAGGAAAGGAAGGAAGAAAGGATAAATGAGTGAATAAGTAAATAAGTAAAATAAATACAAATGAAAATAAGAGAAGTAAATAAACAAAATCATCTCTTTTGCTCACAGAGTACAAAGCAGGTCTGGGCTACCCACAGCTGTTCTGTGAGGAAGAATGAGGCTTAGAGTTAAGCCACGAGACGTGATTGTTGTGTGGTTTGGGCATCCTCCCGATTACCATGTTACCAAAGAGTAGAGGTAAAGAACTTTATTGTGCAAAATGAACAGCAACTTTTTAAAACATGCATGTGTGCATGCACATGTTTGTGTGTGTGTGCGTGTTGTGTGTGTGTATGTATGCAAGCAAGCATCCATGTACACTTGCAGGTGTGTGTACATGAGTGCAGGTGCCTGTAGTGTCCAAAGGGTTAGGATCTCCCTGGGGCTGGAGTGACAAGAGGAATGTGCTACTCAATGTGAGTTCTCTGTAAGAGCAGTATGTGCTCTTAACTAGTGAACCATTTCTCTGGCTCCAAATGATACCTTTTGAAACTAGAAAGTATACACAAATGAATTTAATATAGCTCAACATGCTACTCACTATACAAAACTATTTCCTGGTTTTGATATGGTTCTGGGGAAAGAGGACATAGGAACAACATGTACTATCTTTGCAACTTAGAAACTTTTTGAGGGTTTTGTTTATTTTTGGTTTTTGAGTCAGGGTTTCTCTGTGTAGCCCTGGCTGTCCTGAAACTCCTTCTGCAGACCAGGCAGGCCTCGAACTCACAAAAATCTGCTTGCCTCTGCCTCCCATTGCTGGAGTGATACCACTGCCCAATTGAAACTGTTCTTCAATGGCCCTCATCTCCACCCATTCCCCATCAATTCAATACCACACTCACCTTTTCAAAATCTGCCAGTGATCTGTTTTTGCTAGCTTGAGCCACACATTTCAATGCTTCTGTCTGAGAATTAAAAAAAAAAAAAAAATCTGTCCTGAATGCTCACATATACCAAAGGTCTCATAAGCACCTGCTATAAAAGCAGTAACTTATCCCCCCATCACTCTTTTTTAAGAGATCTTGGAAGAAAAGCCAGAAGTATTGAATATCATTGTATGCCAACCAGTTTCCCTTTGAAATATGAAGCGACTTAAATAGAAGTTTCCCAAAAGGATAGACCCGGATAAGGATTCTCTAGAGAAACTAAGCTTAAAGAGAAAATAACAAGAGAATTGTGATTTCTTTCTCCTTACTCCAAGATTTATCTCCATACCTACCCATTTCTTTCTGCCCTCAAACCTGATAATCCCTGGGCTTTGTCAAGGTTCACCATGCTAGCTTTGATACAAGATATTAATTGAGTGAGGTCTGCACTGGGGTTCAGGCATTAGTAGTCCACATATTACAACTGAATATTAAAACCCTACATCGTGCCAAAACTGAATGTACAATGACCACGAGAAACATCTAACTTGGTTATAAAAAGGTACCTGGCAAACTATCACGTCTCCACTCAGCGCCTATCTTTCTAGATCAGCCTGACTTCTTGTGAGAGCTGTAACTGAGGCACAAAGTAACAGAGGAAGCTACTATGTGTCAGACAACATGAGTAAGAATACCAAGTCTATATTGCAGACTAAATGGCACAAGGCTGTGAAGAGCATAGTTTGTCTCTAGTATCTGCCCTATAGACAGAAAAAAATGTCATAATGAGGACACTCTGGAACTCAGAGTCAGATAACCAAAGTTCAAAATCTCTGTCCACCATTCTCAGCTACCTGTCCTTTTTCTTCACATTTGCAGGTCCTGTCTCAACTTTACAATTCCAGCTTGTTTTTCATTTCTGTTTCTTGGGCTTTTTTGGTTTTGTTTTGAGACAGGGTCTTACTCTGTAGCCCTGGCTGGCCTAGAACTAACTCTGTAGACCAGGCTGGCCTCAAACTCACTGAGCTCCACCTGCCTCTGCCTCCCGAGTGCTGTGCCACCACCCAGCTCAACTCCAGTTCTTATGGGAAAAGGCTCTACAATAAAAGCCAGTGTTCCTGAAGTCAGAACTACAACTGACTTGAAACTTTTACTGAAGGAAAAACCAATTAGGACCACTTACAGAGGAAAAGGAAATCAGTTTTTGTACGCCACAGATTTAGGGAAATAGCTAATCTGTTCATTGTTTAGAGACGACTCTACCTGAAATTCAGAATGACTGCTTTTATTTAACTACAACAAAGAACAAACCTCAGATAGGACAAATATCTACTATCTCAGACATCATCCTGACAACTGTGTGCTCTAAAAAGCCATTCACATCTACTCAAATATAAAAGGATGATCAACCATCAATGGCCTCTTTTTAAACTATACTCAGACTCACAGTATGAACAGAAAGATAATAAGCTAAGAGACACTCAAACTCTAGTTCTTACACCAAGTAATCTGGCCTCCCTGCAAGCACACATGAACCAGATCTCACCAGGTTCTTGACTCAGAGAATCAAGATGTGAGATTCACTGGTTCTACTTGCAAGGGAGGCTCACAACAGAAAGATATGACCAAAGATAAATTGTGACCTATCAGCAAATGCTACAATATACTTCTTTTTTTCTTTTCTTTTTTTTTTTTGCTACAATATACTTCTATAAGCCCCTCAAATTACCTATGTCTATAACAGAGTCCAACACTTACTTTCTAGGCCAAGAATTTAACAGTAAAGAAAGTCTAATGAATGAGCTTAAGGGAAGAAAACAAGGGGTGGGGAGGGTAAGATGGAGACCTGAGGAACACTGGTCCCATCACATATTATGAATTTGACAATCAGCTGGTCTCAGAGCAGACTGCAGTCAAGGTATTCCCTACCTGTCTCCCTGCATACCGAAGTGCAAGCTTTCCGCTCACCAAAGCCTGGACATCTTCAGGGCTACAAAAAAAAAAAAAAAAAAAAAGACATACTTGGTCAACTGGTCCAGGACATTGCGATTCTAATCATAGATAGGTAAACTATTTACCAGAATTCCATTGTGAAGATTCATCCACACTGAAAAAATCAACTAAACTCATATGTCCCAACACTGCAGCAGTCAGGTTTTCTTCACTCTTGGTCAAAGCTAGCAGTGAAAAGTAAAAACCTCCCAACATTAAAGAGAGCACACACCTTATGGAGGCACAGGCAGGCAGATCTCTATGAGTTCAAGGTCAGCCTGGTCAAAGTGAGATCTTAGAAGGGAGGGAGAGAGGGAGAGAGAGAGAGGAAGGGAGGGATGAATGGAGGGAGGAAGAGAGAAAGAGAGAGAGCAAGAGAGAAAGAGTGAGAAAGAAAAAGAGAGAAAGACAAACAGACAGACAGAAAGCCCAACTGAACCCCACCCCTAAATCAACAGGCAGAATAGTAAGTTTGAGTCAAATCTCAGCATAGTGGGTCTTGCTAAAACACAGCCCTGGGGCGGGGGATGCAGCTCAGTTGGTAGAATGTTTGCCTGGTATACATTAAGCCCTGGATTTGTTTCCCAGTACTGGTAGCTCATGTCTGCAATTCCAACATTCTGGACAGCATAAGTGTGCTACCAACATCATTCTTATTTACATAAAAAGTTGAGACCAGGGCTAGAGAAATGGTTTGGTTGTTAAGAGCACTTGTTACTCTTGCAAGGACCTGGGTTCAATTCCGAGCACCTACATGGATGCTCACAGATATCTGTAACTCCAATTCCAGGAGTTCTGATGCCTTCTTCTGGCCTTCTGGACACCAGACATGCAAGTGGTGCACACACATATATTCAGGAGAAACACATGTACACATACAATAAAAACAAATTTCAAAAATATATTTTCAAAAAGGTTAGGGCCATTGGGAGGTGGTAGCATAAGCCTTTAATCCCTGCACTTGGAAGGTAGAGGCAGGCAGATTTCTCTGAGTTCCAGGCCAGCTGAAGGAAAAAAAAGAAAAAAAAAGATAATGCCAGCCTGGACAACATGAGATCCTGTGTCCCCTGATCCCCTCAAATAGTAATAATAATAACAAAAACAGCAATAATAAAAAATATACAATTAAGACGATTTTAAAATCACAACCCTAGGTTAGGGACATAATATTTATCTAGCATGCATGAGGCACTGGGTTCAGTCCCTACCACCACTTAATTATCATGCCTTTTATAGTCCAGTTATTCAAATATTTCCTGGGCTCCATGTTCCCCATTCAGGTTGGCCAGCTGACTAACACTGGCCTATCAGCTATTTCCTGAGCTCTGTCCTGTGCTCAATACCTATGAGGACAAAATATTTGGGGGCTGGAGAGATGGCTCAGAGGTTAAGAGAACTGACTGTTCTTCTAGAGGTCCTGAGCTCAATTCCCAGCAACCACATGGTGGCTTACAGCCATCATGAGGTCTGATGCCCTCTTCTGGCATGTAGGCAGACATGGAGACAAACACTGTATACATAATAAATAAGTAAATAAATATTTTTAAAAAAATATTTGAAAAATGAGAAATTCTCCAAGAAAATTTCCCACTTAAGTAATTTCTAAAATTTGTCTCCCCAAATCTGAAAGACCAGCAAGCAAAAGAGATGTGGAGCACCTCTGACCAGCCACTCTACGTCAACCAGCCCCACAGCCTGCAGCTAAATTTGCATTTATAAGTGGCCAAACTCCCTCCCAAGCCACCTTTGCTATAGCACAAACTTGGTTGAAAGACTAGAGTTCTTATATCCTACAGTTAATGTACACTTACGTGTTGAGCATGATTTTGCACAATAACATGTACTTCAGAGATGTGATGGCCTTGGGGCTATCAATGGAATCATAGCCTTCAAATGCCTCATAGAAGTATGAGTAAGCGGTTTTCCAGTCCTTCTCCTCTGCTGCATGAATAATACCTGGAGAGTGAAAAGAAAGAAAAAAAAAAACACATAAAATAGCAGAACTAGAAGAGACCTGTATATCCCTTAGAAATTGACTCCAACAGGATCAAGTTACTAATTACCTCAAGTGAAGACAAAGGAATTGCCCCAGTTCATAGCCAACAGAGCTGACATTAGAGTCCCAGGTCTCTGGCCTCTGATCAGCACCCACCTTTTTAAATTACCAAAGGAGTAAGGGACTCAACTAAAAAGGAACCCTAAAAACCTCATACTGTATTATTATCTTTCCCATGCTATTTACCACCTATTCCTACCAGCACTGGAAACATTAAACCTCCATCGTATCACCTATACAGGCCAGTGAACTGACCTACACATGCCCAGACCACATGAATTAATAGCATCAACTCTGGGCTGGGATGTAAAATGCTTGACTAGTACATACAAAGTCCTGCATTCAAGCCCCAGCACTGAATAAACTAGATGTCGTATCAAAGATCTGTAATCCTAGCACTTGGAGATAGAAACAGGAAGACCACAGTTCAAGATCATCCTCAGCTACACACCAATTTTAAGGTCATCCTGGAATTTATGAGATTGTATCTCAAAAGCAAAGCAACAAAAATTAAAAAAAAAAAAAAAGAATCATGCCAGGTGGTGGTGGCGCAAACCTTTACTCCCAGCACTCAAGAGGCAGAGTCAGGTGGATTTCGTGTCCAAAAGTGAGCCTGGTCTACTACTGAGTGAGTTCCAGGACAGCCAGGGCTACACAGAGCTCAAAAGAACAAAAAAAAAAAAAAAAAACAAATAAAAAAAAAAAGAACTACTAACATAGCTTTTTCTATGCTGAGTTTGTTGCTGTTGTTTGATTTTTTTGAGACATTGTCTTACTATGTAGCTCTGGCAGTCCTGGATCACCATGTAGATGAGGTTGGCTTCCTCTACCTCCAAATGCTGGGACTACAGGTATGTCCTATGCCTAGCTAAATTTAGAATTTTCATACTGAAGCATACTGATTGGTAATATTCCCCAGTATGTTATTACTTTCATTTCAAATATACCTCATTTTGGATGTGATTTTGCCTATAGGAAAATATACATCTCTCCATAGCCAAGGAAAACTCCCTCAAGACTGGAGAGACAGCTCAGCAGTTAAAAGCACTGACTGCTCTTCCAGAGGACTTGAGTCCAATTCCCTGAATCCATATGGTAGCTCACAACCGTCTGTAAATCCAGTTCCAGAGGATTCAATACCCTCTTCTGGCCTTAGTGACCACCAGACATGCATGCAGTACATAGACTATACATGAAGGCAAAAGACCCACACACACAAAATACAACTAAATAAATCATTTTGTTTGTTTTGTTTTTTGAGACAGGGCTTCTCTTTTTAATAGCCCTACCTGTCCAGGACTCACTTTGTAGACAAGGCACACAGAACACTGCCTACCTCTGCCTCTCCAGTGCTATTAAAGGCGTGTGCCACCACTGCACAGTTCTAAATAATCTTGGAAAACACAACAAACTGCTAAAGTTGCCAAGCTTAATGAATATCAGAATTTCCCCCATGTCCTCCCAGGATATCAATCGGGCAGAATAAGTCAATCCAATAAGTCTGGCTGGAGGAAAAAAAGTGAGCCAAGCACTATAGGGTTATATGCTCATAATCATAGCACTCAGGAGGCTGAGGAAGGAGAATTCTAAGTTCAAAGCCAGCAGAGACTATAATGTAGGACATTATCTTTAAAAAGAAAGGAAAGAAGAAAGGGGGGAAGGAGGGAGAGAGGGAGGGAGGGAGGGAAAGAGAAGAGGAGAGAGAACGAACAAGGCCTCAAAGACAAATACGCTGTTTTCTTGAAAACATTAACAAGAAAAGTCACATCAGCAGTATTACTATTTGCTTATGTTTATTTTTTAAAGACTTTTTTCATTTTTGTTTTTATTAAGCTATACATTTTCTCCTCCTTTCCTCCCCTCTCCCATGACCCCCACGCTTCCAATTTACTCAGGAGATCTTGCCCTTTTCTCCTTTTTACATAGAACCAACCATGTATGGCTATTAAATTAGGATCCTTTTTGTTTTTCATTTATTTTTGTATCTGAGTGTTTGTACAGATGCCCAGAAAGGCCAAAAGATGGCACGAAATTCCCTAGAGCTAGAATTACGGGCTGCCCAATGCATTTCTAACTGCTTAGCCATCTCTCCAGCCTGAATGTTTACTTTTAAAAGCAAAATCCCACAGTCATTCAACACAAACATTAAAGGGAGTCTTCCATGTGCTAAGCAGAAAATATACAAACAAGGCTCCTAACGAACTTAGTATGATAGTGTGTACAAAAGAATAAATTTTGGGGAACTGTAAAAAACACCTGTTCTTGCAGAAAACTTGGATTCAGTGCCCAACACCCAAATGGTGGCTCACAGCCATCTGTAACTCCAGTTCCAGGAAATTCAATGCTCTCTTCTGGCCTCTTTGGGCACCAAGCAGACATGAAGTACACATACATGCAGGCAGAACACCCATTCATATGAAATAAAAATCAATCTTAAAAATTTTTTTTTAAAAATATATTTTCGTAAGTTAGTTCAAAAGCAAAAAAGGGCTGGGCAGTGGTAGCACACGCCTTTAATCCCAGCACTCGGGAGGCAAAGGCAGGAGGATCTCTCTGAGTTTGAGGTCAGCCTGGTCTACAAGAGCTAGTTCCAGGACAGGCTCTAAAACTACAGCGAAACCCTGTCTTGAAAAAACCCAAAAAAAAAAAAAAAAAAAAAGCAAAAAAAGGAAGCCAACAAAGGCAAATCTGTGAGTTGAGGGCCAGACTGCTTCTAGAGCTACATAATGAGATCCTGTGTAAAAACAAGAAAGAATGAACAAAGGAAGTTTGCAGAAAAGACATCTAGGGGGCTGGAGAGATGGCTCAGTGGTTAAGAGCATTGCATGCTCTTCCAAAGGTACTGAGTTCAATTCCCAGCAACCACATGGTGGCTCACAACCATCTGTAATGAGGTCTGATGCCCTCTTCTGGCCTTCAGGCATACACGCAGACAGAATATTGTATACATAATAAATAAATATTAAAAAAAAAAAAGAAAAGACATCTAATTGGATCCAGAAGGATACATAGGCATTTGCACATAGAGTTCAAGTGTAAAGGCAGAACACCTGAAATCAGGATTATCTTCCAACAGTCCTGACATGAAGCCCGTTCAAAAAAATCCTACAAGGGGCTGGAGAGATGGTCTTGAGTTCAATTCCCAGCAACCACATGGTGGCTCACAACCATCTGTAATGAGGTCTGGTGCCCTCTTCTGGCCTGCAGGCATACATGAAGACAGAATATTGTATACATAATAAATAAAAATATTAAAAATATAAATCCTACAAGTTTCCAAAGTCTCCAAGAGACTAATATATTTGGTTAACACATGTAAGGTAGGCCAGTCTGGAAAAGAAATGCTACCATTCTTAGTAAGCGACTAAGAGATAAATTAAGTGAGAACCCTAACGTATGGCTCTGACAGTCAGGTTGCCTAGACAACCACTGATAACTACGTTTTTTTTGTTTGGTTGGTTGGTTTTTCGAGACAGGGTTTCTCTGTAGCTTTGGAGCCTGTCCTGGAACTCACTCTGTAGACCAGGCTGGATTTGAACTCAGAGATCCGCCTGCCTCTGCCTCCTGAGTGCTGGGATTAAAGGCGTGTGCACCACTGCCCAACTGGTAAGTATGTTCTTAATTGTTTTAGGCAGTTAATAGGAAGAAGCTGGCCTGAAAGGCAGCCTTCTCATTTGTTTCTTATCAGTCAATTATTTTCCAGCTTCAGCCCCACCCCTCACCCCCATTCCTTTCACCCATAAGATAAGGCAAGCACTGAGGACGTGCATCTTATGCACTGCTGGGCCACTTACCTGATTGCATGTCCAAAGTGGCCTGCAATTTAGGGGGGCAGTAGATGGCATTGGCTGTAGTTCGAGCGGAGGTTAAGGCAGCTCGGGCTTTCGGCAGATTACTCAAAGCATGGTATGTTTTGCTTTCTAAAAGCTGTACTTCCACCAAAAGGGCTTTATCATCCATCTTTTTCAATTCCCGCAGCAGCTGAGAACCTAGAAAAGAAGAAAATATGCATATATCTGTTTGTTAGCCTCATTACCACCATCACCCTTTTTTCCTAGCACTCGGGAGGCAGAGGCAGGTGGATCTCTGTGAGTTCGAGGCTAGCCTGGTCTATAAAGTGAGTTCCAGGACAGCCAGAACACAAAAAAACCCTGTCTTGAAAAACAAAAACAAGCAAGCAAAAGATAGGGTCTTACAATACAGCCTGGAATTCATCATGAAAAGCAAGCTGGTCTAAAGTAGTCTAAATTGCCACACCACCCTCTTTTTCCCCCTAAACAAAGATTTGTTTGGGGCTGGAGAGATGGTTCAGGTTAAGACCAGGACCCCTTGATGGTTCACAACCATCTATAGCTCCAATTCCAGGGGATCCAATGTCTCCCTTTGGACTCTTTGGGCGCCTGGCACACACACTGTACATACACACACACACACACACACACACATACATGCAGACAAATACTCATATGCATAATTTTCTTATTAAAAAGAAAGGTTTGTTTTAAATCTATGATTATTGTCTTTGTAAATATATATATGCACATGTATGTACAGGTAGATCTCTGTGCACAGAGACCAAAAGAGGACATCCAGTATCCTCCATTACTTTCTGCATATTTCTTTGAGGCAAGGTCTCTTCTTAAACCTGGAGCTCCCATTTTCTCACCTAAGCTAAAAGTTAACAAGCCCCCATGGTCCTTCTGTAACCACATGCCTTGGAGCTGGCATTTTGTCTAGATTCCCTTGTTAGTCTTAATCTTAACATTATAATACCATAAAATCTTACTCTCTACTCACAATGGCAATAAGAAACCTTCCAAAACTCATACAAGTTACCTTTACAGCCCATGAAAGAGTTAAATTTTCCTCTAATGTGCTTTCAAAAGAAAACTACATTATCTCTGAAGCTTTTATTCTAAACACAACACTGGAGCTAAGAGTTCTACACACTCACACCTAAGATTTACAGTGACAGTCTCACCCATCCAGCAATCAAAGGGCTGTAACTTTGTGAAAAACATGGGAAACAGGCACGGTAAAGGCATGGCTGTAATCTCAGAGCTTGGAGAGTTGTGATAGAATGAAAACAAGTGATTGGGCTACATAGTGAGAAACTGCCTTAACCAGCTAAAACAAAAAGAAATCAGAGTACAAGGCCTCATGGGGAAGAAAGAAATTTTATAATATGTCAATATTCTTCAAATACACCTTATTTCTCCATCTCAGAAGAGAATAACAGATCATTTATACTATGTACAAAAATTAACATCAGATGGATAAAAGGCATAAATGTAAGAACTAAAACTTTTGGGCTGGAGAGATGGCTCAGTGGTTAAGAGAACTAACTGCTCTTCCAGAGGTCCTGAGTTCAATTCCCAGCAACCACATGATGGCTCACAACCATCTGTAATGAGATCTGCCGCCCTCCTCTGGCGTGTGGGCATACATGGAGGCAGAATGTTGTATACATAATAAATAAATCTTAAAAAAAAAAAAAGAACTAAAACTTTGCCAGGCAGTGGTGGCGCACACCTTTAATCCCAGCACTTGGGAGGCAGAGGCAGGCGGATCTCTGTGAGTTTGAGACCAGCCTGGTCTACAGAGCTAGTTCCAGGACAGGCTCCAAAGCCACAGAGAAACCCTGTCTCAAAAAACCAAGAAAAAAAAAAAAAAAAAAGAACTAAAACTTTGGGGGCTGGAGAGATGGCTCAGAGGTTAAGAGCACTGACTGCTCTTCCAGAGGACCAGGGTTCGATTCCCAGCACCCACATGGTAGCTCACAACTGTCTGTGACTCCAGTTCCACAGGATCCAACACTCTCACACAGACATATATGAAGGCAAAACCACCAATGTGCATAAAATAAATAAATTTAAAAAAAAGAAAAAGATAATGAGATGAGATGCATGTGAAATTGAGACAGCACTTGCAAGAGCTACTCCTATGGAAGACAGAAGACAAAAAAAAAAAAAAAAAAAAAAAGAACTAAAACTTTGGTGCATGCCTGTCACTGTTAACACTTAGGAGGCTAAAACAGAAGTATGAGCATGAGGCCAGACTAGGCTACATAATTAACTCCAGACCAACATGGGCTATATAGTGAGATCTTACCTCAAGAAAGAGAGAGACAGACAGGCAGAAAGACAGACGAGAGAGAGAGAGATAAAGGAAAAGAAAGAAAGAAAGAAAGAAAGAAAGAAAGAAAGAAAGAAAGAAAGAAAGAAAGAAAGAAAGTTAGATAGATAGATCTCCAACTATAAGTCCTCTAAAACAAAGCCAGATATGGTGGTGCACAACTTTAATCCCAGCACTTGGAAAGCAGAAACAAAAGAAAATGAAATAGGATGTTATAATAATTTAACGACACTTTATTTGCTGTGCAGATATGCACAGGCCCAAGCCCAGTAGTGGCACGGCAAGCATGTGGAAGTCAGAAGACAACTCCTGGGAGTCAGTTCTCATCTGCCACCGCCATGGTCCTCAGGCCTGCATGCAAGCACCTCTACCTGCTGAGCCATTTGCTGGCACAGAACTTACTTTAAAGAATACCATCAATAAAATGAAAAAACTCATCAGCATGTCGGCTCACATCTGTAATCACAGGACTCGGTAGGTAGAAACAGGGAATTCCCAAAGCAAAAAGCTCTAGGTTCAGGTGAGACCCTCCCTCAGTATATGAGGTACAAAGCAATCAAGGAAGATACCCAATGTCAAACTCTACACCCCCCACACGCATGCCTTTGTTCATGTGCCTGCACACATACACACAAATGAATACACATACAAATGTAAACACACATATACACATGCATGCACACCACACACACTTTAAGACCAGTCTGTACTACAAAATGCAAACATCTGAAAAAGTGAAAAAATAACTCATAAGAATGAGGGAAAATATTTGTGTGATGTATCAATGCTAAATGATAGGACTAAATATTTGCAAATAACCAATGCTAACTGATGGGAATACAAAATAAAAACAGAGCCAGCAAAATGATTCAACTGGTAGTTTAGGCATGGTGATATGTACCTTTAATCCCAGCACTTGGGAGGCAGAGACTGGCAGATCTCTAAGTTTGAGACCCAGCCTGCCAGCCTGGTCTATAGAGCAAGTACCAGAACAGCCAGGACTATACAGAGAAACCTTGTCTCAAAAAAAAAAAAAAAAAGATGGTTCAACTGGTAAAGACACTTGCCTGCTAGTCTGCCAATCTGAGTTCAACCTCAAGAAACTGAATGGCAGAAAAGAACTTTCTTTCTTTCTTTCGTTTTTCGAGACAGGGTTTCTCTGTAGCTTTTGAAGCCTGTCCTGGAACTAGCTTTTGTAGACCAGGCTGGCCTCGAACTCACAGAGATCCACCTGCCTCTGCCTCCCGAGTGCTGGGATTAAAGGCGTGCACCACCACTGCCCGGCATAGAGCTGACTTTCTTAGACTGCCTTCTGACCTCCACATATATGCTCACACAGATGCCATAAACATATACTCACTGAAATAGATAAATAAACCAATAAATAAATGTGAAAACTTATGAGTAAAAAAATAAGTTGCTGGGCTTGTGCCTCAGGCTTGTTATCCTAGCACTCAAGAGACAGAGGCAGGAGGATTGCCATGAGTTGAGGCTAGCCAGGACTACATATCAAGATCCTATTACCCTCTAGATAGATAGATAGACAGACAGACAGACAGACAGACAGATAGATAGCACAAACAACTCAAAATTAGGTAAATAATCTGAACAGATAATTCTCGTGTAAAAATGCTCTACATCACATATGATTAAAGAAATGTAAAACAGCTGGGTGGTGGTGGCACTCGCCTTTAATCCCAGCACTCGGGAAGCAGAGGCAGAGTTTGAGACCAGCCTGATCTACAAGAGCTAGTTCCACGGAAGGCTCCAAAGCTACAAAGAAACCCTGTCTCGAGAAACAAAAACAAAAAACAAAAACAAACAAACAAACAAACACACACACACACAAGGAAATCCTACTTTATATACATTTAGAAAACTATAAGGGCTGGAGAGATGGCTCAAAGGTTAAAACACTGGCTCTTCTTCCAGAGGACCCAGGTTCCATTCCCAGTACCCACATGGTGGCTCAGAACTATCTGTATAACTTCAACTCCAGAAGATCCAATATCCTTACACAGACATACATGCAGGCAAATTACTAATACACATAAAATAAAAGTAAATTATTTAAAAACAGAAAACTATAGTAAAAGATAGTATTGATGAGGATGTTTCTGCCACTTGGGAAACAGTTTGGTTGCTCTTCAAAAAAACTATAGCTACCACTTGACTCAGTAACCCCACTTGTAGGCCAGAATTCGAAATAAAAACAGGTTCTAGTAACAAAACAGGATTCTAGAAACAAAAAGGGAAAGAATACAAGTCTGACAAGCAATGAATAAGCTACAGCCATGGGCTGGGAAGACTGCTCAGTTGGTGAAGTGCTTCTACACAAACATGAGTTTAGAGCCCCAGAACCCAAGTAAAAGGTTACCGGAAAGAGGTAAACCCCTGTAATTCAGTGGCCCTCAAGTCTAGCTAATCCACCCAATACCATATTCGGTGAAATACCCTTAGTCTCAAAACTAAGACAGACAATGATTGAGGAAGACACCCAGCATCAACCACTGGTCTCCACACATATGCATATACACTCATGTGAACACACACACACGCACACAATACAACCAAAGGACAACTTATTACTTAGCAACTGACACATGTGACAACATGGGTGAATACTGAGAATAATTATGCTAAGCAAAAGATGACCACATATTATATGACTACATTCATATGAACTGCCCTAATCAGGAAGGAAAAGTACAGAAAGCAAACAGTAGTGTCTATGGCTTGGGGTGAGGAATGAAGAATTCATGAATAGTGACAGCTGATGGCTTCTTTCTGAAGTGATGGAAATGTTCTGAAATTAGGGGTGGTCACTGCACAACTTAGTGAATACATTTCTAGGGAAAAAATTACTGAAGTATACATATAACTTTGGAAGGTGAATTTTGGGGGTTGGGAGCTAACTCAGTTCATAAAGTGTTTGCCACACAAACTTGAGAGCCTGAGTTCAACCCCTAGAGTCTAGAACAATGTAAAATTCAAGGCATGGTGACCCACACTAATCCCAGTGCTGGGGAGGCAAAGACAGAAGCACCCCAGGGGCTCGCCTGCCAGCCAGTGTATTGTAATCAAGGAGACACAAGTCCCTTTCTCAAGTCAGGTTATGGCACCACACACTTTTAGTTCTAGCATTCAGGAGGCAGAGACAGAGACATAGATGGATCTAGGAAGTTTTTAGGCCAGCTAGAACTCCACAAGGCCTTGATGGTGGGGAGGGGGCAGTGACACTCCTGAAGAACACCACCCAAGATTGACCTTTGGCTTATGCTTTCTTACACATGCTTACACAAACACACACACAAAGATGAATATGAAATGAATATGAATTATGTCTCAATAAAGCTAGCTTTTTTTTAAAAGCTACTATCTCCTTAAACCTATGAAACTGTTGGCCAGACATAGTGGCACACACCTTTAATACCAGTGCTTGAGAGGCAGAGGCAGATGGAGTTCAAAGCCAGCCTACTGCAGGATATTTGATCATACTGTTAACCCCAAGATTGCATTATTTACTGGAAAAACCTGTTTCTAGTTGTAGTGCAGCTCAGCCCTAGCACAACTTTAATCCTTTAATCCAAGAGCTTTCTGCTTATTGTAAACAGGATTAAATAAAGTCAACCATAGCTCAAGAAAGGGAAGTAAGCAATCATTTGACAGGAAGTGAACATAGGATTATTAAGAAAAAAAACCATAGAGAGTAAGAGGGAGTCAGGAGGTCAAAAGGAGAGAGAGACACACAGGAAGGAGAAGAGAGGGACATTCTTTTGGTCTCTTTCTAGGAGAACAGCAGGAGAGGAAGGTGAGCTGGGTGCTTTCCTGCAGCACTGAACTAGCAGGCTTTCACCCCAAGATCTGACTCCCAAGTCTTTACTGGTAAAAATCAAACAATTGAGATTTTGTTAAAAAAACACCACCTTGGTCTACAGATCAAGTTCCAAGACACCGAGGACACACAGAAAAACTCTGCCTCAAAAGAAATATATATATAACTTTAAAAAAATGTAATTGCTATTGCAGGATAAACACTGAATACTAGCAATATTTTTAACTTAATAAATCGTAAGAAGGGAAATGGGATCCTATTATTATAAAGGCACATTACCACATGCCTGTGATCCCAGCAAAAGGGAGGCTAAAGCAGGTGGAGCCTGAACTTATGAGAACCTATCTCAAGAAGAGGAGAGGGAGGGCTGGAAAGATGGTTAAATGGTTAAGAACACTTGTTGTCCTTGCAGAAGTCCCAGTATCCACATGATGACTTATACCATCCATAGGAATGCACATAGTATACATATATACATGCAGGCTAAACACTTAAATGGATAAAATAAAATTTAAAAGAAAGCAATGAGACATTTCTAGGCTATTTAAAGATCACAGAAGGAGGATTTAACTAACATTAATGACTGATGAAGGAAGAACAAACATTTTCTTCAATGGTGTACCTACTGGTGAGGTGCTCATAGGACTGTAAACAAACCCTCATCATGATCCTAACAGCAGCCTTAATGAAAAGTGCTGGATTACAAAACAAGAAAACGTAAGAGTAGAAGGGAAGCTAGTTGGGGCAAGCAAAGAGATTAGCATGAGTAGGAGAAAGACTAGTAAGAAAAACAAAAGGAGGTGAAAACAACCGATATACATCATGTACCTCTATGAAAATGTTATGATGAAACTCATTATATAATCAATATATACTAATAAAAACATTAAAATAATAATAAACACTCCAACTTCCAAAAATTTGGCACTCAATTTCTTGACTTTTGTGTGTTTGTATATACAATATGTAGTCGGGTCAACTTCTGGGAGTTAGTCCTCTCTTTCCTTCTGTGGATCCTCCTGTCTCTGCCTCCCCAATTTGGGATTAGAAGCGTGTGTCACCATGCCTGGCTTTTTACATGGGTTCTGGAGATCAAACACAGGTCCTCAAGTTCGCATGACAAGCATTTTACTGACAAAGCTATCTCCCTAGTCATCAAAACTCACCTTATAAATTATATAATTCTGCCAGGCAGTGATGGCACAGCCTTTAATCCCAGCACTTAGGAATAGAGGCAGGCGGATGTCTGTGAGTTCAAGGCCAACCTGGTCTACAGAGCAAGTTCCAGGGCAGCCAAAGCTGTTACACAAAGAAACCCTGTCTCAAAACAGAGAGAGAGAAGTTCCAGGACAGTCAAGAACAGCTAAAGGCTATACAGAGAAACCTTGTCTCGAAAAAACAAAACAAAAAACAACAACCAAAGTTGTATAACTCAGTGGGTTGTTTGTTTTAGAATATCTACTAAGTTACACAACTTACCACCACCAATTTCAGGCATTCTTCTAGAGTTATATGGCTTTTTTTTTTTTTTTTGAGACAGATCTTTCAATGAGACTTGGGGCTGGCTCACAGGTTAGGATAGGCTGACTGGCCAATAAGTCTCAGGGATTCTTCTGTCTCTGCCTCCCAGCAATGGAATTACAGGCTTTTTATTTGAGTTCTGGGAATCAAACTCAGATCCCTGTGTGTGCAAAACAAGCATTTTTAACTGAGCCAGCCCTACTTGCCAACTTTTGACCAAGTTTCATACATTGAAGCCTTAACTAGATATAACCAAGATTGACTTTGAGCTGGTCATCCTGCCTGCTAAGATGTTAGGTATGACTCAGAATGCCCAGTTCAACTTTTCAATTTTTAAAAACAAAGACTTCAAGAACCAACAAAATAGCCTGTCAGCAAGTGCGTGGTCAATCCAGGATCCATGAGTTGGAAGAAGAGAACCAACTCCAGTTGTTCACTGTCCTCTACATGCACACCATGTTGTTTGCATATGTGTACTCTCTAAATAAACAAAAATGAAATAAAATAGATTTTAAGTATATGCAAATAGTAATATAGGAGGGATGGGCAAATGGCTCTACAGTTAAGAGCATGCAGTATCTACCAGAGGACCCAAGTTCAGTTCCCAGCACCCACATCAGACAGCTCACAACTACCTGTAACTCCAGCTACAGGGATCCAAAACTTCTGACCTCCACAGGTATGTGCAGATGTAGAAATCTTCACGCAGACATATATACTTAAATATAAATAAATATTAAAAAATAAAATATATGCTGGACATGGTGGTGCATGCCTGTAACCCAGCACTCAGGAGACAGAGGCAGGCGGATCTCTTTGAGTTTGAAGCTACGGAGTAAGTTACTGGACAGCAAGGGAGACACAGAGAAAGTCCGTCTTGAAAAACTAAATAGGCTGGGTGGTGGTGGTACACGCCTTTAATCCTAGCACTCGGGAGGCAGAGGTAGGCGGATCTCTGTGAGGCCAGCCTGGTCTAAAGAGCTAGCTCCAGGACAGGCTCCAAAGCTACAGAGAAACCCTGTCTCGAAACACCCCCTCACCAAAAAAATAATTAATTAAGATAAAAAGAAAGACCAAATAGATTAAAATGTAGTAATTACAAAAAAATTAAATCTGAAATTTAGTAAGGTATTATATATAAAATAAAGAGACTAAAAAAGAAATCTCAGCTACTATTTCAGTGATAAGGTTCTTACTGCTCTAAATTTAAAGCTTAAAACTGATGTCTGTTCTGTAAAATTAAGACTACCCGCAGCTGGCTTCCCAGAACTTTATGCCCAGAGCTGCTCTAGCACCAAGCTAACTTCCACCCCAGTTTTTCCAATTTTTTTTGGAGGGGGAGGGGGAGTTGGCTGGTTGGGTTTTTTTTGTTTGTTTGTCTATCGAGACTAGGTATCTCTGTATAACAGTTCTGGCTTCCTGGAACTCTCTTTGTAGACCAGGTTTAGAGATCCGCCTGCCTCTGCCTCCCAAGTGCTGGAATTAAAGGCATGTGCCATCACCACCCATGGCTAGTTTTTCGGAACTTTGAAACAGAACTTTTACTGTGACAGATTTTATGAATGTTAACTACCTGAAATGCTTCTTAGACACAAGTAAAATATGATTATTAACAATAATAACCTAGTTTGGAATAGACTTGTTTAGCTATCTTAAATTAGATGTTTTATTAATTTCTACCAGTTTACTTACCCAAATGCAATGCTTCCTGGTACCTCTTAGTATCAAAATACAAAGACACCAACCTTGCCTAGGAAAGAGAAAAGGCATTGACTGAAGGAAATAAGGGGGAAATCCACAGAAAGAAATGACAGTCACAGAATGGTCACTGTTGAATATACATGGTCTGATAACAAGGTGGGACATAACAAGTAGATTACATCCCAGTCCTATTTCTTACTGTGGCCAAATGACCATTAACTATACTATACCATACTGCTGCTTATTTTCTACACTCAAACAGCCAAAGTGCCTCAAAAGTTCAAGAAGAAATAAAAATAGTTTAAAAGAAAAATTTAGCCAGGTGTGTTGGTACAAAGACAGACAGATCTCTGAGTTCTTGGCCAGACAGGTCTACAGAGCAAATTCCAGGACAGCCAGGGCTACACAGAGAAACCCTGTCTCAAAGGGAAAAAAAAGAAAACTTTAGATCCAGGCACGGTGGCTAACACCTATAATCCCAGAATTTAAGAAACTGAGACAGGGCTGGAGAGATGGCTCAGTGGTCAAGAGCACTGCCTGCTCTTCCAAAGGTCCTGAGTTCAGTTCCCAGTAACCACATGGTGGCTCACAACCATCTGTGATGAGATCTGGTGCCCTCTTCTGGCCTGCAGGGATAAATGCAGGCAGAATACTGAAAATACTGTATGCATAATAAATAAATAGATTAAAAAAAAAAAAACTGAGACAAGAAGTTTGCCAAAAGTCTGAAGCCATGCTGAGCTCTAGAATAAGATGATGTCATGTTTCAAAAAATAACTACTTCTACCAGGGACACTTCCATACCTAGAAGCACCAACAACAACACTCAGGTGACAGGTGACACAGATACTCAGGGGTTTTACTCACAGCTATCTATCTAGAGCTACAGACCTGAAGTCAAGGCTAAGGTAGGCACCTACCTCCAATGCTTGGCGTAAGAAAGTTCTTTTCTCTGATTTGGCCCATTCGATGCACTCTAAACATAGCTCAACCTGCAAGAAAGACAATACATGTAACACGATGTCCTCGCCTTCTTCCAAATACATGTAACATGATGTCCTTACCTCCTTCCAACTAACTACATTGGAAGCACCAAGCCTTTAGCTCCCTCCTTTCTGATTCCACACTGTGCTCTATTTAGCATGTATATATAGTATGCTGGCCTACCATACTTCAACGTCTTTTTACAATTTAATTATCTGTTTGTTTGTTTTTGTGTGTAAGCGCTCTAGCTGTATGTATGCCTTTATGCAAGAAGAGGGTATCAGACCCTACTAAAGATGGTTGTGAGAACTGAACTCAGGACCTCTGGAAGAGCAGCCAGTGGGCTCTTAACCACTGAGCCATCTCTCCAGCCCCATTTTTTTAAAAGCTGGTCTGTAGTATACTTGCCCACCATATCTCAACATTTAATGGTTATACTATGATGAAGAATCAACTTGGCTCTTAAAAATTATATCCTTTGGCCCAGCATGGTGGTGAGTGCACCCCTTTAGTCCCAACACTTGGGAGGAAGAGGCAGGCAGATCCCCATGAGTTCCAGGCCAGCCAGCTTGATCTACATAGTGAGTTCCATGACAGCCAGGGATATGTAGAGAAACCCTGTCTAAAAAAAAAATTCCTCAATACATATAGCCCTGGAATACCTTTTTTTTTTTTTGACATCATAGGTATCTTTAAAGTACAAATCTCAGCCAGGCGGTGGTGGCGCACATCTTTAATCCCAGCACTCAGGAGGCAGAGACAGGGGGATATCTGTGAGTTCGAGGCCAGCATGGTCTACAAGAGCTAGTTCCAGGACAGGCTCCAAAGCTACAGAGAAACCCTGTCTCGAAAAACCCAAAAAAAAAAAAAAAGTACAAATCTCTTCCTGAATAGTTGAAAAGAGTAAAATAAAATACTATGACTATGCTAGTAAAAAGAGGTGAAATTCCAAGCACAAAAAAGCCTTGTTCCTGCTGGGCAGTAGTAGTGCACACCTTTAATCTCAGTCCTCGGAAGAAAGGGGCAGGAGAATCTCTGAGTTAGAGGCCAGCCTGATCTACAGAGTTCCACGACAGCCAGAGTTGTTAGACTGAGAAACCCTGTCTGGAAAACAACAACAAAAAGTCTTGTTCCTAAAATTAGCTGTAAGGCTCAAAACATCTAGCTTGCTCTTTATCATTAAGCACAACTAGCCAATTTATTATCATTCATACAGGAAAAATAGATACTGTAAAAGGGAAGAGCTTAGAATTGCCTAACACATTTAAAAGAGCTCTGAATCCCCAGCTGTCTAGCACCCAAACAGTAGTAAGATATACAAAGTAACAAAATGTAGCATTCTATGTGAGACAGCACATGCCTTTGGGTACCCAAAACATCCTAGCTTTGACAGAATGCACATGAAGGACTGCAGCTTTCCTATGGCTTCCAGAAGTTAAGTTTTTGTTTTTATTAAGGTTGCTGCTAATCAGAAAGAACACAGGGCAATGAAATGAAAACTGAATTTTCTGAAGAACTGCTAATGCAATGGATTCTTATATAAATGCAAAGTTTTCCTGAGACATGGTGTAAGGGAACAAAACTAAAGGAAATAATCTAACCTGAAAGGACTGACAAGCTCAGTAAGCAAAGAAAAATAACATTAAGACAATTCACTAGGATGAGACCAATGAAACCTTCCTAACTCCTCACTGAAGCCCTGGTAGCTATCTAATCTCTAATGCTAAGCACAACCGACTTCAAACAATGGTAAAACGGAAGAGAAACTAACTAAAAGCAAAGCAATCACAACCTTAGAGGTTGTGTTGTGTTCTGAAAAGCCAAACTCAAGATATATTCATGATATGTGTGAACTGAATATAGACAGACAGGATATGGGTATGTATAAATGTGCGTGTGTACATAGTGTATATATAATGTATAGTATGTATAGTGTGTAGTATATATAATGTTATATATAGTTACGATATAAGTAATATATACATCGGGGGGTGTTTGTGTGTGTAATTTTGTTTTAGTTTGATTTTTTTTTTTTTTTGAGACAGGGTTCCTTATAAAGAAACCTGGCTTTGCTGGAACTCACTCTGTAGACCAGGCAAACTGAAAATATTTTGTTGAATATTTTTAACAAGGAAAATATAATAATCTTAAGTCGTGACGCTAAGAAACGCCCATCAGTTTTACCTGGAATACTTTTTCAAATTCACAAAATGAATGCGAGAAACTGGTACATTCCTCTATAAATGCAATACTGCAATAAATATCTGAGGGCTAGAGATGACTCAGTGGCTGAAAGCACTGGCTGCTCTTCCAGATGTCCGAGGTTCAATTCCCAGCACCCACAAACCATCTCACAACTACATGTGACTCCATTTCCAAGGGATCTGACACCCTCACACAGGCAGACATACATAAAGGCAAAACACAAATGCACATAAAATTAAAATAATAATAATAAACAAAATACCACTAAAAGAGACAAAAAAAAAAAGACAGTCAAGTCTACTCTAGCATTTCACCCACTTTCATTTCCGTGATAATCTAGATGTTAAGTGATTCTCACAAGATCATGTATCAGCTGCTAGGACCAGAATTTTCCCTACTTTCAGAGTTCTTTGTGCCTTAACCAAGACTTCAGTTAAGGTCACTACTGACACTCCCCTAGAACAAGAATTTTCTTTGCTTTTACAAATGAATTTGAAATCTATTTTCTTTTTCTTGTTGATTTTTTTGTTTTATCTTGGGTTTTTTGTTTGTTTGGTTTGGTTTGGTTTCTTGAGACAGGGTTTCTCTGTGTAAGTCCTGGCTGTCCTGAAACTCACTCTATAGATCAGGCTGGCCTCAAATTCCCAGAGCTCCACCTGCCTCTACCTCCCAAGTGTTGGGATTAAAGGCGTGTGCCACCACTACCCCTCCTTGAAATCTATTTTCAATTAGGGCATATGGTTTGCTTAATCTATAATGATAGTCCCAGGCAAAGATTTAAAAGGTCTTGGAGCTTGCTACATATTTTGTCTGAGTGATTTAGTGTTTCCATCCACCACATAGATACCAAGGATCAAACTCAGGTCATCAAGCTTGGCAGCAAACATCTTTACCCAGTGAGCCATCTTGTCACCCTTCCCCCTCACGTTCTTGAGGAAAAGCTCTTTAACAAGTCTAGCTCTCTCTCTCTCTTTTTTTTTTTTTTTTTTTTTTTTTTTGGTTTTTTGAGACAGGGTTTCTCTGTAGCTTTTGGAGCCTGTCCTGGAAAACTAGCTCTTGTAGACCAGCCTGGCCTTGAACTCACAGAGATCCGCCTGCCTCTGCCTCCCCGAGTGCTGGGATTAAAGGTGCACACCACCATCGCCCGGCAACAAGTCTAGCTCTCTTAACAATAGTCTCAAACTCCCACTTTGCCTCAGCCCTCAATACTATTACAGCTGTAGCCATGTGTGGTGATGCATGCCTTTAATCCCAACACTTGGAAGGCAGAGGCAGGCCAGCCTGGTCTACAGAGTGAGTTCCAGGACAGCCAGAACTATTCAGAGAAACCCTGTCTCAAGAAAAAAACAAAAAACTACTATAACTATGACCCATCTATGCCTGCCTTCTCCATCTTTTCACATCACCCAGAAAATTTTAAAGAGGCAAGAATAAACACTGTTTCAATTTCCCCACAACAAAAACTTTTCAGTCACCCAGACAAAAGGAAAAGTGAGATATGCTCATATATACATTAAGTCTAGGGGCTAGAGAGATGGCTCAGCGATAAAGAGACTGTCTGTTCTTCTAGAGGGCCCAGGTTCAATCTCCAGTACCCACATGGGACTCACAACTGTCTAACTCTGGTCCCCACGGATCTGACAACCTCTTCTGGCTTCTGAGGTGCACAAAACATCCATAAATATAAAATCAATGAGTTAAAAAAAAAAAAAAAGAAACAACACAGATCTTAATTCAAGAAAGTACTTTCTGAGCACCCAAGACCTGACTGTATACTCCTTCAAGTACTAAATATGTAATTCCTTTAAGACAAATTACTCCAGGCACTAGAGAGACAGCTCAGCTATTAAGAGCACTGGCAGCTCTTGCAGAGAACGTGGGTTCGGTTCCCAGCACCTACATGGGAGCTCACAATGTCCTCTAATCTCCAGTTCCAGTGATCCAATATTCTCTTCTGACCTCTTCTGGCACTGGACACACATGGTGCACATATATATACATGCAGGCAAGACATCTATACACATAAAATAAATCTAAAAAAAAGTTGTTTTTAAGTAGTCAAAGTATACTGGTAATGAAGAAAGCCTTGAGCTATCACAAGATATAAAATAATTCTCCTGAAAAAAAAAAAAAAGAATAATTCTCCTGACTGAGACTGTATTAAAGATAAGGCAAATGCATAATTGTCATATAAGGTAAAATAATAATAAATATAACATACACAAAAATATAATGTGGGTCACTGAAAAAGTTAAGATCACATGAGCATTAACAGGAAAAAATGTACAAGAGAGTGAACTTGAGATGGATTACAGAAGGAAAATGCATAGCATGAGGAGTAGACAATCTCAGCAAACCAAGCACTCAACAGCATTCAGGACAGGGAGGATGAAGCTGCTGTAGTATACTATACTCCAGAAAACCATGAATTACCTACAGCTGACAGTGGAGAGCAACTGATCAAGCAGAGGCAGAAGAGACACAAAATTCTCAAAATATTATTTGGTAAAATACCTTTGAAAATAAGCCGGATAGTGGTTGGTATTGCAAGCCTTTAATCTCAGTACTGGGAAGGCAAAGGCACATAGACCTCTGAGTTCAAGGCCAGCCAGTCTATATACAGTAAGACAGTATTAAAAAAAAAAAAAAATCAAAAAAACAAACTAGGTTAAAAAAAAAAAAAAAAACCCTAAGTAGCTAAAAAGAAAAACTAATATAAAGCCAGGTGGTAGTGGTACACACCTTTGATCCAAGCACTAGGCCGAAGCAGATGGCTCTCTGAGTTCAAAGCCAGTCTGGTCTACAGAGTAAGTTCCAGGACAAACTCTATGTCTCAAAAAACAAAACAAAAGGTGGGCAGGAATCAATGTTTCGGAATATTTGTTTACACTGTGAAGATGTGTCTTTGCCAAGGTGCCTTCTGATTGGTTTAATAAAGAGCTGAATGGCCAATAGCTAGGCAGGAAGAAGTTAGACAGAACTAAGAGAGAGAATTTATATAGACAGAAGGTATGAAGCCAGGTGTGGTGGTACATGCCTGTAACCCAGGAAAGTGTCCTCTGACCCACACACATGCATCACAGGACATAGGTACACATACATATACACACACAAAGTGGAATTTTATTAATAGCAAGTAACCTGTAACCCACAAAAACTATCAAAAAAATTTCAATCAATGGAATGAGACTTGGGATTTTTTTTTTTGATAAAAGCTAAACTGCTAATTGTCAAAAAAAAAAAACCTTTATTAAACAGTAAAGTTACACACATATGAAAAAGACATGCAGTCAGACATGGTAGTACACACCTGCAATCCCAACATTCAGAAAGCTACAAAAGGATTTCAAGTTCCAAGTTCCAAACAAGCTTGAGCTATGAGATCCTGACTCAAAAAGACAAATGAGCCAAATGTACAAGGGGTACACCTTTAATTTTAGCACTTGGAAAGCAGATACAGGAGGATCTCTATGGTTGTAAGACCAGGCTGGTCTACATAGCAAGTTCCAGACCAGCCAGGCTACAGTGAGACATCTCTTAAAAAGAACAAATTAATTATTTAAACTAACTAATTTTCTAAAAGAACAACTTGTCTGAGAACGTCCTTTTACTCTAGGAAAAGGAAAAACGGTCATTAGTTGGAGAAAACAAACAATTACAATGTATAAACACAGTTAAGAGAGAGTCTACCCAGACATGGAGCCATATAACAAAAGTCCCACTGATCAAATAAAGAAGGGCACCAAATTATGAGCTGAGGAGACTTCTACAAAGGACTGAGGATTAAGGGCACAGTGGTGAGCACCTTTGATCCTAGCACTCCAGAGGCAGGGACAAGCAGATCTCTCTGAATCCCAGACCAATATGGCAGTCTGCACAGTGAGCTCCAGGCTGATCAAGGCTACATAAGTGAGACTGTCTCAAAAAAACTGAAGAAGAAAAGGAGTAAAAGAGTAAACTAAACCAGTTCTACCCAGTCAACTCTGTTAAAGGGAGAAACAAATCTAATGACCTCAGTGAGCAAAGAAATGGTCTAAATAATTTTTAATATGAAAAGTTCCAAAGTAGCAAAGTAGAAGCCAACACTGACTAGTCAGCCTGTTTTTAAGGCATTCTAATTCAAACAAAAGAATTCATGAGTACAAAGAACAGTTTAGAAACAAGTTAGGGCTTGATAAGATCTACATTTCTAAAAAGTATGTTTTCTTTCATTCATCAAAATAACTATAATACTTTGATTCAAAAGCATTTATCTAAAAATGATCTATTTTGACCTACTGTCATAAACCAGAAACAAGTAAATTTGAAGACTGCTCTACAAATGAAGCTTATAGCTTGTCTTCAAAGAATCATCAGAGTGGGGCTGGAGAGATGGCTCAGTGGTTATGAGCACTTACTGTTCTTCAAGAGGACCTGAGTTCAGTTCCCAGCACTCACATGGTGGTTTACTACCATCCATAACACTAGTTCCAGGGTATCCAATGCCCTCTTCTATCCCTCCAAGGGTATAAGATACACATGTGGTATGAAAACGCACATGCAGACAAAATACTGATACACATAAAATAAAGAAATCTAAAAAATAAAAAGAGCATCATCAAAGCAAGAAACCAGAATTAACAAAATATAATTCCAAAGTGGGATCCATGTGTCCTCAATTTCTGAAATCCCTCACCCCAACCAATATACTACTCTGAACTTTTGTCTTTACCTGCCTGCCCACCTAAGATACAGGAGACAATTAGACACACAACCAACTGGCAATTCCAGCCCGACTTTATATATTACCATGCACATTATATATTATCTGCCTTCCCTTTTAAAATGAGACTCATGAAAGTATTAATGCGTTTTTCCAACTGTATCCCTATTGGCTACAGTACTACTATAAACACTAGAGTTCCAGAAAAGATCTATTTTGAACAGCTCAAAGTCCAATTTAAACCTGTAAGTAACATGTATAGAAACATCAGTCACTTCCCAACACATGAAACACAACAGATGGATGGTCACCCATAATAAAGGCACATAAGCCGCACAAAACATGACAAGAAAGGATGCCACAAGGCTTAATTTGTGCTCATAAGAAACTTTGTGACACAAGATGAGAAGTACCACAGACACAGAAAACATTACAAAGGTGTGGCAATACAATACCTCAAAGACAAGAATCAGTTTGTGACCCTGATGTAATGAGGATTCCAGGGACCACTGACAATCTCCACTTACAAAGCAAAGCATGGAACAGACTCAAAGTATCAAATGCCCTGTAACAAAGAGAAACTGACATGATAAGTCCTGAGTGTCCTCCCAGCTATCCCTTCTACACAGAACCACAGTGAAGTTGGCACTTTCACTAAAACACACTTTTATCATATTATCTACTTCCTGTCATTATTATAACTTACCTCCTGCCCTGTAGCTGCTTCCATATCAAGAAACAAATCAAGAAGAGATCGGACCAGACGAGCTGCTTTAGCCTTACTGATGGAATTCAAGAAAGGTCGCACATACTTCAGGAGTCCTCCAAGCTCTGTGTGGGCAGCAATTTGGAACATAAAATGTAAATTTTAATATTAGAAACAAAATGGTTATTTAAAACAACTAAGCCTGGGGTGAAGGTACTTGTCAAGATTGATGGCCCACTGGGACCAAACGTCTGTTAAGTTCCACATAAGAACATGGCATGCATATACCCTCCAACATATAGACAAATACATTAATAAATAAATGTTTGAAAAAAACTCTTAAAAAAAAATGAGCCACTGTAATAAAAAACATGCCTGGTTTCAGTCTAATGAAACCCATTACAAGTCTTAACAATTTCCAGCAAAGCCAGGTGTGGTGAATCACATCTACAATCCTACCACTTGGGAGGTTGAGGAAGATGAATTACCTTGACTCTGAGGTCAGCCTCATAATAAGTTCAAAGTCAACCTGGGCTACAGTGTGAGATCATGTCTTAAAAAAAATTTTTAAGTCAGGCAGTAATGGCAAACACTTTTAATTCCAGCACTTGGGAGGCAGAGGTAGGCAGAGCTCTGTGAATTCCAGGATAGCCACATTAATACTACACCACTACACAGAGAAGCTATGTCTCGAAAAAACAAAAAAAAAAACAAAAAACTTTTTTTTAAAAAACTTTTTTTTTAAATCACAGCAGTAGGGGCTGGAGAGATGGCTCTGAGGTTAGGAGAACTGACTGCTGTTCAGAGGTCCTGAGTTCAATTCCCAGCAACCACATGATGGCTCACACCCATCTATAATGAGATCTGGTGTCCAGAACAGTATATACATAATAAATTTAAAAAGAAAAAAAAATCACAGCAGTAACAGAATACCAAAGTTGTATTCCATCCCCACTTATTCACTGGATCATTCATTGGAAATTTCCATCTATGTCTCATTTAATCAAAGATACAAAGCAAAGCACTTCTGTTCTCACAGAACAGCTTATAGAACATGAAATATGCTGTGCAACTGCCCACCATGGACAAAAATCACCTGCTCAAACCAGCAAATATCAAGTCAAGTCACAAGGGTAATGTTTTTAACCTCCCAATCCATGTTCTGGCAGCTTCCCTAAGACAGAGGGTTCCAGCTCCAGGCCTCTCTCCCTCTTAAAGTTTCCCTGTGTAGCATTTCAGCACTAACACTTCCTTGGCATAGTGAGGTCAGGGTGTCTTGTCCTTAAAAGTTTCATTATACACTTTAAAAATTCCTAATTAGGGGCTGTAGAGATGGCTCAAGTGGTTAAGGCTGCTCTTCCAGAGGTCCTGAGCTCAATTTCCAGTAACCACATGGTGGCTCTCAACCATCCATGAGATCTGGCGCCCTCTTCTGGCCTGCAGGTAGAACACTATTATTTACATAATAAATCATTCATTCATTCATCATTCATTATTTATTTATTTAATTTTGGTTTTTCAAGACAGGGTTTCTCTGTAGCTTTGGAGCCTGTCCTGAAACCAGCTCTTGTAGACCAGGCTGGCCTCGAACTCACAGAGATCCGCCTGCCTCTGCCTCCCGAGTGCTGGGATTAAAGGCATGCACCACCACCGCCCACCCGACCAGCCGACCAGGCTGTTCCTGAATTCACAAAGATCTGTCTGTCCTTGCATCCCGAATGCTGGGAATAGCACATGCCTTTAATCCCAGCACTCAGGAGGCAGAGGCAGGTGGATCTCTTGTGATTTTGAAGTCAGCCTGGTCTGCAGGGCTAGTTCCTGGACAGCTACGGCTGTTATACAGAAACCCTGTCTCAATAAACAAAGAGAGAAAAAAAAAAACAAAAAACGTTTTGAGCTGTATTTTGTGATACATGCCTTTAATCCTATCGTTCAGGAGATAAAGGCAGGTGGATCTCTATGAGTTTGAGACCAGCCTGGTCTACACAGTGAATTCCAGGCCAGCAAGGTTTATATAATGAGACCCTATCTCAAAAGAAAAAGACAGAGAAGCCAGGTGGTGGTGGCTCATGCCTTTAATCCCACCAAAAAAAAAAAAAAAAAAGAAAAGAAAAAGGCAGAAGCTATGTACCACCATAGTTTTTTTCGAGACAGGGTTTCTCTGTAGCTTTGGGGCCTGTCCTGGAACTAGCTCTTGTAGACCAGGCTAGCCTCGAACTCACAGAGATCCACCTGCCTCTGCCTCCCGAGTGCTGGGATTAAAGGCGTGCGCCACCACCACCCGGCATCTTTATTGTTTTTAATTATGCTTATGTGCAACTGCGTAAGCACAAATGTCCTTAAAGATCAGAGGACTCAAAATGCTCCTAGAGCTAGAGTTACAAGTGGTTGTAAGCCTCTCAATATGGGTGTTGGGAATCAAACCTAGGTCTTCTGCAAGGGTAACAAGTATTCTTTCCTGAGCCCTCTTTCCAACCCTAGTCAATGCTTTAACTAAACAAGAAATATTTTGGGAATGTAGGCTGAAGTTACCTTAGTGCCAGCATCTCTTTAATATCCTCTAATTGTACACTCATTCTCCTGAGAACTCTAATTCAGGGCAAGCAAACTTTGGCCTCCTGAGAACTCAAATTCAGAGTCCTTGAAACCTTCATTTACCTGAATTCAGAGGGTGCACCGAACTACAGGATGCGCTAAGGGTAAGCTACACAGAATGATAAAGTTCACTCCTCACTCCCCAGGACTGAGCTTTGACTTCCAATGTCTGAAACTTCTTTCCATTCCACTGTCATTTATGCTCATACACTCATAAGTCTGCTTTCAAGCTGCCTTCATGCCAGAAGCACTTCTGAAATGTCTCTCTAATCTACCTTTCTATATAGCCTTTGGAGGCCCAGCTAAGGAACTACTGAGTCTTCCATACTAACTCCAGTTGACACTAATTTTTCTCTCATCAAATTTCTTCTTGTAGCCAGGCGTTGATGGTGCACGCCTTTAATCCCAGCACTTAGGAGGCAGAGGCAGGCAGATCTCTGTGAGTTCTAGGCCAACCTGGTTACAAGAGCTAGTTCCAGGACAGGCTCCAAAGCTACAGAGAAACCTGTCTCAGAAGAAAAAAAAGAAAATCCTTCTTGTGCCCTTTCTCTCTGCTTCCGGTCCACCATGAGCTGAACAGTTCTGCTGTACCCCGTACCCTCCACGACAGTAAGTGAAAGCTCTGGAACCACTGGCAAAATAAATCCTTCTTGTCTTAAAAAAAAAAAAAAATACTAGCCTGGTATGGTATGCTATAACCCCAGGGCTCACAAGACTAAGGCAGTAGGATCACAATGAGTGAGTTCAAGGTCTACACAGTGACTTTGACATAGCCTAGACTACAGAGAGATAGACTCTGTCTCAAAAGAATAAAACAAAAATGAAAAAAAGCAAGATAGACAAACATACACAAAACCATATTTTTTCTTTCTTTTTTTATTTTTGTTGTTGCTGTTGTTTGTTTGCTTGTTTGCTCAAGACAGGGTTTTCTCTGCGTAACAATCCTGGCTGCTAGCTGTCCTGGAACTCACTCTGTAGACCAGGCTGGCCTCAAACTCAGAGATCTTCCTGCCTCTGCCTCCTGAGTGTTAGGACTAAAGATGTGCACAACCACTGCCCAGCTTACTTTTTTAAATTTATACAAATTATAATTATTCTATACAAGCATGACTTGTGTATATGCATGTAGAGGTTGACGGGGGCACCTGGCTGGCAAGTTTCCCACTACAAACTACATCCATAGTTTGTGATAGTTTACTATAAGTAGTCTGACACAATATTCTTTCTTTTATATTTTAGTAACTAATATATTCAGAAAGGAACTTATTCCAATCTTTTTTTTTGGGGGGGGGGAGAAGGATTTTCAAGACAAGGCTTCTCTCTGTAACAGCCTTGGCTGTCCTGGAACTTGATCTTCTGTAGACCAAGCTGGCCTCAAACTCAGAGAGATTCACCTGCCTGGCATATGCCACCATCACCCAACAGTGTGGAATAGCTTAATCTAGCCGTCTCATTACCTTTCTGAAAAGTGGAATAATATTTGCCTACTCTCAGTGTTCATATACTTCATCTTCATGATTTCTCTGAGTAAGGAATTCTGCACTTGTATCTGCTAGTACTCCTTTGATGCCAAGAAACAAAAATTGTCAGAGCCAAGAGAAAGGAACTTATAAAGACCATGTGCTCTCTCTTCTCTCACCTACCTTATCTTAAATTCTGATGGTTTTTTTTTTTTTTTTTTTTTTTTGGTTTTTCGAGACAGGGTTTCTCTACAGCTTTGGAGCCAGTCCTGGAACTAGCTCTTGTAGACCGGGCTGGTCTTGAACTCACAGAGATCCGCCTGCCTCTGTCTCCCGAGTGCTGGGATTAAAGGCGTGCGCCACCATCGCCCGGCCTCTGATGTTATTTTATCTTTTCTGTTTGAAAACCATTTTCCTTCCTAGAAAAGGCAGAAGTGAGAAATGAGCTAAGGTGTCTGCCTTTATCTCTAGCATCTGCTAGCATTATTTTCTCTAAATACTGCTATTCTTACCTCAACAGAGGAACACATGATCTGAACTATGTTTTTAATCTCATTTTCTATTTAGTCTATTACTATTGAGTGTTCATTCTTAAACACATTCAGTTTCTTTCCATGTTTATATATTTCTTTAATTTCATAAAAATTATACTCCCAGTATCATGGAAATTATGACCAGAATCTCCTTCTTAGAACCTAAAAGACTCAGCAGATCTTTTTATCAAGTCCTGGGAGAAAATTTCCAGACTCTGAACTTAGGCATCTTGTTTGCTAATGCTCAGAATTACTTTCAATCACTACTATACATCAGACCTTATCTTATTCATTGGCCTCCAAGTACTATTTTCCACCAGAAATGCTATCTTAAACTTTTTAGGTAGGGTATTTAGCATAGTGCCAGGTAACTATCAAAAGTACAATAAAGCAAAACTGAACATTAAGGGGAAAGACATATTTTCAAAGCTAATAGTCAACAGAAGTCTTATCAAATAGTTAATTGCATAGATAGGTAAATTAATACAAGAAGCTCCAAGACCTTAGGATTTCTGTTCTGTGAATACCAACCCATAAAGATCAAACTGTCTTAGAAAATAGTAAGTTGGGGGCTGGAGAGATGGCTCAGTGGTTAAGAGCATTGTCTTCTCTTCCAAAGGTCCTAAGTTCAATTCCCAGCAACCACATAGTGGCTCACAACCATCTGTAATGAGGTCTGATGCCCTCTCCTGGCCTGCAGGCATACATGCAGACAGAATATTGTATACATAATAAATAAATAAATATTTTTTAAAAAATAGAAAATAGTAAGTGGATAGAAGAGCTTTTGAAGACATTATACCACATTAGAGAGGGCAAACTGGAGAAGCAGGAAATGGGGTTTCAGAAACCTCACTAGAGAGAAACATTCACTCTATATACTAGATACAAGGTTGGTTTTGTTAGGGTTTTCTTTCCTTTTTTTCTTTTTGAGACAGGATCCCACTATATAGTCCTGATTGTCCTAGAACTCACTATGTAGACCGAGTTGATCTCAACCTCACAGAAATTAGCTGCCTCTGTCTCTAAAGTGTTAAGATAACAGGTATGCACCATTCACATCTTTTCTTAACTTTTTACTGATTGAGCCAGTAATTAGAAAGACAAATTATCATTAATTGCAGATTTTTATTTACAAGTTCAAGAAATTTTGTTATACTATCTGGATACACCACTTTCTAAGTTTACTACATAAACTGAAAGAAAGTAACACATGAAGTGACTTCCCAGAACTCACTTCATTCTAATCAAATAATTCTAAATTCAACTTAACTTCTTTTATGATTTATACTATGCATATGAATGTACATCTGTGTGCCATGAGCATGCCTGGTGCCCTCAGAGGTCAGACAAGGGTGTCAGATCCCTAAGACTGTAGTTACAAATAATTATGAGACGCCATGTGGGTGCTGGCCCAGATCCTCTGCAAGAGCAATAAATACTCATAACTCCCGAGCCATCTCTCCAGACCCTCTAAGTTCACTTTAAAGAGACAAAAATTACCCATTTAAGTCTAAGCACACTTATAATATTATTACCACTTTAATGGTCAAAAGTCCTTTCTAGTCAACAGAACTATCACCTTAAGTCCAGCCAGCCAATGGTTCAATTACCACTAGCACATCTGAATAACAAAGTGCAAAAGTCCCCAGCACCACGGAAGAAGTCTTAGGAAGGCACTATTTTATGTCTTACTCATTCTGCATCAGAAAAAGTGAGTCACTTAGATACAATCCATAGCCCTATTTTCAAATAAAGAACCTAAAGTCACTCTCTTTAAATATACCAGAGCTAGTCAATGAAATTGCTGAAGACTGCTCCTGCCCATATGTAAGGAAATACAATGATAATTCAAAAATAAGAAACAAATCACAGATCACTACATTCCAACAAAAACAGAACTTTCCCTCACCTGTAAAACAAATTCTACACTTTTCTGCTACAAAACTTAAGAACAAGTTGTCAGGAAAATAAAACTGAATACTGCCACAAATGAACTGGGTGTTAGGTACAGTCTGGTGTTCTAAGGGAAAGTCCACCTGATATTTCAGACAAAAGCATTATAGGTACAATCTGTTTGTAAGACTTACCAGCAGCTTGCCCAGTCTTTGCCAGGAGAGACCCCAGTTCAAGGATGCTCTGCTCTTTGACCTGGACCGCCTCCTCATCATTTTCCTGAATGTCACGTTTCACTGAGAAAAGAAAATGAACTCTTAAAATATGATTTTAAAAAAAATGAAGCAAGGGGAAAATTCATCCTTAAAAGACCCATTATGAACTCTATCCTATTTCCCAAATGAAACTACCAAAGCTAGAGATACGACTCAGTGGTTAAAAGCACTGACTGTTCTTCCAGAGGACCAGGGTTCAAATCCCAGCACCCACATGGTGGCTCACAACCATCTGTAACTCCAGTTCTAGGGGATCTGATGGCCTTTTCTGACCTCTAGAGGAACCAGGCATGCATGTAAAATAATAAATCTCAAATGAACCTACCAAAGAAATAGGGCTTAAAAAGGTAAAATGCCCAAGTATCTATAGAACATGCCTCATAGTCATAATAAAAAAAAAATACTCTGCCGGGCAGTGGTGGTGCATGTCTTTAATCCCAGCACTCAGGAAGCAGAGGCAAGAGGATCTCTGTGAGTTCAAGGCCAGCCTGGTCTACAAGAGCTAGTTCCAGGACAATCTCCAAAGTTACAGCAAAACCTCATCTCGGGAGAAAAAAAATGTTTTCTTTAAGTGGGCCTTTTTAATCAATCCCTCAGAATTCATCTCACCCAGATACTGAAATTTCTGCTGTACTTGTTAAAAGTAAAACTAAAGCAAATTCTTCCCAATTATGGTGATGAGCCACATGCTAGACACTATGTTGTATGAAGATATTTTTTAAGAAAATGTCTGTGCATTTACCTATCATAAACTAAAATCAAATTATAAAGTTATTGATGACTATAACCAAGTCTTTCAACAAACTTTTAGTGTCTATAAAAGCTTCAACTAAAGGATTTACTAGGAATAAACAATTCTATAAAGCAATTCTAGACAATTCCCTACCAAGCTTTGATGTGACACTCAATAGTTACACTTAGGAGAGACTGCTGCCTCATAATGGATTGAGGTCCTGTTAAAATAACTTTCTGTCTGTCCCACTTTCAACTGTTAATAATTATTCAGCCACCTGAACCTCAAACAGCCTCTCCACAGTCTGTAGTGCTTATTCTGGTGACCATGGCTAGTTACCACTGCTCTTATAAACCATCATGACTTGACAAAAACCAAGACTTTGATACTTCATGATGGAGTCTGGAAAAAGTAAGGCTGTCACCCATCATGACTCAAGCCTGATGTAACAGGGAAGCCTGCTGGGGACTCTCCTTTAGTGAACAACCAAGAAATACTCTAATGCAACGTTTATCAGTAATTTCTACTTTCTGAAAGGCAAACAAATTAAGCACTAAGCACAAAAAAGTTAAAAATCAGCTCCTCAGATTAGTTCTAAATATGAACTGTGTTCACAGAAAAATACCTATGGAACAATAGTCGGATGACTCTGGCACTCTGTTCTAAGACTGACTCAGGATCAGAACTTCGAAAGACACTCGATCGTTACTCCTTCAAAATGCATTGTGATCATCATTTCCGCTCCTTTTCTAGTACCCCGAAGATAAAGAAATCAAGCTCTTGTCCTTTCTCTTTGCAAGTCTTGATAACTGAAACTCAGCAGACTAAGTCAACACCAGCATCAACATCCTGGGAGTCCAACATACACCTGCACTCACTACTTGTTGATCTAATCCCAGTATTCCCAGGCTACATTACAATGATCACATTAGCACAAGAAGTTCATGCCCTACCCGAACTCTCCAGGACTGAATAGTAAAAAGCCTTCTCTGCCATTATCCATTTATTTCTGTTCACACCTGAATCCCAGTAGAGAGCGACCGGCCGAAGGCTCCTATTTCAACTTTCCTGTTGCCCTCGGTTGACAATCACACTATGATGTTAAAATTTTCTTTTTCTCCAACAGTGTGCGGCCGGCCGGTTCCAAAGAGTTTCCTGAACAACAGACAGCTAACTCTGAACTAACTTCAACCCCTACTGGGGAGAATTAGTCACCTCCTCTGTCCCGGCGGTCCCACCCCGACACTTCGCCTCCTCACAGTCCACACCGGACAGAGGACCGTCTTGCCCACCTCCGCCAAATGCCAGTCTGAGGTGTGTGGCACCCCTCAACTTCCCACCCCCAGAAGAGGCCCTCGTTTGCTGGAGCCTGCTGCCGAGGAATGGGGGTAAGCAGCAGATCCCAGCGTCCCGCGGAAGAAAACTCCGAGAGAAGCGCTCGCGCTCCCACCCGGAGCAACCTGTGCTGATAACAACGGCGGGAAATGCTAGTCCTGCGCGGCTGTCGCCCAGGTCACTCAATAACACACTCTGCGACCCGTGTGTAACCAGCAGCGGCTCTCAGCCGCGGGCCAGCTCGTGCGGGCCACAACCCGGGACCCTAAGGGGTAGGGATCCCGGCCCGGCCCTCTCTCCACGCTGCGCTGCGCCCACCGTGAGTCAGCAGCCAGCAGGTGGAAGCGCGGGCTGCCTCGGGGCTTCCCGCCCGACTGGAAGCCATAGGGCTTCCGGGGACCCCGAGCGGCCTGCGCCCCCGGCCCGGCCCCCCTCACACACAGTGAGTCAGCAGCACCATAGCCGGCTAACCCGGCCCCTCGCCGCCGCCTCCGACCGACACAGGCCCTGCCGGGACGGCGGGACCGCGGGGACGGCGCGAGGACCTTTACCGATGGAGTGGAGGATGTCTATGGAGGCCTCCCGGTCGGTGCTGAGTAGGGACTGAGCTCTCTGGAACTCCACCACCGCTGCGGCCGCCATCTTACCGCTCTCACACCGTCCCCGGCAGCGGCCGCCGACGCCGGAAACACACACCCGGAAGGTCCGCCCTCGCGTCCCTCCCCCGGGGCCCCCCGCCTCCCTTCCCAGGGCACCCCGGGAGTTGTAGTCTCTGCCAGGCGGGTGAACCAGGAGCGTCCCGTCAGTGGCATGCGAACTCCCCAGCACCATCTAGCGGCCAGCTCTGAAGAGACAAGACCGAAGTTAGTCCCTACCTGTCTAGGTGGTCAAGAGAAGCTGCTTGGCTATCTTTATAATATCCACGTTCAACCAGTCATTCATAGCGACAGATGACCTTTCAAATTGCCTGTTGAATGGCAGGGAATAGCACCGTTCGTGTTCTTTCAAATGTCTTGCAGAAAGGACACACACACACACACTCCCTTCCTGTGCTAATGAAATTACCAGTGTCATAGTACACTATCTTTTCCAAATAACCATTCCATCTTCGGACAGTGCTTCACATACTGAGTTGAAAATCATCTTTGACCCACTCATTCAATCTGAACAGTTCTTGAGATTCACACAGATGACTCACCCCAGCTTCCCAGGTCAACAATAGAACAAATTTTTCCTAATAAACTCCTTCAACTGTAATTAGATATCTGTGAAAATATCAAGGAGAGTGAAAAAAGCACACTTTATGTGACCACTAAGGTTTAATCTAGGAATGTTGCTAAAACAATACCAAGAGATGACAATCCAGCCATGAAATAGCTGTGCTATAAAAGAAACTGTATGCCAGGCAGTGGTGGCACACGCCTCTAATCCCAGCATTCGGGAGGCAGAGGCAGGTGGATCTCTGTGAATTCGAGGCCAGCCTAGTCTACAAGAGCGAGTTCGAGGACAGGCTCCAAAGCTACAGAAAAACCCTGTCTCGAAAAACCAAAAAAAAAAAAGAAAAAGAAAAAGAAAAGAAAAGAAAAACAAACTGTAAATAAGACCAACATCGCACTCCTGTGTGACTGGATTGATCAATTTTCTTTTTTTGTTTTAAAGATTGATTTATTTAGGGGCTGGAGAGACGGCTCAGCGGTTAAGAGAACTGGCAGTTCTTCCAGAGGACCTGGGTTCAATTCCCAGCGCCTACATGGCAGCTTACAACTGCCGATAACTCTACCTCCAGGGGACCTGACACCTCACAAAATACTAATGCACATAAAGTGAATATTATGTATACAGACTTCTATCCGCATGTACTCCTGCAGGCCAGAAGAGGTCACCAGATCCCATTATAGATGGCTGTGAGATGCTGGGAATTGAACTCAGGACCTCTGGAAGACAGCCAGTGCTCTTAACCTCTGAGCCATATCTCCAGCCCCTAGATTAAACAGTTTTCATATCTGTCTCCTTTTATCTGTCAAAGCTTTGTGAAGAAGATATTTAACTTTGTACTAACTAAGGAATCTGAAGGGAATAGGTGATTTGGTGATGTCCTAATCTGGCAGCTGAGAATTGGTAGGGAATATATTCCTAACCCCAATAGGTTTTCCTTTTTTAAGATTTATGTATTAATTATGTATACAGTGTTCTGCCTGCATGTATCCCTGAAGGCCAAAAGGAGTAAAACCTCTGGAAAAAGTCAGTGCTCTTACCCTCTGAGCCATCTCTCCAGCCTGCCCCCCAGTATGTTTTCTAATGAACACTGGATAACATCTCATCAAGCTGGTAACAGGATTCCTAACTTTGTTGTGTCAGGTGAACTGGCTTCTAAATTCTCTCAACCCTGAAATTCTACATACCTCAATGGAATACTCTGACCTTGTTTTCCCCTCAAAGGAGGCTTTCCTTTCTCAACCTGACGTAGAGCTAATGATATTATACTGGATTAATTTGCTGTTGCAGTTTTAAAATCTTTTATTCATATTTACTTCTCTCAGTCTGTATGTGGGAACTCACGCGCCATGGCTTGCCTATGGAACTCAGAGGACGCTTGCAGAAGTCAGTAACCTCCATCACAGAAACTGAACTCAGGTACTCATGCTGGCAACAAGCATCCTTAACTGTTGAGTCATCTTGCTTTGTATTATTTCTTTAAATTGGTTTTTCAAGACAGGGTTTTTCTGTGTGGCCCTGGCTGTCTAGGAACTCACTCTGTAGACCATGCTGGCCATAAACGTGGAGATTTGTCCACCTCTGTCACCTGAGTGCTGGGACTCTTTAGTATGCCACCACTACCTGGTCCGTATGTCTTCTTGACCATTTCAATTGAATAACCATCCAGGAAATGCAATGAAAGAACAATTGGCTTTGGAAATAACATGTTTGGTGTAAATCATAGGCTGACTACTAGTAGATGCTGACTTCTAAGGGATCTTCATCGCTTTCACCTTGAGCTTTCCTATCTAGAAGACAGGGGTAATAAAACCCAGCTCACGAGGTTGCTGTAAGAATATGAGATAATATGGGAATCCTATGACAAATGTTTTCTCCTGACCTAACGTCTTCCTTACATAATACTATGGAGCAATGGGTATTGCAAGGAGCACAATCTGCTGGTCAGTGGTCAACTACTGGCTACACTGACAGCCATGTCTCTAAATTTAAGTAGATTACAAACGTAGTAATCTTCAGGAGTGTTAAGTTCTGGGCAAGACCAAATGCTCACACCCACCTTCTTCCAATTGTCCTGACCTCTGTTCTCCCGACTTTGAGACTCTTTCTATCCACTTTGCATGTAGCTAGCGCCAGCAGCTTGGCAGACTCCGGTGAGGTCTCCCTCGCACCACAAAGCACTACAAACTCTGCTCCTACATTCCACTCCTCCACATTCATCTCATCGCTCTTCCACTTCTTCATCTGCTCAGTTGGCTTTTTTTTTTGTCTCTTTTCTTCTACCTTCATCACCCATCACTCTCACCTTTTGCCTTTAGGTCACTTAGATTTTCAACTCAAAAGAACATTCAACCAAGAGGCTTTCTGGCCGGGTTGTGGTGGCATACACCTTTGATTGCAACACTTGAAAGGCAGAGGCAGGAAGATCTATGAGAGTCTGAGGGCAGCCTGGTCTACAGAGTGACCAGGGTAGTTACAAACCCGTCTCAAAAAACCAAACCCAAAACCAAAATAATAATAATAATAATAATAATAATAAAAGGCTTTCTGCACCATTCCATTAAAATTGATGTCTTAATACTGCAATGAAGCAAGCATCACCTCATTCCATCTACTTCCTCCCTCCAGAAGGTACCTTCTCATCCTGACAGTTGGGATTCTGACTCCTACAACAGTGACTTACACATGGCAGCCAAAAATGCATGTTAGATTAGTGCCTGTAAGAATCTCCTGTCTCTTTGTTTGCAGAGTGAGAAGGAAAAAAAATCTCCTGTCTCTAAGAACTGTAGAGCAGTAAAAATAATTTAAAAAAATAAAAAAAAGAATCTCCTGTCTCAGGCTGCAGAGATGGCTCAGAGGTTAAGAGCACTGACAGATCTTCCAGTAGTCCTGAGTTCAATTCCCAGTAACCACATGGTGGCTCACAACCATCTGTAATGAGATCTAGTGCCAAGGCATATATGCAGACAGAACACTGTATACGTAATAAATAAATATTAAAAAAAAAGAATCTCCTGTCTCAGCTGGGCGGTGATTTCGCACGCCTTTCATCTCAGAACTCGGGAGGCAGAGACAGGTGGATCTCTGTGAGCTCGAGGTCAGCATGGTCTACAGAGTGAGTTCTGTGAGGCTGTCTTTGTTCCTAATAATGTCTCCCTCACAGCTTTACTCCCATGAGACTCACCTATCCCAAAGTCTTGGAAAGAGTATCCTTTTCTGACATTGTTGTTGTATTTCTTGTGTATTATGTGTGTGGTTTTGTTTGGTTGGTTGGTTTTTCAAAACAGGGTTTCTCTATGTAGCTCTGGCTGTCCTAGAACTCAGTCTGTAGACCAGGCTGGCCTCAAATTCACAGAGACGCATCTGCCTCTGCCTCCCAAGTGCTGGGATTAAAGGCGTTCTCCACCATGCCCAGCTCTGTGTCTATGTTTTTATGTGTTCATGAGTACGGGTACTTGTGCAGACTAGGAGAGGGAGCTAGACCCTCTAGAGTTACAGGTGGTGGAGAGCTGAAGACATGGGACCTGGGAACCAAACTCAGGTACTCTGAGAAAACGGAGCCATCTCCTCAGCCAGCCACCACATATCTTCTAATTTTTCCTAGCTATCAGGGAAACATGCTGTAGTGTAAAAATGTCTACAGTGGCTTCCTCCCCAAAACAGCTACCTCTAATACATTCTTAACTTTAAAAAGAAGTAGAAGAGGAAGAAGAGGAGGAGGAGGAGGAGAATGAGGGCTCAAGATGGGGTTCAGAAGTTAAGAGTACTGGCTGCTCGTCCAGAGGTCCTGAGTTTAATTCCCAGCAACCACAGGGGTGGCTCACAACCACCTGTAATGAGATCTGGTTCCCTCTTCTGGCCTGCAGAGAAAGGTACAGGCAGAACACTGTGTACTTACTAAATAAATAAATCTTTAAAACAAAAACAGTGGGGTATGGTGATAATGTAGTGAAACCCAGTACTGAGGAGGGATTCCAGACACTGCCCCCCACAGGATCTTGAGGCAGTTACTGTTGCTACGAGAAAGAGATGATCCTGACCCATGTCCTGGAAACAAACTTAATGAAACCCACACAACATAAAATCTGCTTTTAGGTTTTCGTTGGTTGGTAGTTTGGTCTTGGGGACTGGGTTTCTTCGTAGAGAATCGCTCTGTAGACCAGGCTGGCCTTGAACTCTGAGATGCGCCTGCTTCTGGCTCAGGAGTGCTGGGACTAAAGGACTGCACCACCGACCCTCTAAAAAATCTTTTTTTTTTTTTTTTTTTTTTTTGACAGGGTTTCTCTGTGTAGCTTTGGAGCCTGTCCTGAAACTAGCTCTTGTAAACCATGCTGGCCTTGAGCTCACAGAGTCTACCTGCCTCTGCCTCCCAAATGCTGGGATTAAGAACATTCGTAATGTTTTTAAGCGTACACTACTATACTGTTGGCCATTTTCATCTTCTACGGTGGGGATTTCCGAGCCATCGAACAGAAAGCCCACATCGCTCCACTGCCGCAGCCCCTGGCAAGTCTGTCCTCCCTTATGTTTTCGAGTTTGGTTGGCCGCTATGTGCCTTGCCTTTGTGGGGTTTACAATTCTACTTCTTTTGTAGCTACCTAAATTTCCTTAATATAATGTCCTCCAGAATTGTCTACAAATCAATCAGTATCAATAAATATCCAAACACGAAGCTCTTGTATTAATTATTGTTGATACATTTTTAAACTAGTTTTTAAGTTAGCATACAAACTAATTGGTTTAATTATAACAATTTCATAAATATATCACTGTACTTTGCCATGTTTAACACCCCAAGTACCCTTCCTCAACCCTCCTTCTCCTGGTTCCCTTTCCTCCCTCATAAAGTCCTTTCTTCTTTCATGTCCTTTGAGTGTGTGTGTGTTTAAATCTAGATTCTACATATGAGAGAAAATATGCATCCTTTATCTTTTTTTCACTCAACATTGTCATCTCCAGACTAATTAATTTTCCTGCAAATGACATAATTTCATTTTCCTTTAGACTGAAATGGTATATACATCTTAGCATATTTTCTTAAAGTCTATCTGCAGTTGCTAACCTCTGGCAAAGGGAAAGCTGTTTTCTCCTGTGGAGCCTGACTGGGTATATCTACTACACTCCAGGGCCGTCTCCATGCCCAGGAGTAGCTGGCCAACACAAGGCAAACTCAGTGGGTATTTTTGTAAACATTTTGTTTTGCTTTGGGCATTTTTTTCTCTTGTTGGCCTTTTGCTTTTTTTTTTCATTTTTGTGAGGTGTCTCTGTTGTCCAGGGGTGTTTTGTTTTGTTCTGAAAGAGAGGAACAGAAAAAAAACAAGGTATGGTGGAGCACACCTGAAATCCCAGCATTCACTCAGGAGGAAGACCAGCGACAGTCTGGTCTAAAGAGTGAGTCCCAGGACAGCCAGGGCTACACAGAGAAAACCTGCCTTGGGGGAAAAACAAAAAAATAACAAAGAAACAAACAAAACCTTAAGTAAGCCAGGAATTGTCACTGCAGCACACAATGTATCCCAGCACTCTGGAGGCAGAGGCAAGCAGAAAGCAGATCTCTGAGTTCTGAGTTCTATGGTCTACATAAGTTCCAGGACAGCTAGGGCTACCTAACAAGATCCTCTCTCTAAATAAATAAATAAATAAATAAATAAATAATACTTACGCTATAAAAAAAAATAGATCCATCATAGATACTCAGGGATGCTTTCTTCTCTGAAATTCACTTTTAATCCATTTTTGTGTGTGTGATTTTTCAAGACGGGTTTTCTCTGTGTAGCCCTGGCTGGTCTCAAATTCAGAGATCCTCCTGCTTCTGCATCCAAAGTGCAGGGATTAAAGGCATGTACCACAACACCTGGCTTTATTTATTTACTTTTGATGGTTTTTCGAGACAGGGTTTCTCTGTGTAACATTCTTAACTGTCCAGGAATTGGCTCTTCTGGCTTTTAGTACTTTTCAATATTTGTGTGTGGGGAGGGAACATATGCACATGAGGCAGGTACACACAAAAACCAGAGGTATTGTATCCCCTGGAGTTATAGGTATTTGTGAGCTACCCAAAACGGGTGCTGGGAACTCAGGCCCTCTGGCACATTAAGTGCTCTAACGTGCTGCACCCTCTAACTAGTCCTCCTTGTTTTTTTCATGATGCAGTACAGAGTTTTAAAAACGTGGGGAGCGACAGATTTAAATATTCCTAGTGATAAGTTCTCTCTTGTAATCTCATCAAATTTAATTCTAGCATACAACATATTCACTGTTAAGAGACAGATTAGAGTATTTCTCACCAGTAGAAATGGCCAAATGCTAGGGGAGGAGCCTGTTTGCAGCAGATGTACAGATTGCTATCAATGAGGCACAGAGATCTGAGTACAAGCCATTACATCAGACTGGGAGAATACTATTCATCTTTGTTGTGGAAACTTTTAGATCAAGCATGTGTTAGGTGGCTAGATGGCTGGCCCAGGTTTGCAATGTGTTTTTTAATCCATTTTAGCCCTGCAAATTGAATAAAAGGAAGTAGATGTCAAGAATGCTTTAAGCCAGACACAGGTTTATCCCAACACTTGGGAGGCACATACAGGAGGATCTCTGTGAGTTGGAAGCCAGCCTGATCTACATAGTGAGTTCCAGGACAGACAGGACTGTTAACACAGAGAAATCCTGTTTTCAAAAGACAACCCCTGTCACCACCCCCTCCAAAAAACCCTACCACTAATAAAAATCCATTGAATCCAATTCGTGTTGCCCAAATAATCTTAGGTGTGGGTGATTCCCCCATAGTTTTTATTTTGAAACAGGGTTTCTCTATGTATGTCTAGCTGTACTGGAACTCTATACATAGACCAGGCTCATCTGGAATTCCCAGATAGGTAAATGCTGGAAATGAAAGGTGTATACCACTATGTCCATACTTTTTTGGTTTATTAACTTTATGTGCATTGGTGTGAAGGTGTCAGATCCCCTGCAACTGGATCTTCAGACAGTTGTGAGCTGCCATGTGGATGCTGGGAATTGAACCCAGGTCCTCTAGAAGAGTAGTCAGTGCTCTTACCCACTGAACCATCTCTCCAGTCCCACCCATACTCTTAAACTTGTTTTTCGAGATAAAGTTTCTCCGTCTACCTTTGGCTGTCCTGAAACTTGCTTCGTAGACCATACTGGTCTCGAACTCAGAGATCACCTGCCTCTGCCTCCAGATTGCTGGGATTAAAGTCATGTGCCACAATGCCTGGCTACTTTTCAACCTAATTGATATTTAGACATTTATTCATTGTTTGTGTCTATCAGCATGAATAGGTAAATGCTTGTGTGTAATTATGGGCAAGTGCACAGGAGGTCAGAGGTTTAAATTTGGCACCTTCCTCTATTGTTCACTACCTTGAACCTGAACTCACCAATTGGATGGACTGGATAGCCAGAAAGACCACAAATTCCACCTGCCTCTGGCACCCAGCCCTGAGACTGTAGCCGAGTTTGGCTTTTTCCCCTGGGTTCTGGATAGATGAATTTAGATTTATGTTTACAGATCCACAGGATTTAGCCATCTCTCCAAAAATAAATTTTTTTTCCCAGAGAAAAGGTTCCTCTGTAGCTTTGGAGTCTGCTTTGGAACTCACTTTGTACATTAAGCCTGCTTAATCCCAAATGCTGGGACTAAAGGTGTGCACTGCCACTGCCCAGCTACCCCTTTGTTCTCATTTGCCATTTATCTATAGGGCCCATCTTAAAATCAAACTCACAAGCAGTACACCTTATAGATGTACCATGAGATAGAGCAAATCAACATTCATTTCTAGATAAGACTGAACCTAGCTCTAGCTTTCAGATAGTCTAAAATAGCTAAAATTAATTTTGAAGGAAGTCTATTTTCTAAGATTTTTGGCTGCCTCTATTAATACCTTGACTCCAAAAGTGACTATAGAATGAGTTCCAGAACAACCAAGGCAACACAGAGAAACCCTCCCTCAAAAAACCAAATAGAAATCTCTTTACTCCAAGAGATCTTGTTAACCAAAAATACTGTCTTTACAGCGGTACGCGGAGAGACTGCAACTTGCCATTCTGTTCTCTAACAAGATAAATTCACAAGACAGCAAAAAAGCCTCACATGGAGAAAAAGGATTAATTTAAAATGCTTGATTTCTTTTTTTTTTCTTGATTTCTATCATACTACTGGCCTCCTGTTGTCTTCTTGGCAGAAATTCCTTGCAATACCAATTTTTACAAAAAAAAAATTCTTTTAATGGGCTTATTGTGGGGCTGGAGAGATGGCTCTGTAGCACTGGCTGTTCTTCCAGAGGACACAGGTTCAGTTCCCAGCACACACATGGCGGCTAACAACTACAGTTCCAAAGGACCTAAAAATCTCTTTCGGCCTCTTTGGACACTGCGTGTATGGGGAGCAAGAAACTCGGAAACACCCAAATACATAAAATACAAAAAAAAAAAATTACAGGAGAGGTAGTAAAAAGAATTTACTCGTGTTTCCATGGGTGAAGGGCATTCAGAGGGAACGAGAGCACTTGGATCCGCATTTGGACTAGATGGTTTGTGGGACCACTCCTATCTCTTGTTATGGATGCTGGGGTCTGAACTTCTGTCCTCATAATTACTGCAGTAATCTGAGGCATCTCTCTAGCTCCAGACCTGAGACTTCCAGGTTGTTACTCTACTGAAAGAACTGACAAAGTGCACACACACTGAGAAGTGGAAAGTAAACTTTATTCAGAAGCAAAGTGACATTCCAAATCAGATAAGCTGCAAGCAGCGCTCTATAATGCAAGAGTACCCAAGGGACTGGTTTCTTGTCTGTGTTCTCATTTTATAAGGTAAGGAAGAGGAACTGGTTGTTAAGTGGGTGGTTTTCTGTTTAGAGCAACAAGCTTGAATTATGTAAATCTTTCCATGATGCATCTGACTTTAATCATATGCACACACAAGTATGCATAAAATAACAAGAGTTTCCCATAAAAGTTCAATCAGAGAATACAGTTTGTTAATAGAGTATGTACTCGAAAGTAGTTCAAGCTGTATTGGCCCTGTCTCCTTTACCCAGAGATATTCTAGAATGTTTCAGTGGAAACTGACCAAAAAAGGTGAATTACTGAGCCAGAATTGGTAGTGCACTCCATTAATCCCAGTACTCAGGAGGCAGACAAAGGTGAATTACTGTAAATTCAAAGTCAGCCTGGCATACAAAGCAAATTCCAGGACCAGGAGAGCTGGGAAACAAATCAAATCCAAGTCCAATGCAAGAGCAGCAATTGATATTAAATACTATCAATTGAGCCATGCCCTCAATTACACACACACACACACACACACACACATTTATTTACTATGTCTGAGCACACATGCCACAGTGCGCATGTGATTGTCAGAGGACAACAGTCAAGAAATGGTTTTCATTTACAGAAGTTCATCCCCCCTCCACCCGACAGGGTTTCTTAGTAGCTATGGAGCCAGTACTGGAACTCACTTTTGAGCAGGATGGAGCCGCCTGCCTCTGCCTCCCAAATGCTGGAATTAAAGGCTTTCACCACCACATCCCAGTTTGTTTTTGAAGTTTCTCCATGTAGTCCCCGCTACTCATTAGCTCATGGCAATCTCATAATGTATCTGGGGCTGATTTGAAACTTTCGATGTAAACCAGGTAGTTGTACCTGTCTTTTGTCTCTCCAATGCTGTGATTAAAAGGTATATAACCATACCCAGAGTTTCTTTGTGTCCTGAATTAACTCTTATGAACCAAGCTGAACTCAAGAGATCCACCTGCCTCTGTCTCCTAAGTGCTGGAATTAAAGCGCGTCACCACTGCGGGATCCAGTTTATTTTTCAAATTTGAAAAGTTTACTATTTGAGTGTATGTGTGTGAGTGCCATAGGACACAGGTGGAAGTAAGGGTGTCATTTCTATCACAGAAATCCCAAGGAACTCAGGCTTAAATTAATGGCCACCATGAATTGCCAACTAAAAGAATTCATATTACTTCATGACAGTAAGGCTGAGTAACAGTATAAATTTTTAAATGAAGCTGTGACAGCAAGGAGGTACACACCTGTGATACCAGTATCCAGAATGCAAACCCAAAGGACCAGGAAGCTAGAGACTGCTCAGTGGTCAGACACACTCGCTATTCCTGCAATGGATCTAGATTGGTTTCCCACATTATAATCAGTAATTCCAGTTGCAGAAAATCCAATACCCTCTATCCTCAGCAGGAACCTGGACATGTGGTACATAAAGCAACACATGCACTCATACACTAAGTATAACAATAAATTTAGAAGTTTGAGGTGACCCTCGACTACAAGAGGGTTCAAACATTGTTGCAATTGAGACTATGTCTGAAAAAAAATTGAAAACAAAATTAGTAATTACTAAGAAACATCCTGCTGCGCGATCGGGGCACACGCCTTTAATTCCAGCACTCAGGAAGCAGAGGCAGGCGTATGTCTATGAGTTCGAGGCCAGCCTGGTCTGCAAGAGCTAGTTCCAGGATAGGCTGCAAAGGTACAGAGAAACTGTCTCAAAAAAACCCACCTTATGCCTCAACCTTGACTATATATGCATACAATCTAAGTAAGAAGTGACAGGTGAATAACGGTGGTATCTTCACCAATGAGTTTTTTCAAGACAGGGCTTCTCTGTAGCTTTGGAGCCTGTCCTGGAAACCAGATGCCTCAGGAGTGCTGTGATTAAAGGTGTGCGCCACCACCACTTGGCTTTTTTTGTTTTTTTGAGACAGGGTTTCTCTAACAGCTCTTGTATATCAGGCTGGCCTCAAAGTAAGAGATAGACCTACTGCTTTCTCCTAAGATTGAGATTAGAGGTGTGCGGTACCACTGACCAGTGACATGCTCTATTATTAAAACAATCGATAAAAGCAATGAAACAAAAAAATTCAATCACCGAGAGGTAAAGTATAAGAGATTCCTCCTGTTCTAATGCACAAAAGACCTTTGGTATTGTTTCAAATCCAAAGGCACTCTTTGTATTGCCTAGGATGAAAATACCATCAGTTAACTAAATGGCCCATTGAACTGCAACCCATAATTAAGTGCCTTTGTATGTCATACAGGTTTCAGAAATTAATAAGTCCTTGTAGCAAAGGTCTGTGTTCTAGGGGGAGGGGTGCTGAACAAGTATAATTCTAGGTTTAGGACACTATGGACCATTTAAAATTTGATCTCAGTGCTGGGAAGATGGTTAACAGTTTGCTCTCAAAAAGGACAATCTGATGATCAATTTCTAGGACCTATGTGGTAACTCACAAAAATCTGTGTAATCCCAGCCCAGGGGTCTGACACCTTCGTCTGTGGCACACACATACATAGGAAAAAGTATCCATATACACAGATACCATGTTATTTTGTATATGTTATTTAGACCATGCATATAAAGTTCTGCCTGCATGCATGCCTGCAATGAAGACTAAAGGGTGGCAGGCACCAGAATGCATTATAGATAGTGGTGAGCAACTATGCGGTTGCTATGAATGAAGCAGCCGGTGCTCTTAAGCCTCTGAGCCATCTCTCCAGCCCCTTATTTAGGTAGAGACAGGGTTTCCAAATAGCCCTAAGCGCCATTCCAACTCACATCTGCCTGCCTATCCATGTGCTGGGATTAAAGGTGTGAAGCACGGGCTCCTCTGGCAGGCCAAACCACGATTTGGTTTAAGTGGTTCCTTTATTACGCTATTGGTTAAGAGCACTGAGTTTGGTTCCCAACACCATACTTGATAGCTCACAACCACCTCACCTCCTGTCCTTTCGGGATAAAAGTGTGCACGACCATGTCCTGGTGCTCAACTATAAATTTTTTGTGTAAGTCCAACAGTCTCATGTGTGTGTAGATACATACATACTGGCTGGGGAAGAAAACTACTAAACTAATGCTCCTCAGCCAGAAGACAAAGTATCACATACACTAATATTTGTGTGGGGAAATTTTATTTTATCACAAACTTCCAGTGTTAGTGAACTAAAGGCTAACATATAATTAATTACCTTTAGTGAGCTTATTAAAAAATGACATAGGTCAAGATTTCTGTTCATGCATCATTTACTCATACACCGACTAGCAAATTTATTCTTCCTCCTGGTACTTTTCTGAAGATCCTCCACACAATCATATCCCCCAAATGGTTTTGCTCTTCATTTTCTCTAAGCGCAACTGACACTTGTCACTGACACTGGAGACAGGCAGACCCATTTCTTTTCAGAAATAATGATGTAAAAAACGACTTACTCTAAGAAATAATTACCATTCATTTTCATTGTATTATACGCTTTTCACTTTAACCGGTTAACCTTCTGTTACTAACACATCACCAGAGGGGTGGTCAGAATCCACACAGGAACACAAACTCCAAGAAGTTGTCCTCTGACCCTGAGATATCTCTTACAATAACAGGGGGTCCTACACACACACACACACACACACACACACACACACACACACACACACAAATCCAGGAAACTCTCCTCCTCCCAGGAAATTCCAACACTACCCCACATAAGGTATAAAGAAACTGGATAAGGGATGGAGATTGCTCAGCAGTTCAGTTCCCAGAACACACATCCGGTGGGTTCCAAGTGCCTGTAGCTCCAGCTCTAAGATCAGGCAAATCCCCTTTCAGCTTCAAGGGAAAACTGAATGTGCATTAACCAAATAATAAAAAACCTTAACAATGCACCAGAAATTATACAGTGTTCTCTCCCTTTGCCACCATATTTTATTTTTAATAGAAGTGGAAAAAAAAAACAAAAACAAAAAAAAGGCTTTAAGAGAACTCCAAGTCAATATTGGGTTGCTAGAATACATTTAAGTTTTCAATAGTCATGTATTGATACCTCAAGGAAAAAGTTTGAAACAGAAAATCAGCATCAGTTAAATTACCATACCAAAACCAAAACCAAACAAAACCCACCAAACAAAAAAATAAAAAAACAAATCAGACAAATGAGTAAGGTACATTTTAGTTTAATCATTTTGAGTATACATTTTTGGAGAAAATGTTAGATATACATATAAAGTTCCTAGAAGGATTCGGGAATTTCACTTCACTTCTAATTGTCTTTGAATAGTTTGGCAACTCACCCTCACCACTACATGCATTTGAAGTTACATACTTACCAACTGTCAGTCTGCTTATCCATGCTAGGAAAGGACAGAGTTCCTTAGAAATTTATTTCACTTTAAATCTTAAAGACACAAATTCAGACTCAAGATTTGTTGAGAGCTTATCTAGAATACATTACCATACACACTCAGATTATGAATTCCAGACTTTAGAAAACTAGTATTGTTTATACTAAAAGCAACAGGATTGACTTTATTGATTCACAAAGGTCATAGCAGAAATGGAACGTAGATACGAATATACTAGTATTACCCAGAATGCGGTTAAAAATGAGGGAAAGAAATCCTTATGCCACAGGCTAATGACTGAACTAGAGTAATAAACGTACTGTGGGCTAATTTTCAAAGATGCTAGCAACCAGTATTTGAAACACAAGTTTTCCATGCATGGTTGGAATGATTGAAACTACTCATGAACAGAATACGCCTCCATTATTTCGTTCACCTATGCAGTGAGAAAAAAGATCACTGAACAAGTTTTATGTTAACTTAAAAGAGGGTGAGGAATCCTTTTTTTAAAGCTGTATTTCTTATTCATATGCATGTGTATGTGCACATGAGCACATATGTTCAAGATCCTCATGGACCTAGGTGGTTGTTAGTCACCTGACATGGATAATGGGAACCAAACATAGGTCCACTCACAGCATGTTGTGGTTTTTCTTCTTGAGACAAGGTTTTTCTATATAGCTCTTGCTATCCTTGAACTCACTATATAGACCATGCTGTCCTGGAACTCCCAGAAATCCACTTGCCTGCCCTCTTGAGTGCTAGGATTAAAGGCATGCACCACACCTGAGGTTATGACATGGTCTTAATTGTTGAGGCACCTCTCCTGTCCCTAGATTTTCTTAATTACTAATTTTAAATAAAACAATCATTTCTTCTCATCAAAAGAATGTTTTCAACTTTTTCGTTCATATGGTCCTTTAGGAAAATGTGTGTGTGAGAGAGAGAAAGAGAGAATCCCTATCAAGAAGAGCCTAAAGATCTAATTACTACCCAAGCTGTGAAAATTCTGGCTTCTCACCTCTTTGATCACTGCCATGTTACAGCTAGGCTAAGAAAATAAAACCATGATATGAAAATTATAAAGCAGTACTCACCAGAAAGGCAGCTCTAAACAGATACGGAAAACCATTTCCATTGTATCTACGCCATTCTTAGATTAAACTGTGAAAGGCAATCAAACTTAAGCCCTCAGGCAATTTTATAATCAAAAAACAAAGCGGGAAAAAATTCACAATATATTTTTATTACTGGCTGCTAGATGTTTATCTTTAAAATTTTAAACAAATCGTACTGTCCCCAAATAAAATAATAATGTTTCAATTGAAGGATAGCTAATCACCATTCAACTTACTCTTTCTACTTTCACTGTTCAAATGTCAAATATGTGACTTCCTCATTAAACCGCAAGAATTACATAAGAATCTGACTCTTTTATTTTAAGCCAGGGAATCATCACACAGCCCAGCCTGGCCCTAAAATGAAGGCATTTCTACCTCTGCCTGCAGCATTCTGGATTAAAAGTGTGCAAAGCTATGCAGATTTGAGTGAGTATTCATGTCAGTGATGAACCCAGTGGCATGTTAATGTAATTTATAGCTTACAGAGACAAATTATTTACAAGTTATTACTGCATTTGAAGCAGTGTACATTGTAGGAGTAAATACAAAGTAAATAATTTAAGTAAAAGTCCCTATAATTGTACACCATTTTTTTTCACTGCTAGAGTTGAGGGAATCTGTCTTTTTCTTAAGTTGATTCACTGTAGAATGTAAAGGGTGACTGAGACTCTATTTCCCCTTTTCCTTTTCTCTAAGGCATCTACATAGGTTCAGGAACAACCAGATAATAGAGGAGCAGCATTGTGCCTTTATTACATCTAAGGTCAGTAACCCTAGAGCTACTCACTCTAGTCCAAGTGTTCGAGAATGTCCAGCGGATTTATTATTTATACTCACATTTAAATAACTGCACAGCAGCTTTATTCGTTATGTGTGGAAAATGGGTATGTTGGGGTGGGGGTTAAAAAAAAAAAAGGAACATCAGGTACTTACAGAATAAACTAACCTGTACTGGCAGGGCTGTGGGATTTTTCTTCTCTACCAGTAAGTAGCAAATGCTGAAATTCTGCTGCTAGTTAACAAAAACACAAATTGTATTAAACTGAGGAGTTCAACCCATACTATAAAAAGTCAATGTGCATTTAATTTCCTCAGAGCCTGATAGCAGTTTGCCTAAATCTAACAAAATTTGCTTTACATTGGCTACTGCAATTGAGTGATAATTAGCTAGGACACTCAAGTACCTCTTAGATGCTTTAATGTCTAATCAATAATGTATTCAATGTGTAAGTGTGCTCGAAATTTTGGTTGCCCTGAAAAGAGGTGTATGTATTTAAATGTGATAACCTTTACATCTCAATTACTATATAGACAAACCTTACAGGTAACTTTAACTTTTAATTAAATTCTCATGAAATTTTTCTCATTTAAAAAAATGGGCTATAAATTTTGCTACTTCTCCACAGGTATTAAACAGCTAGCAAGTAAGGGAAATTAACTCTAAATAGACACCCTATTTCTGATTTGAAATGTTAAGAACTGTAATAACTGTCTTGGCCAACTTAGGCAATTCAACAACCCTAGAAAAGATAGTAGAAATGATATTTTCACATGAGATTAGCAGACTGATTATCTATAATCTTCACCAAAACAAAAGGGTAAAACCTCAAAGGAACAAAAAGTTAACAATAGTTAATTTCCTAACATTTAAGGTTCTTAACTCTAAACCCACCATACAACAGTTTCTTTCCCACATAGTATCAGTTAATATATATTATATTGGGGAAATAGGTCTTCATTCTTCTTTTTCTTTTCTTTTTGGTGATGGGGATTGAATTCATGCATGCTTAACATGCACTCTGCCACTGGGCTACCTTCAGCTTCTCATTCTTCATTTTCATTCAAGTAGGTTAATCAACAAATTTCGTTACTATATCCCTCAAATGGTGAAGACGTAAATTTTTTTTTAAAGAAAATGCACACAAAGTTTCCAGATACTGTAACAATGTCAAAGGGCCACACAATAAGTTACTAAAACTATCCTATTACTTTTAAAAAAAAAATCATAGCAACATTGAAATGACTGGTGTCCATTCTAGGCAATAGAATATATACACATTTATCCTCTGCAGTCTCTTTCACAATGACATCACACAAAAAAAAGTCATATTCAGCCTCAAGATACTAATCAAAGCTAACACCCACTGAGTCCATTTAGTTATATGGTATTCAATATATTTAACTTAATAGAAACAGTTGAAATTGGCTTTAATGAACACTAAATCTTAGGCTGTGTATCTCTATTTCAGTAGTCTACACTTACTAAAAAGACTTTCCCTTGGAAATGAAACTGAGCGGACTTACGAGAAAAATAATTCAAATCAAACTAATTTAATTTTAAATTGTTGTTCAGACCGGAGTTAACTATCTTTTCAGCAGGGCATTAGTGGTGCACACCTTTAATCCCAGCACCTGGGAGGCAGAGGCAAGCCACCCTCATCTACAAAGCGAGTTCTAGGCCATCAAGAGCTACCTAGTGAGACCCAGACTAAAAACACCAAGAAACAGAAATCTTGTCTAGATAAGAAAAAAATCTTTTAAATTGCAAATATTAAAGTGAGAATGCACAGCATTTAGGAGAAAAAATAGTGCTCCAGAACCAGAAGAAAAGAATTTGTGTGACATGGTCTTACTCTAACCATGACTGGCCTTCAATTTGCAGGAATACCCTGGTCTTATCTCTTCCTCCAGAATGCTGAAATTATACATGTGCTACCACATGTGCCCTTAAAATAAAAATTTAAGAGTCCGCTGTACAGTGGTGGTGCATGCCTTTAGTCCCAGCACTTGGGAAGAGAAGGCAGGAAGATCTCCGTGAGTTTGAGGCCAGCCTGGTCTACAAGAGCTAACTCCAGGATAGCTAGGGCCGTTACACAGAGAAACCCTGTGTCAAAACCAAAAAGATAAAATAATAAAAAATTAAGATTCCTTTATTTTGTAACAAAATTGCCACGCAACGTTAAAAAAAAAGCAAAGAAAAAACCCACCTGAACAACACTAAGGGAAACACCTGAACTTCAGGTTATTGGCAATTTAAAACTGACCTTTCTCTATTTCCTATGAATTTATCGGACTAATAGTGGTCTATGGAGAATGTTCAAGAGGGACGGACAGTGGTGGTGCATGCCTTTAATCCCAGCATGCAGGAGGCAGAGACAGGTGGATCTCTGTGAGTTCAAGGCCAGCCAGCCTGGTCTATAGAGTGAGGTCCTTTGACACCCAGGACTGTTTTCACAGAGAAACTGTCTCAGAAAAAAAGGGAGGGGGTGTGGGAAGAGCAGATAACTGTGACTCACTTGGTAGAATGTTGCCTAAACAAAAACAAAACCAAGTAAGGGTACATACTTGGTAAATTCTAACCAAAACAAATGTCATACACATCCCACATTCAGTAGATTACTCAAATTGTACTTCACTAAAGTGAAGTCAGTATTATTTTACCAGTGGGCCTCAGAGAGACCCAAAATTCTACATAATTCTCAACTGGGGTGCTCTGTGTCACAAAACTACAAGGAGACACCAGAGGACATAACAACCCAATCAGGACAGGGGCTATACTCTGTAGTCCAGGCTGACCTCACACAATCAATCTTTCTACCTCAAATTTCCAACTGTTAGGAATACAACTGTGAAACACTATGCCAAACTCAAAGTACATCTTTGATTAGGTATCTATTAAATCATTCCACCAGCCCTGTTATTCAAGTAAGTAACTTATAGTAAATATAAAAAAAAATGTATCCAATCAGTTGTAAAATGGTAGTGGGAATGAAATACAGGGCCTTGAATGTATTAATTAGATAAGAATTATATGACTGAATGATAGAAGTCCCTCTAATTAATCTAAGTCTTAGAATTTACTAAAGTTATAAAGCATTTCCGTGGAGCATTGTCATGGAAACAAACAGTAGTTCTTAAAAGAATTTAAATCTAGTCAGATGTGGTGGTGCAAGCCTTTAGTCACAGTATGCGGGAGACAGAGGCTAACAGATCGTTGAGTTTGAGGCCAGCCTGGTAAAAAGAAGAATTCCAGACAGCCATGGCTAAACAGGGAAACCCATTCCCCCCCATACCAAAAACAATATAACCACAAAACAACAACAGAAGATTATAAAAACTGTTTCTAGTCTAATGTAGGGAATAAATAGGTTAGAAGTTACATTCTGCCACCTCCCACCATTTCCCAACATACAAGTTTTGAACACAATAATCAAAGCAAAATCTAATTAAAAATAAATGTGGATATACTACTGGTGTGTGCATATTACATAAAGCACTGTTCAGTAAAAGCTCAAAACTAACGTCCAAAAAAAATTATTCCAAACCCATTTAATACTTATTACATGACCCAATTTCAATTTGGCTACCAGAAAATTAGTTATCTATCCACTGAGACATGAAATCCCAAAACCCTTTTATTATACCACACCTGTAGTCTACACCCATACATACCACACAAACACAGACAAATCACCTTCCCACTCATTACAGGGCTCTACATTAACATTTGCTCTAGTGTGGTGAGATTTGAGAAAAGATCATAATCATTTCCACATGACCTTACCACCCTGATGATCAATATAAGCTTGGGATTTAAAACAAACATCAATATCCTGTGGCATTTCAAATAATTAAGCTTATCCTTGAGGTTAAATTTAAGTTTCAGCAGAAAACCACCAGCATTTTCCTATTGGTCAAAGTAAACATTTGAATTAAACATTTTATGCCTCCAAATCAATTTATGAGGGTAATAAAGCTTTAGATATTACGTAACAATACTTATTTATGCTTAGTAACACCACAGTCAAACGTGAATATTAATATAGAGCCTTCTCTGCCAAAGGAATATAAAAATCCTAAATTTAATTAAATTTAGGGGCCTTCACCAAACTTGCTGCAAGTTTGGGGACATAAATATCCAACAGCCATAAAGCTGTGAAAGCCCCTGTAAGTAATAAAATAAATCCCACTTGCCTCAGACTGAACAGGGCAACACTGAGACTCAGCCTCAGCCTGTCCTATGGCAGGGCTATAGGAAGAAGAAAATTTTAATTTTAGAAAAACATCACCCAATTAATTAAAAAGACATGCATCAAAATTTAAGTCCCAATGATCAAGCAAGCAACAGAAAAATAGCATCTCTGTGTCTACAATGGCATCCCGAGCCCAAACTTATTTCTTGGAGATTTCCATAAGTAATTCATTAAACTGAGTTTAATATGTAACCTGATCAGTAAAATAGGTTATCTCCCCCCCTAACCAATTGTGTGAGATCACTACAATAATGATTCAAATTAAGTGGTAACTCCAGCAGTCACTGAAAAGTGAGCTCTCAGCTGTTAGTCTTTCCACTATCAGTGGCAAAACAGAATAGAAACTAGTGCCAGACAGTTTTGGTTTGTTTTTTTTTTAAAATGATCCAGTGAATGGAAGGTAGAGCCAAAGCTGACAGGTGCATTGATCTTACAGCTAACCAGTGTTCACAGGAACACACCAAATAACTAAAAGCAGCCCTTTTGTGAGAAAAGGCTGAAATTTACTTTTAATGACATTGTTTACTTAAAAAGTATAAATCGTTTCAAATTTGTCACACTTGTGATTTAACAATATGGACCCCAGAAGCAATTAGGCAAAAGGTATTTTCTAGAAGCTTAATTATTCTTGATGCATGCAAAAATTAACTTTCAACAATATCCTGCGTCATACAGTTACAAAACACAGGAGAGATTATATGTACCTAAGTGTTGTATGTATTACACATAACACTTTATTTTTAATTAGGATTCTTTTACTTATTAAGTTATATACTCCATAATAAACCCTGCTGTCATGCTCATTTGAAAAAATGCAAAAGTAAACCTTGTATCCTTTTTGAAGTTCTTTCTTCAGTGCTCTGATAATACATGAAATTCTTCTGAGATGTTGTTTTATAAGAAAGCATTTATTTAATCTAAACTTAACCTTGTTGTCTTTTTTGAAAAACCTTAATATTTCTCTTTTTGTTTTTCAAGACAGGGTTTCTCTGTATCTTTGGAGCCTGTCCTGGAACTTGCTCTGTAGATCAAGCTGGCCTTGATCACAGAGATCCACCTCTCTCAGTCTTCTAAGTGCCCAGCTAAAACCTCAATATTTTCAGTACATTGCTTTCTGTGCCAGTATAAAATATGTGCTGCCAGACCTAAGAAATATATAAGGGGTTCTAAAGCTTTAGATAGGTATTCAGACAAAGGGTTATGTAACTTAGCCGCTGGCAGAATAATGCATCTCTAGTAATATATGGGTATTTCCGTTACAAACTGTAACTTTTTGCACCTCAACAGTAACTCCAGCAGAGGCATAAAATAAATCAGTACAGAAATATGAGCTTGAAAATGGCATTTAACTTTCAATTATTTGTCACAATGCATTCCATAGGCTTTTGCCTGTTGACTTTCTTCTGTAATAAGTCAAATATTTTCAATATATTCCTAAGAAATAAACACCATTTTTGGTGTTGTCACATTTATCCAATACTTTCATAGAAATTAATAAAGACTTAAGCATTTTCAGCATAAAGCAAATCAACTTGTATTCGGTTTTTTTTTGGATAATTACTCTGTAAAGATCAAAAAAATAATAAAAGGAAAAAGCCAAAAGAATTATTAACAGCTACTACCATGAGACTTACAACACAAAATCCCCAACAGCAGTCACCCGTAAAGTAAAATTTCCTATAGGAACACAGAAACATTACACATTTCCAAGGGTAAGGATTAAGCGCCTGGTTTTAGCAACAGAGGGCACGTATCCAATCACAGGTAACATAACCTCTAAGAAGTATAATACAAATTTGCTAATCATCTGTTAATCATCCTAACACCTCACATAGAGGCACATTTAAATTAACACACATCAAATCATTAACAAAGACGCATATAGCTAAGCTTCTAGAAGTTTCCACCTGGAAAGCTTCTGAGGTCCATGAAGTACTTAGCTTAGTCTTAAAATTAATAAAAGAAAATAAATGGATCTGGCACTAGGCTCTAAACATCCTTATCAAGAAGTTTTGAATTTTACATTTTAAATTTCTGTGACATCTGATACCAAAGGATCAGAAACAAGGAAACAAAGACTTCATACCCATTATGTAACGTTCATGTGTGTCTTAAGAGTTTATGTCAACAGAAACATTAAGAACAATTAATTCTATATATACTGTTAAAACATGCAGCTAAGAAAAAAAATCTACAACTTAAAGAACCCAATCATTTATCAAAACTGTATTGGTAACTGAATTTTATTATGTGGACATCTACTGTGGCATGCATCTGTACAAACCTTTCAGTCAGTGGTCCACAGTTGGGTTATAAATAAAAAAGGCATAAATTTTTCTCTCATTTTATTACAATGAAGTTTTGAAGTACAGAAAAGTCACATGACCTCAACGGGCCAGATTTCTTAAACCCTGCAACACGAGGAACTCTCCAAATACATTAAATATTGTTACACATTCAGACTTCCAATGTACAAGTACTTGGAATTGGAAACAGTTACAGCCCTCACCAAACTAGGTTGGGGACATGAAGTCCAACAGCATTAGAAATGCTGTGAAGGCATAACTTTACAAATAGCAATGTAAGCTTACAGAACTTGCCTTTATTTAAGATGGTATGTTCATGTAATTCCAGCGCCTTCACAATTTAACGAACCAAATTTACTATACTTCACTTCTAAAAACCTAGATGAAACATGAAAAAGAAGCCATACAGTATAAATTGCAACTTCAGGAAAACTTCTTGTTTTATTATTCCAAATAATTTCTCCCATGTCAAATAAATGTCCAATAGTTCCTGGTATGTGGGAAGATAATGTTTGTTAAAGTCACAATGAAGCCTTATAGACGGAAGCTTGTCTATATAAACAGCACAAGTTGAGAAAAGGTTTAATCTCCAAACCTATTAGACTTGGTGAAGTAAGATCAGTAACGGCCACCTTGCGACATAACAGGAGGTCTCATTCCCATTGGAGGTCGAGGAGGCCCACCTTGGTAAGGGGGCACCATTGGTGGTCCCTGTCCATAAGGTGGCATAGCGCCAGGGAGGTAACCTGGCATGCCTTGATGATGACCACCATACTGACCTAAAAAACCCAAAAATATAAAGTTGGTTTGTGTACAATACTTTTAAACCAGTACACTTTACAGATAGTTAACCTTTTCATATATACTTAAAATTCATGAAAAGTAAAAAAAGTACCATGAGGTGGCATTGGAGGTCGCATTCCTTGCTGCTGTGGTATGCCTGGCTGCGGTGGCAGCATACCCCCAATTGGTCCAACTGGTGGATTACCAATTGGAGTCTGTCCTGGTCGCGGAAGATTACGCTGATATTTAGGTAACTGTGCCCTTCTTTCTTCCTGTAAATAAAAATAATGTATGATGTAAGAATGCAGGAAGGTTCCTCAAGTAGAAAGACAATTATCCAAAATCCTGATCATTTTAAATGCACAAGTACTCCCCAATTACTTTTGCTCCCATAAATTACTGCTACTACTTAATCTCCAGGCCTTAAGTCTTTTTTTAAAAAGCTATATTTAGGTTAGAACATAGCTAATTTCATACATTAGCTTTCTGTCAAATGAAGTTAACTTGTATAGGCTTCAATGAGTTCATGGACTGACAGGAAACTTTTGTCAATCAATACAAGCAAATTTATGTCTAAACATTTTTAAAGTACTGAGCTTACTGTCTTTTCTTTTAGAAATAGAAGAGCAGGAACATCTGAGATCAAATATGAATTATTCTTCACAGTTTTTGTTTGGAATCAGGGTACCATCACCACCTGGCTCTATTTTATGGTTTCTTAAGACACAAATAAATGAAAACCATTTGGGAAAACTTAAAATCAGGTTAAGTCCATATAAATACAAATTAAAATCTCTGCAATACACAGGTTGCTATAATGATAGTCGATTAAGCAATACTATTAAAAACCTATAAACAACTTACCAGTGATATATCCTCATCTGGATGGATCAACTTACTGGTTGCACTGGTGGTTGTAAGTGTAGCAGGCTTACTTGTAATTGAAGCTGCTGGTTTTGCTGCAGTACTGTTTGTTGTACTAGTGGTTGAAGCTGTAGACTGTGTATAAGCAGGGAATGTAGGCTTTGGGGGTTCTGTAGTTGTAGCAGGAGTACTGTTTAAGGGTTTAAAATCTGTACCAACAGGTCCTTGGACAGCTGCCTGAGCCTGTAAAATAATGAACCTTTATCAGTACATATCAATACCCAAAGTTGAATATAACAGAAAATTTACTTAAAAAAAAAAAAAGACAGCAACATCAAATAGAGCAAACTTCAAATGAACCCAAAACCAAGTAAACATATGACAAATGTTCCACAAAGTTCAAACCATAAGAATATCAAAAGATACTGGGTTGGCATTACTATTCTTCTCAGATCTGTCTTATACCTTCTCTCCATAATCTTAATATACAATGCTTTGCATTAATTCTAGTTTGCCATAGAATAATGAAATAGTATTTAATGCAACTGCCTTTATTCTCCTAAATTCTTTGTTTAAAGCAATTCATCTTTTAAGCAACTCAAAAAATAGAAACTACAGACTATATGGGTCTAGATAACCCATTAGAGTAAGCATAAAAAAATAAAAAAACAGTAATCAATGGTGACTCAATGTTATCACCTATGCAAGTATCCTATAGATAGCAACACACTACCCTCCAAATTAGTAATTGCTGGATTAATTACAGTATAGACAAAAGGGTTAATGGCGCAGGCTCTAAAGTTAACCTGAATACACATTACTTTCATAATACAAATGTTTTAAGTGTCTAGGTCAACTTTAGAACCAAATACAGAGTGCTAATTTCCTTAAAGATGTGATGCATTAAACAGCATAAATTAAAAATAGCTTAACCATGCATCAGGCTAACCATTGGCCACTAAAGTTCATTTACTGCTCACATGCTTTTAACCCTTTAGAACCACAGAAGTTTAGAGTATTTTGTGAAAGTCTTAAGTATGAATTCAAATTTTCAAACATCTGAATTTTAGTATTTGTTTTACTTCTACAAACTAAGTATATCTGTAAGATTTAGCTTTTATAAAGGGTCCAAAGGGTTAAGTTGTAAAGCATTTTAAAAATTTTTAAACTGCAACTTCCTGCGTACTTGTGCTGTGCTAGGAAACAGAGCTTTAGAAGATGCAGACAGACTTTCTGAATTGGATGAAGCTGTACTTGAGCTTGTTACAGGTGTCCCCATCTGTAGCATAAAAGAAAGGAAACAATGAACCGTCTCCGAACAAATGGGTCAAAATATGCCATGTGGCAACTTTTTAGTATAGATTGCATTTTTTTGTAAATAAAAGATTATAATGCAATCAAATGTCATACAAAGAGGCAGAGTTAATGCATTTTAAATAAACAGAAAAAGTACATGCCTCAGAAATTATTTCTAAACCAATACAATTAAAAATAATCTTTTCTAAACTGTAAATAACGAAGCACCCAGTTCTCTATGCAGAAGCTCTATACAATGAGTCTACAGATTCAGATAAAACATTCCCATAAATAAAATATCTACCACAAAATGTAAATTAATATGCTTTAAAGGAACTTAAAATTTAGTACCCAGAAACAGTGGGAAATTGAGGAAACATCTGAGAAATAATCTTAAAAAAAATACAAAACTTGATCTATTTAATTCTAAATGAAAAGCAAAAAAAAAAAAAAAAAAAAACCTGACCATTATGCATCTAGCCTACTTGTCTTCTGGAAAAGTTTTGATGGAAGCAAAGCTAAGAAATATGACTAGATTAAAAGCCATTAAATGATGCGCTTCCAACACAAGAGCAGCACTGCGATTTACCATAGTTCTTTTTAAATGAGCAGAAACATCCAATCAAATTAAAATTTTCTTTCAAGACAGTGTTTTTCTGTATAGCCCTGACTGTCCTGGAACTTGCTGTTTAAACGAGGCTGGCCTTGCACTCAAAGATCTCCTTGCCTCTGTTGCCTGCTTACACCTCCAAGTGTACTAGGATTAAGATGTGCTCTACCAGTGCCAGGCTTGCTCAGAGCTTTAAGAGATTTCATCACTGGCTCTGACCAAATTTTACTCCCTTCAACAAGGCAAAGGAGGACCTGGAAACAACATTTAAATTCTCAGAAATTCAACTTTCTGCAAATGTGAAAAACTAACATCCTATTCCTTTCTGCTGTGAACAGAGGAAATCAATGCATAAACATAGCATATGATAGCCATTTTAGTGTGTGACATATTTAAGAAATCCATCTGTGACAATTTTACAGATACCAGTAAACAAGTCCACTTTATCTTCAAACATAAATGTGCTCCTTTTTAAGAATTTCACCTTACCTGTCCTGCACTGGGGAAAAGAGGCTTAGTAACTGGAGGCTGTGGAGCAGGTACTGCTGCTGTTGGTGCAGGTGGTCTATTAAGAATACCTGGTGCTGAAACAGCCTGTGCTTGAGTCATTGGAGGAATTCCAGGACGTGGAACAGGAGGGGGCATACCTGCAGCAGAAAAAAAAAAGTCTGTAAGTAATTCAAGTCAATGAAATGATGCAAACAAAGATCATTCTATGATTATGGCAACGTGTTTCTCGCACCAATCATACCTCTTGTCTCTTTAGATCAACTATAAACTTTACTGGTATCACTGTTTCAGCCAACGTTTTATTTGTTTATTTGGTTTTTCAAGGCAGTTTCTCTATATTGTCCAAGCTGTCCTAGATTAAGTCTGTAGACCAGGCTGGTATCACTGTATTAGGCAACCAATTTATTTATCTATTTACCCATTTATTTGGTTTTTCAAGACAGTTTCTCTATATTGTCCAAGTTGTCCTAGAACTGTTTAGGCAACCTTTTTATTTATTTACCTATTTATCAATTGATTGATTGATTGATTTGGTTTTTCAAGACAGTTTCTCTATATTGTCCAAATTGTCCTAGATCTCAGTCTATACACCATGCTGGCCTCTGCACCCTGAGTGCTAGGATTAAAAGCGAGCACTACCACCACCACCCCAGCTGACCTGGTGTTAACTATGTATAAGTTAGTCTGCAACTTGAGAATCTGCCAATGACTGCTAGGATTAAAGCGACAGGGTTCAGGCTGTATGTAATCACAACCATGCCACTTAGCAAACTTCTTTCAACATGTAAGAAAATTAGAAACCTATAGGAATAATGTTACCAGACACATTACAGAGGAAATTGTTTTAACATTTCATACCTGGTGGCATACCAGGCATCAGAGGTGGAATTCCAGGTCCAGGTGGCATCATTCCACCCATTGGCATCATTCTATTAAAAGGAAAAAATTAAAGAAAAAATAAAATAAAAATAAAAAAAACATTAACAGAATAAACCACAAAAAGTAATTTGGCAGTTACAAAACACTAAATAAAACTTGAGTTATCTCAAGTACTGAAGTCAATCAAGCCTCAAGCCTCTACCATATACAATTATCCTATCGTAATAAACATTCTAAAAACCAGCAAACTCTTCAGTTTACCCATAAAAGAGGATTAAAAACAACAAAAAGAATAACACTGGCCAAACAAGGTCTCTGAGATCCAAAAGTATTCTTAAGAATATATACAGGAAGCCCCATCTAACAAATTTGTTAACTGGAAAGCTTTTGCTCCACTTGAAAAATATGCACACAGAACATGGAGACATTTCTATTGAGTTGTCCATTGTGGAGTAAAAACTTGTGTTTGGGAGGGACAAGGAAAAATCACAAACATTAACCTATAGAAACTCAGATTATATAAAATTTTCCTTTCTAACACTAAACCATGACTGAAAAATATAACCCATAACAAAACAAAGCTCACCTTTCAAGATCAGCCAGTGTCCATTTACTTCAAAACATTATAATACAAGTATATGTACTTGAATTGTGGTCTGTTTTGTTTTTTTGGTGTTGGGGATAAAACCCAGTACTTGGTACATGTTACACCGAGCTATGCTTTTTAATCAGAAACTTCTATATATAAATTCTAATTACCTTCTATACTAAAGCACGATGGCAAACTATAGATTTCTAAGTATTACTCCTATATTAGGCCTTACTACCTAGTAATACCTAGAGAAAGCATCTGCACCTTTGGAAAGAAATGTTTTTCCTTTTTTGAGATAGAATTTATGTAGCCAAGGCTAGCCACTATGTGGGCCAGGCTGGTCTCATACTCAAATGGATATGCCTGCCTCTGCCTCCCAAGCTTTGAGATTAAAAGCGTGCATTAAATGCACATCTGGGACAAGAATTATTTTATCTACTTGTTCGGAAATGTTTCAATTTTCTACTTTAAAGATATGTGTCAATTAGCTGACAAACAGTTTTAGTGAGGAAGATTAGAAAACTTCTTAAGTCAACTGAATAGATATCATTAAACACACACACAAATGACATTATGATTATATTATACCTCCTGAATTACATTATGAATGAGATGCTTACATGTTTTCACCGCAAAATGACTGGGTGTATTTTCTCTGATGATGCAATCTGTGAAAATGTATGACAAAATCAAAATCTAACTGTGATTTTCAGAACACAGCGGGAAAGTGTATTGTACACCTCTCACATCCAACTTTAAGTAAAAGTGATGGGCAACACAAACCTCAACTCATTTTAGTTTATGATGCTTTTGTAAATCATTTACAGTTTCCTTCTCACCACTACAGAGCATCCTTGACAGTTCCAAAACTAAGACACTCAAATCTATAACAACTTTAATTACAGAAAATGCAACTGAAGCAGATGGTTTCCTGCATTCATGCTCAAACCCAAAAATCTAATTTCAGAGACAAACGTATTTGTCTCATACTTACTGACCCCTTATTAGAAAGAGTTTAAAATTTAGAGCCCATTTCTTAAAACAAACAAAAAACCAACAAAACAAAAAAAACTCAAAAAACTGAAAAGTAGCATTTAATTTATAACATTCAAGTCAAAAATGGAAGAAGCCCACAAACCAACAGGAAGTCTGCTTACCCAGGTGGCATGCCTGGCATAACTGGAGGCATGCCTGGCATCAGGGGAGGAACACCTGGCATCAATGGAGGTATGCCTACAAAGTGTTTCAGCAACAAAATTAGTATTGGATATTAAACAAGAGGAAGTAACACTTGCATCATACCAATTAGGTCCTCATTATGAATTTTCAAGGAATCTATTACCTGGAGGCATTCCTGGTGCCCCTGGAACTGGTGGAAGTCCTGGCTGGGCCATCGGTGGGATATAACCTTGCTGAGGTTGAACAGGCTGCGGCTGAAAGGAAGTTGAGGCTGCAGATTCGTCATCATCATATTCATCAGAATCATCTTGTTGCTTTTTTTTCTGACTCTCTGCCAAGAAAAGGTTTTAATTCATTTCACTCATAAAAGAGAAAAAAATAACCTCAACAACTCAGAAAAATTTTAAAGTATTATCATGACTTTAATCCCAGCACTCTAGCGGCAGAGGATCTTGGAACCAACTCCAGTTTCAGAGAATGCAATACCCTCTTTCTGACCCTCTTAGGCACTGGGTACCTAAATGATACAGACATACATGAAGACAAAACACTCGTTCATACACATAAAGTAACTTAAAATTTTCAAAAATGGGGGTGGGAGAAGGCTGGAAAGATATCTTCAGATGGTATCACAAGAAAGAACATCTGGGCTGGAGAGATAACTCAGAGGCCAAGAGCACTGACTGCTCTGCCAAAGGTCCTGAGTTCAATTCCCAGCAACTACATGATGGCTCACAACCATCTATAATGAGATCTGGAGTCCTCTTCTGGCATGCAGGCATATATGCAGGCAACACACTGTATCCATAATAAATCTTCAAGAAAACTTAAAAATTTCAAAATCAGATTGGTAACATTTTCTATTCTGTGCACAATACATAGCCCGAAATTCCAAGACAAATGACACTAATAAACGTAGAACACATGAAAGGAAAACATCACTAAAGATTAGAATTGGAGGGCTCAGGTTCAATTCCCAGCATAAAAGCAAGGCAGCTCAGTCACATGTAACTCCAGTTTCTGGGGAATCGAACACCCTCTTCTGGCCTTTGTAAGCACCAAACACAATGGAACACAGATATATGTGCAGGTAAAGCACCCAAATACATAAGTATTAGAATTAGGAGCTGAGTGCAGTCAATGGGGGCACAGCTGTTATCTACTCAGTGAACTAATAGCCCAGCAGCTATAAACGTACAAGCTAGGCAATTAGTGTTCATGGCTCAGAACAAACGGCACAAATTGTCCTCTTATCTTCCACACATGTGCCATGACACATACAACCCAACACACACAATAACGAAATGAAATAAAAATACTTAAATATAAGTTTAAATAAAATATAAACTTATGGTTGAAAATAGCAATACTCTCAATATGAAGTTATAGTTTAACACACTGCAAACTTTACCCTGTGTTTTCTGTTCAAGAAGTCGCCGTCTTTCATCCATATCTTTCTCTGGAATACCTTCCATGCCGTATATTTCCAACTCTATATCTGTTCTCCCGGGTATTGCATTTGGTACAGCATCTATGGTTTCTTTATGCACCTGAAACAACAAAAACAAAGCTATTAGATAAATACTTTTCTCTAAAAGTAACTCATGAAAGTCTTTTTTTCCAATTAAAAATTACTCAAAAGACCACTTAGTAAAATCTATTAGTAAAAACTAATAGATCTACCTTAAGACTTTCTGTATTCAAGTCCTTTTTACCACCTATGGCTTTCAAAAACCTGTCACTTGACTTCTAAGCCTGAATTTACATCATCTATAGCAAGTAACTTCTAGAGCTTTAAAAAAATTTTTATCTTCCTTTTTATTATTTTTCTATCTTGGGGGATAGCAACAACATGTCATACATGTGGATGTCAGAGTACAACTCTTGTGAATTGATTCTTTCCTACCATGATTATCGGGGAATCACATTCAGATTTCAGTCCAGTTTTCAGGCTTGAACGCAAGCACTGTTACCCACTGATCCATACCAGACTCCCTGAAGCAATTTTTCTTGCTGAGAATTATCTCACTTTTTCTTAGACTTCACATCAAACCACCAGCAAAGCCTGTTCTGCAGCACTGCCTCTTTCCTTTAACCCTCTAAGTCTAACAATTGGTCTCCCTGTACTCCAGTCTATTTTCAACTCTCCAGGCAGAATGGCCAAAGCTGTTGCTCAGTAGTGGTAGAACACGTGAAAAGGAAACCTAGGATGTGAAAAGCTCAGGGTTAGAAGGCCACTATAGTGCTACAGGTGCATACAAACCTCAAAAGGGTGCTTTCAGTATTTAAATCCCTTTCACTCAGAATTAACATACTATTGCCCTTTTCATTCAATATAGTAAAATTCTCCAACATAGGTCTCTCATTTGCTATTTCTTGGAAATTATTCACTTCTCACACCTCTTCTCATTGGACAGCCTCCTCTTACCTCGTTTTCATTTTCTCTATAATTTATCGTGAGACAAACTACTTTGTTATGTTCTTCCACATAAACCTAAGCTCTATGGGTGATGTTCCACAGTAATTTTCTGTGACTAATGGAAACGTTCTCCCTACCCCTCCCCAACAATATTCACCCATGATACATGCAGCAACAGAGCAGAGAAAATACAGATATAACATATGTGAAAAACTAATGTTTAACTTAATCATCATTAAACATCTATGTGACACAAGAAGCTATTACAGTTCTAAAGGGTAGGAGGCTCTAAAATGATGGTCTTTGTTTCTGGCTTTTGAAACAAAGTTTCACTGTAGCCCAGCTCTGAAATTCAAGAGCCATTTCCGTAAGATTCTAAAAGTACTATTAATTAAAAGAATATAATAGCAAACAAAGCATTCTCAAATATTTTAAGAATATGGACCAGGGACATGGCTCCACAGATAAAGGTGCTTGACAATCTGAGTTCAATCCCTGGAACCTACACGGTTTAAGGTGGTAGTGGTTTAAGCACTCGGGAGGCAGAGAGATCTGTGAATTCAAGAGGAGTTCCAGAACAACCAGTGATGTTACACAGAGAAACACTGTCTCAAAGAAGCAAAGGGTCAGACTCCTAGTCATTCCACAAACTCCAAGTGAACAAACACACAAAATTAATGAATGAGGCTTGATTGAACTGGTTCAATGGTTAAAGACATATACTCTTCTTTTACAGGACCAGACATTGGTTTGCAGTACCTACAGCTAAAGGCTCACCACTATCTGTAACTCTAAATCTAGGGGAATGACACCCTCTTCTGTTCCAAGGCCAACTGTACTGACAGTACATCTCTCTCTCACACACACAATATCAAAAATTATCTTTAAATAAATTAAGCATAAAAATGATTATCTAAATGGTTACTGCAATAATGCACAAAGAAAAATGATCTTTTTTGGGTTTTTCTGCTCTGTTTCCCTTCTCAAGACAGGGTTTCTCTGAAGCTTTGGAGTCTGTCCTGGAAATGGCTTTTTTTTCTTTTTTTTTTTTGGATTTTCGAGACAGGGTTTTTCTGTATTTTGGTGCCTGTCTTGGAGCTAGCTCTTGTAGCCCAGGCTGGCCTCGAACTAACAGAGATCCGCCTGCTTCTGCCTCCCAAGAATGCTGGGATTAAAGGCATGCGCCACCACTGCCCGGCTTTTTTGGAGACAGGTTTTCTTTTTTTTTTTTTTAAACAGCCTGTCCTGGAACTAGCTCTTGTAGACAAGGCTGGCCTCCAACTCACAGAGATCTGCCTGCCTCTGCCTCAGTGCTGAGATTAAAGGCCTGCGCTGGGCCACACCCACCCACCCCCCAATCCTGGCTGGCCTTGAACTCAGAGATCTACCCTCCCAAATGCTGGATTAACAGTGTGCGCCACCACCAAACGGCTAAAAACAGGATCTTTTTGTAGCATCCGGTGCCTCAAGTATACTAGGCAAAAGATCTACCATTAAACTACAACTCCAGTCTTTATCTAAACTTACAAATTCCAAAGTTTTCATTATTCCATTGTGAAATAACTCGAGAAGCTTGAGAACTCAGAATTTAGCCGTGCTTGCTGACCCTCTAGAGGACTCAATTTCAATTTTTGGTATTTAAATAGGAGCTCACAGCTGCCTGAAAATCCAGCTCTAGAGAACATCTCCCAGCTTTTTCCAAGTACTCACACTAAGAGCACAAATCCAGACTTAATAAAACATAACAAAAATCTGACTCATGAAATCTGGACATTGCACAAAACCAACCTTCCAAGTAGAATGTAATGGTTCATTTTAGATAGCCCAAGAAATTAACGTCTCAAAGAAATAGTAAATTTTAATTAATTATCAGCTGGACAGTGGTGGCGTACACCTTTAAACCCAGGCAGAGGCAAGGTGAGTGGATCTCTGCCAGTTCGAGGCCAGCCTGGTCTACAACCTGAGTTCCAGGACAGCCAACAGCCAGGGCTGTCACACAGATAAACAATTAAATCCTATCTGGGAAAAAAAAATCCAGGGCTGGAGAGATGGCTCAGAGGTTAAGATCACTGACTGATCTTCCAGAGGTCCTGAGTTCAATTCCCAGCAACCACATGGTGGCTCACAACCATCTGTAATGACATCTGCTGCCCTCTTTTGGCCTGCAGGCATACATGCAGACAGAATATTGTATACGTAATAAATAATAAAGAAAACATTAAATTAAAAAAATCCAATTATCTTAATGGTCAAATAACAGGTAGGTAGTTAAAATAAAAGCGCTTTGCACTTAGCACATGGAATCTATTATTACTACCGCCCAAAAGAAACAGAAAGCAAAATTTGAGTTTTTAAGCAGTTTTGGCTAAAATTTACCTAGGGTGATAAATGATATAGTTTCCATAGACAAATTCAAGAATCTTCCTCATGTGGTTACAAATCACAAGGTAACAAAAACTAAATCCAGAAGAAATTCTTACCTGCATGCAATGAATAGCTAATCCAGGTCCTGTGTACAATTTCTTATGGCATATATGACATTTAAAATGCTTTGCTTTTTGGTGCTGTATAAGGATCTTCTCATCATCAAAATCTCTGTTACAATACCTAGTCAACATTAAGGTACAAAACACCGCACAAAAAATGACCCTGACACCAGCGAAAACATCTGTCAAGCCTGTGGCAGTTGTGTGGATCCCACCGACTTCGAAGCTACAGCAACAGGAAACGAGCACGGGAGAGTGGAGCAACCTATGAATGAATAGTCCATCTAATGAATTTGAAAAAAACAGAAAGCCAGAAATGATAGTACATGTCTTTAATACCGACACTCAAGGGAGCAGAGGCCGACAAACTCTCTGAATTTGAGGTCAGCCTACTACACAATAGTTTCCAGACCAGCCAGGGGCTACATAGTGAGATCCTATGGAATCAATAAATAAAAAAAATGGAAGACTTTTATATACCTTGAGAATAAGGGCAACTTTAAAATGAAGACTCCAAAGCCAGGTGGCAGCGACACACACCTTTAATCCCAGCACTTGGGAGAGGCAGGTTGATGTCTGAGTTCAAGGCCAGCCTCATCTACACAGATGGGCTGTGTCTTGAAACACCAAAATGAACAAATAATATAAACCCAGCACCCAAGAAGCAGAGTTAGGCTGAGCTACATTGAGTTTGAGGCAGAGTGGCAGCCTGGTCTACAGAGCAAGTTCCAGAACAACCAAAGAATCCCTTTCCCCAGAAAAAGAAAAGAGGGGAAATTTGACGAGAATTCATTAGATGTACAGAAGAACGGAAATTGGGAATTCATCTTTATTTATATAAGATCAACTTCACAGTGAAGGTCACATTCAACTAACAACCCATAAAATGCCTTTCAATTACATATTAAGTGATACCATCAGGGAACGTAAACTCACATATTTAATCCACAATACTAAGAGCTCAGCAAGATTTCTTTCTATGAGCGTTATTACAAAGTTCGTGACCGGTTTTTACTTAGTGGCTGACTATTTTAGTAACAGTAGATCTTGAGACAGATTATTTACACGAAGTAGATAATGCAAATCTATTTTATTCTAGAAGGCAATATGACAAAAAAAGAAAATCTATTTTAATATAAACTACGTGAACGCTTCCGGAAAGTGTGAGAAAAATAGCTTCCTTTTCCAACAGCTTTTTCCCTCCAGTCCTACAAAATTGGGTAACAGATACTAGAAACTCCACCCAGTTAAGCGAACGTTTCCTGAAGATTAAGGCGCCAGAGAGAGCGGCGGAAACCAGCGCTCCGCCGTGGGGGGGGGAGGGGTAAGGGCGCCTCGGGACATTCACAAACCAATTTTCCAAAGAGTCAATTACCGTAACTACCCCAAACTCAAGTCCCTTTCTGGGATCCTCCAGGAACCAGCGGAGACGCGAGTCCCTAGGGGCGCCTGCACTTGGGGAGAGACTCCAGGCCTAACACACCCCGAACAAGCTGCTCCGTAGTCACCGAGCCTAGCGCCACCGACCGCCGGGCCTCCCCGCCGTGGGTACCCCTACTCCAAAACCACCCAGAATCCTAACCCAGCCACCAAAGCACGAGGGCCCGGCCGGGCCGCGTCACAGGCCCAAGCCAGGCCTCTCGGACGGAGGTCTCAACAAGCGACACCCACGCTCGGCCTTCCCATCAAAGCCACAAAGGATACCAGCACCACGGCTTCAATTGCTTCTTCTTCTTGCGACCCATCGCTGCGCTCTACAGAACAGGTAGGAAGGAGGCGAAAAGAAGCTGGGGGGGGGGGGAAAAACAAAAAAGAAAAACAGAAGAAAATCGCCGACTTCTCCGAACCAACCGCCACCACCACGTCCCGCAGGAAACAGACACAAAATGGCCGACAGCCTCGTTCTCTCTCCACCTCCCGTCAGCCACCGCGCCGAGAGCTGGGGCGTGTCACGTGACGTGCGGCTCGGCCTTCGGTGGGTGGAGATGAGCTGTCGCCATTTTGTGGGATTAAGTGAGGCGGCCTCTCGGGCTCCCTACAGTTAACCCTTAGTGTTTACGTCCGCGTGTAGCTCGGTCCACACGTAAGCAAATTGAAGGGAAGAAAAGATTACCAGATTAAAAAAGATTACCTTAATTATACAACCTTTAGTATAAGTAAGTATAAGTTACAAATAAAAAATTAAGTTACAATGAAGAATAATTAAGACATGATCAATTTGGGTTTTTTGGTTTGTCTTTTTTTGGGGGGTTCAAGACGGGGTTTCTAGCTGGGCGGTGGTAGCCTGCGCCTTTAATTCCAGCTCTCAGGAGGCAGAGGTTTTTTGTGAGTTCAAGGCCAGTCTGGTTTTCAGAACACGTTCCAGGAGGGGCTCCAAAGCTACACAGAGAAACCCTATCTCGAAAAAGAAAAAACAGGGCTGGAGAGATGGCTCAGCGGTTAAGAGCACTGACTGTTCTTCCAGAGGTCCTGAGTTCAACTCCCAGCAACCACATGGCGGCTCACAGCCATCTATAATGAGATCTGGTACCCCCTTCTGGTGTGAATGCTATATATATAATAAATAATTAAAAAAAAAAAAAGAAAAAACAACAACAAAAAACCCACAGGGTTCCTCTGCTGTGCCTAGAAGTCACTCTGTAGACCAAACTAACCTTGAACTCACAGACACCCTCCTGCCTTACGAGTGCTGGGATTAAACAATTTGTTTTGTTGCTGTTTGTATTTTTGAGACAGGGTCTCTCTACATAGCCCTGCCTATCAAGGAACTTGCTTTGTATAACAGGCCTCTAAATTACAGAGATGCCTCTGCCTCTGCGAGCTAGGATTAAAGGCCTGTACCCAAATCAGTGGTGGCGGCACACCCATTTAATCCCATCACTCAGGAGGCAGGGTGGGTGAATCTCTGAGTTTGAGGCCAGCCTGGTCTACAGAGCAAGCTCCAGGACAGGCTTCAAAAGTACAGAGAAACCCTGTCTTGAAAAACCAAACAAACAAAAAAGGCATGTGCCCATTTCTGACTTGACCAATCTGTAAATTTTGTTCCAGTTGCCTGATTGATCCTTTTGGTAGCGGGTCTTATATCTTCTATGGATTTATATGGTCAGAGAAGTCATCAAGTCTTCATTCTGGTGACAGTCAGGGAGGTAGTATGGGTCAGTATGGCCAGAGTGATGAGGAAAATGCAAAGTGCAGAGAACCTCAGAGGAAGGCAATTCTAAACAGTGGCGACTATCATAGGAATGTCTAGAAAGATCCAAGAAGGCTCAGTGTGAACAAAGTAAGATGGCAACATCTCATTAATATGGGGCCTTGTGTCTATTGTCCCAGCACTCAGAAGGCTGAGGTAGAAGACCCTATGAGTCCAAGAACTGGGGGCAAAGCCTCATGTTTTCTCTAGTTTGTTTTTTTTTTATATAAATGCAATGACCAAGCATGGTTGTGTGCATTGTTAATCCCAGCACTTTGGAGGCAGAGGCAGACAGATCTGAGTTCCTGGCCTGCCTGGTCCACGGAGGAAGTTTCAGGACAACCAGGGCTATGTAGACAGAAAAATGCAGTGTCTGAGACTTTGAACCTGTAAGTAACAAGACAGGTTTGAGACCCCAGATTTAATTAAGCCTTAACTTTACAGGGATTGCATTTTCCCTAAAGGCTACCTGTAAATAACAGAGCCTTGATAATGGATCCAGAATTCTGCAGCAATAGTAGACTTTGAACAGATCCCCTAAAAATAGCCAATTAAGGAGACAGGGAGCAGGGCCATAAAATTTAACAAGGACCAGACGTTCTTGGGAGCCCTCCTGTCCTTGAAGAAGATACCTTGTCAGTTATTAATGGCTCTTTATTAGGGTTTTCGCATCCAAAAACTGACCAATGGTTTCATAAACTACCTTACCCTATGCCTTCCTTACCCAATCCCAAAATGACAGGACATGACCTCCCCTGATTATGGAGTTTCACCTTTAAAAGTTCTACCTTCCCAGGGTTCCCTGCCACACATTCCGCACCAACCATGCTTGGGTGATAGAAAGGTGTTGGTCCAAACTTGAGTTTGTATATTAAAATTCTCATGTAATTTGCATTGGAAATCCAGCTCTGTGAACTCATTTGGAGACCAGAAACTTGGGTTTAACACAGGAAAAGTGCTGGTAGCTAAAGATAATCCTGGAAAGATTGGTGAAAGTGAGTGGTAGAGATAGCTAGGAAGAATTTGAAAAGTAGAATGTTGTGAAGTCTCTGGAAACCACAGAAGGGTTCTAAGACAAAGAATGATGATGGGCATGTGGTAATCTGGGAATTTCAGGAGACTGAGGCTGGAGGATCAGAGGTAATGGCCATCCTCAATCACCTAGTGAATTAGACACCACCTAGGCTACATGAAATTGTTCATTAAAAGATAATAATGCGGGGCTGGAGAGGTGGCTCAGTGTTTAAGAGCACTGGCTGCTCTTTTTTTTAATATTTATTTATTAATTAAGTATACAATATTGTGTCTACGTGTATGCCTGAAGGCCAGTTAAGAGGGCACCAGACCTCCTCACAGATGGTTGTGAGCCACCATGTGGTTGCTGGGAATTGAACTCAGTACCTTTGGAAGAGCAGGCAATGCTCTTAACTGCTGAGCCATCTCTCCAGCCCCACTGGCTGCTCTTCCAGAGGTCCTGAGTTCAATTCCCAGCAACTACATGGTAGCTCACAACTACCTGTAATGAGATCTGGTATGCAGACAGAACACTGCATACGTAATAAATAAGTCTTTCAAAAAAAAAAAACCTGCTGGTCAGATGTGGTGCACGCCTTTAATCCCAGCACTCGGGAGGCAGAGAAAGAGGGATCTCTGTGAGTTTGAGACCAACTTGGTCTACAGAGGTAGTTTCAAGGCTACACAGAGAAACCCTGTCTCAAAAAACCAAAACCAAGCTGGGCGGTGGTGGCGCACGCCTTTAATCCCAGCACTCATGAGGCAGAGGCAGATCTTTGTGAGTTCGAGGCCAGCCTGGTCTATAAGAGCTAGTTCCGGACAGACTTCAAAGCTATAGAGAAACCCTGTCTTGAAAAACCGAAGAAAAAAACAAAAGAATAAAATCCCAAAACCAAAGCATGAAATTAAAACCTAATTTTTAGTCATAATACTAGCTATTACTATGTGCCAAATATTAAGTACAATCTGAATAAGTTAAGTGATATGTATAATTATTTATAATTATAATTAGGCCAATGCACAGTTAGTATATAAACACAAATAGCCAGGAATGGTGGTAATACCTTTACTTCCAGAGTTTGGGAGGCTGAAGTAGGCAGATCTCTGAGTTTAAGGAAAACCTGGTCTACAGAGTGAGTCCCAAGAAAGCCAGGGCCACAACTGCTCTTGGGGCAAGATGGCACACGCTTACAATTACAGCATCCCAGAGCCTGAGGCAGGAATGCCACAAGTTTCAAGCTAGCCTACTTCACAAACCAAAAAGAACTTTCATTTTGGGGGCAATCTTACTGAAAGCAATCTACAGATTCAATGCAATGCCCATCAAAATCCCAACAAAATTCTTCAAAGACCTCAAAAGAACGATATTCAACTTCATTTGGAAAAGTAAAAAAACCCAGGATAGCCAAAATAATCCTGTGCAATAAAAGAACATCTGGAGGCATCACAATCCCTGACTTCAAACTATACTACAGAGCCTGGTACTGACATAAGAACAGACAGGAGGACCAATGGAACTGAATAGAAGACCCGGATATCGAGAACAAGGAGAGAACGGGCTCCACCAGGAGCAGAAGATAGGAGTCAACCCGGTCCCGGGACTCGAGTGGATCAGGATTGACCCAGCGACCAGATCCAGAGCCAGCGATCTCCACCGGAACAGGTACAAGGGAATAACCGCTGAGCGAGTCAGCCAGAGACAGAGACTGCTGAGGGTCTGGACATGAATCTGGGACCTTCAAGGGAGTGGATATAGGCCAACACCCCGCGGGCCTGTGGGAGAGTCTAGGACCACCCAGGAACTAGGCCGGGCCAGGACCTCCGTCAGCATGGGCGTGAGTGAGGCTGGGTCTTCCGAGGGAATAAGCAGGAATCAGAGATCTCCACGGGGCCAGGCGCAAATTTGGGTCCTCAGAGAGAGTACACCTGAGCCAGGTCCCCTGTGGGTTCGGGCATTGGTTTGAGACATCAAAGGGAAGAGGCAGGAACCTGTAACCCTTGTGGGTCCCAGCATGAGTCTGAGACCTCTAAGGAAGCAAGCAGGTCCCCTGCTGGTTCGGGCACAGCGAGCCTAGAACCTCCCAGGCAGTAAACCGGAACCAGACACCTTTCCAGGCCCAACTCCTAACCCAGGGGCTTCTGCAGGAGGGAACCCAGCCTGGACTTACAGTTACAGGTCAAAGCTAGTAACCTAAGCCAAAATTGCCTGGAGGCAAGGAACTCCACCTTGGGCAACAAATCCCTCAGGAGTGGAATTGAACTCCTAGGACGGAGAGAGCCGAGGAAACAAGCTCCACCTGGGTCAGAAGCCAGGAGCAAATCCAGCCCTGGGAGCCAACCCAGTCCTGGGACACTGATTGAGCCAACGACCCGACTCAGAGCCCGCGACCTCCACTGGAACCAGAGTGGGACTGAACCAGCTACCCAGGACAAGGAGAGAACGGGCTCCACCAGGAGCAGAAGATAGGAGTCAACCCGGTCCCGGGACTTGAGCGGATCAGGATTGACCCAGAGACCAAATCCAGAGCCAGCGATCTCCAACAGAACAGGTCTAACTCCAAGCCAGGGACATCTACAAGAGGAGATCCAGACCAAGATTTACAGAAACAGATCAAAGCCAGCAGCCCAGATCAAAGTAGGCTTGAGACAGCAAACTCCAAGAGAGCAGACCAAAATACAGGAACAATGAGCTACCTCCAGGAACAGGAATAACCAAAGAAGTAACTAGAACTGGGACAATGACTGTACCACTAGGAAAACCATCTTAGCTTTTGATCTACTGGCACGTAGGAAATTATTCAACAGAATCTTAGACACCACCATCCACACCTATAAGAGGAAAAGATGAGTAGAAAAGGTAAGATCACAAGCTATACCACAAAGAACAACACAATACCAGTGAAACCCAAAGACCCTACAAAAGTAAGACTGGAACAACCAAATATGGATGACCCAGAAGAAAATGATCTAAAAAATAACCACAAGAGAATATCTGAAATTATTATTAAAGATGAATTGAGAAATTACCTTAAAGAAATGGAAGAAAAAACAAACAAAAAATTGGAAGATATCACCAAATCACTTAAAGAAAACCAAGAAAAGGCACTCAGACATATAACAGAAACTATTCAGGTCTTGAAAACTGAGATAGAAAAAATAAAGAAAACACAAGCAGAAGGAATTATAGAAACAGAAATCATGAGGAAAAGAACAGGAACCACAAACACAAGTACAAACAACAGAATACAAGAAATGGAAGAGAGAATCTCAAGTGCAGAAGATAAAATAGAGGAAATAGACTCATCAGTTAAAGAAAACATTAAATCTAACAAAAGCCTAACCCAAAATATCCAGGAAATATGGGACAACATAAAAAAGGCCAAATCTTAGAATAATAGGTATAGAAGAAGAAGAAGAAAGTCAACTCAAAGGCACAGAAAATATATTTAACAAAATCAAAGAAGAAAACTTTCCCTACCTAAAGAAAGACATGCCTATGAAGATACAAGAAGCTTACAGAACACCAAATAGACTGGATCAAAAAAAAAAAAGTCCTCTCGCCACATAATAATCAAAACACTAAACATACAGAGTAAAGAAAGAATATTAAGAGCTGCAAAGGAAAAAGGACAAGTAACATATAAAGGTAGACCTATCA
>PVIU01001245.1:5806-225806 GCA_004026605.1 Ondatra zibethicus
TCAACAAGTGGTGCTGGCATAACTGGATATCAACATGTAGAAAAATGAAAATAGACCCATATCTATCACCATGCACAAAACTCAAATCCAAATGGATCAAAGACCTCAACATAAAGCCAGCCACACTGAACCTTATAGAAGAGAAAGTGGGAAGTACACTTGAACGCATTGGCACAGGGAACCACTTCCTAAATAGAACTCCAGCAGCACAGACACTGAGAGAAACAATGAATAAATGGGACCTCCTGAAACTGAAGAGCTTCTGTAAAGCAAAGGACATGGTCAACCAGACAAAACGACAGCCTACAGAATGGGAAAAGATCTTCACTAACCCCACATCAGACAGAGGTCTGATCTCCAAAATATACAAAGAACTCAAGAAATAGGACACCAAAAGATCACATAATCCAATGAAAAAATGGAGTACAGACCTAAACAGAGAACTCTCAACAGAGGAATCTAAAATGGCTGAAAGACACTTAAGGAAATGTTCAACATCCTTAGTCATCAGAGAAATGCAAATCAAAACAACTCTGAGATTCCATCTAACACCTGTAAGAATGGCCAAGATCAAAAATACTGATGACAATTTATGCTGGAGAGGTTGTGGGGAAAAGGGAACACTTCTGCATTGCTGGTGGGAATGCAAGCTGGTACAACCCCTTTGGATGTCAGTGTGGCGATTTCTCACAAAATTAGGAAACAACCTTCCTCAAGACCCAGTATATAAAATCCAGCTGGACTGGGACTGAACAAACATGTGATCAAACCCGATTCTCTGAATGTGGCTGCCAATGGGGGCAGACTGAGAAGCCATCGATAATGGCACTGAGACCACTTTTGGGTATATATCCAAAGGATGCTCAATCGTGCCACAAGGACATGTGTTCAACTATGTTCATAGCAGCTTTGTTTGTCATAGCCAGAACCTGGAAACAACCTAAATGCCCCTCGATCGAAGAATAGATAAAAAAAAACATTGGCACATTTACACAATGGAGTACTACACAGCAGAAAAAAATAACGAAAGCTTGAATTTTGCAGGAAAATGGATGGAACTAGAAAGTATTATTTTGAGTGAGGTAACCCAGACACAGAAAGACAATTATCACATGTACTCACTCATAGGTGGTTTTTAAGCATAAGGCAAAGAAAACCAGCCTACAAACCACAATCCCAGAGAACTTAGACAACAATGAGGACACTAAGAGAGACTTATATAGGCCTAATCTACATGAGAAGTAAAAAGTATAAAAAGACAAGATCTCCCGAGTAAATTGGGAGCATAGGGACCTTGGGGGAGGGTTGAAGGAGGGAGGGGAGTGGCAGGGAGGGGAGCAGAGAAAAATGTAGAGCTCAATAAATATCATGGAAAAAAAATAAAAGGAAACAAAGAACCTGAAAAAAAAAAAGAAAGAAATTTCGTCCGATGGATGGAGATAGAGACAGAGACCCACAGCCACATCAAAGCAATGGACTGAGCTCCCAAGGTCCAGCTGAAGAGCAGAAGGAGGGAGAAGATGAGCAAGGAAGTCAGGACCGCAAGGGATTGGTCCACCTACTGAAACAGTGCCTGATCTAATGGGAGCTCACCAAATCCAGCTGGACTGGGACTGAACAAACATGTGATCAAACCCGATTCTCTGAATGTGGCTGCCAATGGGGGCAGACTGAGAAGCCATCGATAATGGCACTGGGACCTGTCTCTTCTGCATGTATTGGTTTTTTGGGATCCTAGTCTATTTGGATGCACACCTTCCTAGGCCGGGATGGAGGGGGGAGGGCCTTGAACTCCCCACAGGGCAGGAGAGGGAGGAAGGGGAAAGGGAGAAAGGCAGGAAGTGTAAATTTTTGAATGGAAAAATAAAAAAAAGAAAAAATAAATAAATACCATGGGAACAAAAAAACATGGGAGCCTGATAATTACAACAGTGTTGTTATTGGGCACTTGCTGTATGTGGTACTTGAACTGACTCTTGTAACAGTTTATCACCTTTAGTATTCCGTTTTACTAAGGGACTACTAACTAAGCCAACTTTCAGAGCCCGAGATTTCATATTCTTTGCTCCTAGTGGGAAGACTGAGCCTAAAGCAAAGGATTTGCATTTAATGTAGCCTTAACAGTGGCTTCCCTGGGCTTGGGAGATCCTATCATATCTAGCTTAGAAAATACAGGGCAGGTCATACCTAAAGAAGCAAGGAGTTAGCCAGGTAGACATGTCAACGGGGAGGAAGAAATAACAAAGATGTTGAATGGCAGGTCATGTCTTCCCTGGGGAGGGCAGAGTTGGATGGGTGACGCTATGGACCATAAAATATCCTTCTGGGGCTGTACGGAGGGTGTGCGGAAGTGGCGCCAGAGATAAGGGGACTACGGAAGAGGAGAAGAGGGGGGCTGGAGAGATGGCTCAGCGGTTAAGAGCATTGCCTGCCCCTCCAAAGGTCCTGAGTTCAATTCCCAGCAACCACATGGTGGCTCACAACCATCTGAAATGAGGTCTGGTGCCCTCTGCTGGCCTTCACACAGACAGAATACTGTATACATAATAAATAAATAAATATTTAAAAAAAAAAAAAGAGGAGAAGAGGGAAAACCGGTGCGGGCTGTAGGAAGGCGGTGCACGTGATGAATCGAAAGACGGTGCTAGAATCCTAGAATTCTTTCACTTCTGCTTGGATGGCTGGCGATGCGAGGAAGCTCAGGTGTGAGACTTGGGTAACCTGGCAAATGGTGGGACATCTTCCTTCTTTCAGGGCTATGGGATCCAGTTTTTCGGACCCAAGGACTATTATGAGGGCGAGTGGTGTGGCAATCAGCGCAGCGGGTGGGGACGCATGTACTACAGCAATGGCAACATCTACGAGGGCCAGTGGCGGAACGACAAACCTGAAGGGGAGGGCATGTTGCGACTGAGTGAGTGCCCCGCCCCGTGAAACCATGCCCCAATGCCTCTTGGCCCTGCCCCTTCCCGGAGAGATCTCACCCCAGACTCCCCTGCCCCACCTGCCATGTCCCTGTAACACCAGTCTTGTTGACCCTAAAAAAGTGAGATTCCAACTTCCAGTGAACTCCAACTCAGCTGAGGCCCTGGGTCAGGTGGAAGGCTTTGGCGGTCGGCCAGTCAGTCTGTCTTGTTGTCCCTATATGCCTTAGCAAAGTCTGCCCTCAGTGTGTCTCCACTATGTGTAACTTGCATTTAGGGTCACTTGCTGAGCAGAGGCAATGTTCTAGGCCTGTCATTTCTCGTGGCCTGGACTCTGGGCAAGCTTACATGAATTCAGATCCCGGTGTGAGTCCGTACTAGCTCTGCGGCCCCAGGCAATTTGCTTGAACTGCGTGCTTCAGTTTCCTTGTGGTTATCATTCTGTGATTTGAATTTTTTTTTATAAACGAGGGCCTGGGAGGTGGCTCAGTGAGTAATGGCACTTTCACACAGACCTGCCCACCTGAGGCTGATCCTGGGCCCATGAGGTGGGAGGAGAGAACTCACTGCCCAGAGCTGTCCCCCCACCTCTGCACATGCTCCGTGACACACAAGTGCCTGCACTTAACACAAACTCACTAAAAAGTAAAAGTGGGGATGAGCATGGGCCCTAACACTTGGAATCAGCAGCGCTGCTTCAACTTAAAGGCCAGCCTGTGCTAGCTAGGTGGCAAAATGCTGTCTCAAAAGATACAACTTATGTGGCTTTCATCACAGGACTTAGGAGGCAGAGACAGGCAGAGCTCTGTCTGAGCAAGGGGTGTAGAGCACTTGCCTAGCATGCTCAAAGCCTCTAGCACTGCAGAGCAAAACAAAGTAAAAAAAAAAAAAAAAAGCAACAACAAAACCATAAACTGGAACTAGAGCTACATACAGCCCAGAGGCCGAGTGTGTGCATGCATGCGCCATGTTCTGTCTCCAACACCAAAAAAATAAACCCTCTGAAGTGGTCGAGGTAAAACGCTGTTTATGCTGGTGTGGAGCTGGACGCTACACCTACTGTCTAGCGCCCAGTGACTCTCTAGCATACCCTTGTCAGCAGCTGGACGGGTCCTGACTGCTGCCCTGTGCCCAGCACCCAGGCTTGCCTGTCCTCCTGTCCTTTTTCTAGAGAATGGGAACCGGTATGAGGGCAGCTGGGAGAGAGGCATGAAGAATGGGCATGGGCGTTTCTTTCACCTGGACCATGGGCAGTTGTTTGAAGGCTTCTGGGTGGATGACGTGGCCAAGTGTGGTACCATGATTGACTTCGGCCGTGATGAGGCCCCGGAGCCCACCCAGTTCCCCATTCCTAAGGTGGGTGAAGCCAGAAGATAGAAACCAGCATCTGTCCAGGAACTATAGATGAGGTTGTTTTTGTTTTGTTTTTTAATTTTTTTATGGTTTATTTAACTTTTTTATTTTATGTGCATTGGTGTGAAGGTGTCAGATCCCCTGGAGCTGGATCTTCAGACAGTTGTGAACCACCATGTGGTTGCTGGGAATTGAACCCATGTCCTCTGGAAGAGCAGTCAGTGCTCTTAACCTCTGAGTCATCTCTCCAGCCCCTTGTTTTGTTTTTTTGAGACAGGGTTTCTCTGTGGCTTTGGAGCCTGTCCTGGAACTAGCTCTCGTAGACTAGGCTGGCCTCAAACTCACAGATATCAGCTTGCCTCTTCCTCCCCGTGCTGGGATTAAAGGCGTGTGCCACCACCACCGGCCAAGGTTTTGTTTTACTGGGTTTTTTTGTTTGTTGTTTGTTTTTTTGTTTTTGTTTTGTTTTTTGAGATAGGGTTTCCTCTGTCGCTCTGGAGCCTTTCCTGGAACTCGCTCTGTAGATTAGGCTGGCCTCAAACTCACAGAGATCCACCTGTCTCTGCCTCCTGAGTTCTGAGTTCTGGGATTAAAGGCATGCACCACCACCGCCCAGCTGAGGTTTTAAGCAGAGCATCTCTAGCAAGGTAGCCTGGGGCCTTCCATGCTCCATAAACCAACCAACGGATCCCCTCCCCCTGCTGCTTTCCAGGTAGAGATTCAAGACCCAGATGGTGTACTGAAGGAAGCAATAGCTGCGCTGATGAACTCGGAGGATGAAGAGGACTGATGTCAGGTAAGAAGACACAGCTGCCATCTCTGATCTCAGAATCTGAGGCAGCTTTGCATCCATGAACACTGCTGATCTGATATCACTGAGAGCAGGACCAGAGAGGGAAAGCTTCCTGCTCCTGTACCTTAGCTTTTCCTTCTACTCCTCTTTGAAGCTCATGTTCCTAGGAGAGCAAGCGCATTCCAGGCCTGCCCAGACCTCTCAGTTGCATTCCCAGCCTCCTGAGATCAGCACTGAGCTGGCCAGGTGGTCCCTTCTAAGGATCCTTAAATAAGGCTATGGGCCCTAGGCCCGCACTGACACAACTGTTTCCTGGGCCTTGTCTGGAGTGGCTGCGTGGCTTCAGGGAGAGGGTGTTGATGACAGTGGTTGTTTTGTTTTGTTTTAGATGATTGTGTTTCTAATACTAGTTCCAGCATCATCCCCACCTGTAGAGAGAGCACATCAAGGCTCAGGAGAAATGCCAGCCCTTGTCACCAAACTGCCCAGACCAGTGCAGCTTCTGCAGAAGCAAGCAAGCGACTCTGGGCACGCCCTTGGCTCCCTCAGAGGGCACCCACTCCTCCAAGACACTAGGTTATTCTTTGCCAGTGGAGGTGCGGTATTACTTCTCCCTGGCTGGCCTTGGGGACCCACTTGTTTAAAGCCTTTGCCCTATGCCTTTATATCAGAGGACATGAAAATAAAGAAGAACCTGGTGGCCTTGCTCCAAGGACCTATGGCTTGAGCAGGGGTGGGAGGAGTCGGAGGGGGAGGAGAGGCAGCCTCACCAACTGTGTGTGTGTGTGGGGGGGGAGTTGAGGGTCAAGTGGCTTCAGTTCTACTGCATCTGAGCCAGCCAAGAGCAGAGAGTGAGCCTGCCCTCTCTGCCACAATGGCCACCAAGATTTGAGATTAAAGCAGGTCCCCACCTCCTTAGCCTATCACAGGAATCTCAAGGAAGCTTTAAAAACCATGAGTATACAGGACAGTTGTTGCCACTGCCCTAACAACAGGTATTTGGAGGCAGGGGCAGATGGATCTGAGTTTGAGGCCAGCCTGGGCTACACACTGAGTAGGGCAGCATCACGAGATCTCATGGTAAAAAGACAGTGGTTTAAAACCACTGAGCAAGAATCCTTTCACCTGGCTCCTTGGGAACATTTGGTTATGCTAGGAGACACTCCTGGTTGTCATGGTGACAGAGAGCCATGCTAATGACATCTTAGGGCAGGGATGTTGTTAAACATGCTATACTTTTTTAAGTTTTAGCTGGTTTGTTTGTTTGTCTATTTCTTTGTTTTTCTGAGACAAGGTTTCTTTATGTAACAGTTCTGATGGTTCTGGAACTCACTATGTAGACCAGGCTGGCCTAGAACTCATAGAGATCTGCTTGCCTCTGCCTCCTGTACCACTATGCCCAGCTCAACATGCTACATTGTAAACAGATTACAAAGATTGAGCTCAATGTCTGTCCTTAAAGCTCTTATCAAATGCCCCAAACTCAGTGAGGCATGGTGGCTCACACCTATAATCCCAGCACTCTGGAGATGGAGGGAAGAGAATCATTAAGGGTTTGACACCAGCCTGCTCAATAGTGAGTACAAGGATGGCCTCAACAAAACAGAAAAGCTCACATTGGCATTATGAGGTTTTCTTTGGCCCTAAATTCTAAGTATGCTGACCTACTTCAGTGTGTGGTATTGACTGCACCTGACTTCAAGATGTAGGATCAACATAACTACATGCTAAGTGTGCTTACACTGTCCCAGACTGGGTGTGGACAGCTTCAGCTGCCTCTCCTGTGACTCCCTAACCTGTGAGGTACCTACTGCTTTCTGCTGTTTTAGAGGAAACAGGTTTGTAAGTCCCCAAGCTAATACTGTGCCTAATTGTTTTGCTTTTTCAAGACAAGATTGTAGCTCTCACTGATCTGGAACTTACTCTGTAGACTGGCCTTAAACTCACAAAGATGTACCTCCCTCTGCCTCCCAAGTGCTGGGATTAAAGATGTGTGCCACCACTGCCTGCCCCCATATATTTTTACTTTTGTGTGTTTGCCTGCACGTACCATGTCTGTGTACCATGTGCATGCCTGGTGCCCAAGAAGGTGTTACAAATGATTGTGAACTGCTACATGGGTGCAGGGAATCTAAACAGGGTCCCAGAGAACAGCAAGTGCTCTTAACCACTAAGCCATCTCCAGCCCAGATCTCTATATTCATAGATAGTGAAGTGTATGGCTTCTTTCCAGGCATGGTAGTACAATCTTTAATCCTAGCATTTGGGAGGCAAAGGCAGACAGATCTCTGTGAAGCCAGCCTGGTCGGGTCTCCATACTGTGCCTCAAAAAGGGGTGGGGTTTGAAGATATACTTAACTATAAAAAGCAATAAATTGGTAACAGTAGTTACTTCTAGAGAAAACTGAGGACTTGGGAATAGGAATGGAGAATGACTTTTGTTTGTTGAGGCAGGGTTTCTCTGTGTAATAGCCCTTTCTGTCCTGGAATGCACTTTGTAGACCAGGCTGGCCTTGAATTTAAGAAATCCACCTGCCACTGCCTCATAAGTGCTGGGATTAAAATCGTGTACCACCAATGCCTGGTTTAAGAACAACTTTTTACTGTTGAATTTGGAAGCAAGTGAATAATCTACCATATCCAAAATAAAAATAAATCTGAAGCAGAGAGACTGTGTTTTTATTTAATCATCTACTTTGGTGCTGGGATAGAACACAAAGTCTGGTGTAGGCTGAGCAAATGCTCTACCACTGAGCTATAGCTCAGCTCTGAGATGGGGCTCTTAAGGAGTATTTACTCCAGGTGCCTGGGTACTTGTTAGATTCCAGAGACCTACCCAGTTCAACCGCCAACCTGAATCAGCTCATAGTGGACAGTGATGTTTGGGGATCTACATTCTACAAGTCAGCCAGATGATTCTTGATCCAGACACATTCAGGAAACAAAACATTAGACTTCAGAGTCATTGTCCAGGAGTAATTCCAGCAGGATCCTGGGTTTCTAGAGAAGCAGGAAGGTGATTTAAGTTATAGCCAGGCTTCTCTGGGGAGCAGAGGTAGCACTTGGGACCCTCCCCAGTCATACCTAGCATCTCTCGAGGATGGTCCTTGTGCAATGATGCCGAGATGCAGGATGGATGTGAAGTGATGGGAGCACAAACAAATATTAGGCCCCTAAGCTACTTTATAGGGCCTGGGGATATAGCTCAGTGGTAGGATGCCTGCTTATTATGCACGATGCCCTTCATTTGATTCTCAGCACCATTAGAAGGCAAACAAAACCACATTATATATTGGAGCCTCAGGGCAGACACATCTTAAACTCAGGGCCTGTGGGAGTCAGGTACGTAATGTCTTTAAATTTACATTTACTGTGACTGTGTCTGCAAGTTCCATATTGCATGTGTGGAGGTCAGGGGACAACTGGTGTTTCTCTCCTCCTGCCATGCGGGTTCTGGGACATGAACTCAGGTGGCCAAACTTTGGGACAGCTCCTTTATCTGTTGAGCCATCGGACAGCCCAAGGGAAGTAATACTAAGTGGCCCAGTGTGAAACAACAGGGAGTGGTGAGGACTGTAGTAAAGATAGGCCCTGCTCACTGTAGCTCTGCAAGGTAGGTCCAGGGCCCCTGCACCTTCACATTCTTCAAACCATGCCAGACCCTGCCTGGGTAAGATTCTTTCGAGGCCCTGAGCTCTGAGGCACCTTCTGGGTTTGAGTTCTGGCAAGTTATTGTGATAGATACTTAATCTTCACTGTCAACTTGACTGGATTAGGAAAAGCCCAGGGGATTAGTAAAGCACCTTGGGGACTGTGCGAGCATTTCCAAAGACGATTAGCTCACAAGGTCTCTGACCTAATCAATGGCAGGGAGTCATTGCTCTCTGGCTAGCATGCAGAAGAGCATTATTGGAAGGTGATGAAGGATGGGAGGTGGTGCTTGACGGAAGGTCACTGGATGTGACTCCTTGGGGACTCTATCTCGTGGTCACTTCCTAGGTCCCCTTGTTGACTCTTGGCTGCCATGACACAAACTAATGTCTCTGATGTACCCTCTCCATCAAGACAGACTGACACATCCGAGACCACTAGCTGACACCAGTCCTCTGAATTGCCTTTTTTGTCCCTCCCTGGTCACGTGATGCAAAAGCCTGCTACATTAGCTTCCTTGAGCATCAACTTTGTTTCCTGCACAGTGAAGATTAACATGCTGAGAATGCTGAGGGTCCAATGAGCAGCACACAGTACTTACAACACCCCCACACATAATGGCTAAAGCTATCAAGAAGCTAAACTAACACGGCATTCTGTAAAACCACAGCTCTGGGCACTTGAGAAAAAAAGTTAAAATCTGGGCTGGACAGATGGCTCAGTGATAAAAGCACCAGCTGCTCTCACAGAAGATCCATGTTTTGTCCCCAGCACCTACATAGTGGCTCACAACTGAAGTCCAGGTCTCAGGTGATATGGCACCCTCTTCTGCCCACCAAAGGCATCAGGCATGCATGTGGTACACATACATACATACATGCAAGCATTCACACATGAACATTAAAAAATTTGTTTTGCTTTTTGAGACAGGGTTTCTCTGTGTAGCTTTGGAGCCTATCCTGGGATGTTGCTCAGTCCCTAGAGAGCCCGTTTAGCATTCAGGAGGCTCTGGGTTTGTCTTTTCCCAGCTCTACCAGCCACCTGGTATGGTGGTATACCTGCCATCCCAGAACACGGGAGACAGAAGGTAATTCTCCATTATATAGCAAGTTTGTGGCTAGCCTGAGCTACATGAAGCCATCCTAATAAAACCCCCAAAGGTTCGGACTGGAAAAGGCAAAAGTCAGGCAACCGTTCCAAACTAAAGTAGACATTAAGAGACAACTCTAGTATACATGGGGTGGAGAAACGGACTGCTATAAAGGGTGGTCCTACAAGTAGGAAACAGAACTTGAGTATCAGGAAGTGACTGCAGTGTACCCAAAATCCAAACTGTATCTGGACCGAGGATTTAGACAAAGCAGAATACTCGCCTAACATAGAAGCAGCCCTAGGTTTGACTGCATCCTGTGAAGTGGATGTGTGGCTCACACTGTTAATTCCAGCACCTGGATGGTGGATGTTCCTAAAAGACCACAAGTTCAAGGCCAGCCTTGGCTACTTAAAATCCTGTTCTCAAGTTTTATTCATTTTGTTTTTTAATTTGATCAATGTGGCTATGTAAAGGAATGGCTTTGTTTTTAGGTCATATTTAAGCTAACAAGGATAGCTGTGTATCTATGTGAGCATACGTCATATGTATGCTGGTGCCCAGTGAGGCCAGAAAAGGGGATCAGATCCTTGAAGCTGAAGTTACAGGCAGTTGTGAGCTGTCCTATGTGGGTGCTGGAAAACTGAACTTTGGTTTTCTGGAAGAGCAGCAAGTACTCTTAACCACTAAGATATCTCTCTGACCTTGAGTCTTTTGTTTATTTTTTTGTTGTTTTTTAAGACAGAGTTTCTCTGTTCAGCCCTGGCTGTCCTGGAACTTGCTCTGTAGACCAGGCTGGCCTCAAACTCAAGAGATTCCCCTGCCTCTTCCTCCATAGTGCTGGGATTAAAGGCATGTGTCACCACCACCCAGGTCTCTTAAAATTCTTTAATGTGTGTGTTTTTTGCCTTGCCTGCATGCCTATGAACCATACATGTGGCTAGTCCCCATAAAGGTCAGAAGAGGCTGTTGAATCTCCTGTAACAGAAGTTACAGATGGTTGTGAGCTACAACACGGATATCAGGCATCAAACCTGGGTCTTCTGGAAGAGCAGTCAAGTGCTGTTAAGATCTGCCTGCCTCTCAAGTGCTGGGAGTAAAGGTGTGTATTGTCATCACCACCCAGCAAAGGCATCTTTCATCCAAACAAAGTTACGCGGAGTATAGCTCAATGGAAGAGTGCCGGGTCAAGTCCTGAGTTATATGCCTAGCAACACAATTTTTGTAGAGGCTGGTGGTCCGAGGCCAAGGCTTTGGCCCTATGAAACTAGTGTTCTGTCCCTGAGCCCCTTTCCTCAATTTTCAAAAAGATTGTTTAGTGGATCGATTGACTAGGGCACTCTATCACACAGTCTAGACCCAACAAACAGACACGAGGAAGAGGTGTCCCTTGTGTGTATATTTTATGTGACACACCCACGAGCACATGCGCAGGCACGCACATACACACACACACACTCACACAAACTGGGAAGGAGGCTGAAAAGGACAGGACAGGAAGCATCCGGGTGGCACTGGTGCAGGGGAGAATTGGACAAAGAGCATCTGTCCCACACACCCCCCCACATCCTACCAGGAGGGGACCCAGAGCTGGAAGAACAGGGAGTGCTTATTCTCACAGAAGAAAGTCTCAAAGTGCAGTGATTTTTTTTAAAGCCTCTTCCCTCCACACTCTGCCGTGGTGAAGCCCAGCGCCTGCACAGGCTGTCCTCTAGATCGAGCCAGGACAAGGTCATGGGAAAGGCGTTAAGGCGAAAGCTCGAAAGTTCCACAGGGCCAGTGGGAAGGCATGGACTCAGGCGTAATGGGTACCGGGTGTTAAAGAATGGTCCCCTCTGTGGTCCAGCTGGTCCTGCAAGCGGGCGAACTCTGCCAGCTCGTTGAGCTCCTGGAACTGCCGGTCTGTCTTATGGCTGACCAGTGAGCGGTAGAAGTGAACGGCAAAGACGATGAAAACCAGGCCACAGGGGACCATGATGGCAGTGGAGGCAATGGCTGCTGCCTCGCCCGGGGTGATGCCACTGCTGTTGGCAGCAACAGCTGCTGATTCGGGAGGGGGCTTGGTAGGGCTTGGCTGGCCTGAGTGTCTCTTGAGGGGTAAGAATTTGACCCAGCAGAGCAGCACGACCTCAGCCAGGAAGAGCAACGTCCCGATGACAGTGGAGAAGGCCCAGGCCAGCTCGATGTGGCGGTGCATGCGCTCATGCGGGGACTCTTTGACCGAGTTGAGGTTGTGGACATTGCTCACAGCCTCAATGTTGGGGAGGATACAGGTACTGATCATGAGTGCGAACAGATGCACAGCCACCAGCACTGTGGTACAGGCACTGAAGACAATGAGCAATCCTGGTGGATAGTCATGGTCTGTATCCAGCTGGACTTCTACCATCGCCACCTAGGAGAGGGGAACAGGGAAGTGAGTATCATGCCAAATCCTAGTTCCCTTCCCACCAACCTGTCCCTTGGACTCTCAGATTCTGTTTCTGGGAATGATAAAGCCCTACCCACTCCAAGTAGAGAAGTAGCAAAAACTACTGACGAGGACAGCAAGAATGAATCCATTAGCTGTGTCCTTAGGAAGTCAGTGTCTCTGAGCCTTACCATATAGAAAATAGGTGTGACCTATTAATTCACAGAATTATTTTAACAATTAGAAAGTTCCTGGTGTACAATAAACATCTTCCAAATGGGAACGCTGCCGTTGTCAGTGTTGACCAGAGACAGGGAAGACGGTACAGTAAAGTATATTATGCATACTGTAATATTTTCTTGTTGTTTGTGTTTTTTCAACACAGAGTCTCTCTGTAGACCAGGCTGACCTCAAACTCAGAGATCCATTTGTCTCTGCCTTGGGGTGTGTGTGGGGAACACACGTTTTTCCTTCTATCATGGATCCTGGGAATCAAACTCAGCTTGATAATCTTGGTAGCTGGTACTTTTACCTGCTTAACTATCTCTCCAGATTAAGAAAACTTTAAAATACCTTAAAAATAAAATAAGTCAGGGCTGGAGAGATGATCCATCAATTAAGAGCAGTGGCTGCTCTTCCAGGACCCGGGTTCAATTTCCAACACCCACATGGCAGCTCACAACTGTCTGTAACTCCAGTTCTAGGGGATCTGACAACTTCACACCAATGCACATAAAATAATTTTAAAATAATTTTTTAAAAAATCACAGGATGGTGGTGGCACATACCTTTAATCCCAGCACTCAGGAGGCAGAGGCAGGGGGACCTCTGTGAGGTCAAGGCCAGCCTGGTCTGCAGAGCAAGTTCCAGGGCAGCCAGGGCTACACAGAGAAACCTTGTCTCGAAAACAAAACAAACAAAAAAACACAATTACCATCCACTACTTCATCTGGCCCCACACTGTCATATTAAAACAGAACTCTATTTCATGTCCTGCTCGGGGACAAGGAACAGGTTGGAAGCCAGAGAAGTGAAGGCCTTCTCACGTCACATCTAGGTCCGTTCTGAGAACAGAGTGCACTGCCCAACAAGGAACCAAGAGAGGCTTCTCAGAACAGACAGACTCAACCCTGTGCCTGTATCTTGTCTGGCCCAGCAAGCCCCACGGCCATGTCCTTTAGCTCAAGGGCTCACATACCAGCTCCCCAAGTTCCTGGAGACTTGAGGATTTGGGGTTACTAGGGTCATACTCTGGGCCTGCCACCTGCTCTTTACACCTGGGTCTTGCAAACCACCATCCTGCAAAGGAGCCAGCTCATCAGATTTGGGCAACTGGGTGCATTGCTAAGGGTCTGCCCAGCAGAGAGACAGGGGAAATGACGCTATCATCAAGGAAGGCTGGGGAAAGTTAACTAGGTAGAGTGCTTGCTTCCCATGCATGAAGCCCCGTTAATCCCCAACACTGCTATACTATAGACTATGTGTGGTGGTTTATGCCTGTAATCTCAGCACTGGGAAAGTAGAGGCAAGAGGATGAGAAGCCCAAGGTCATCCCTGGCTACACAGCAACTTCAAGACACCATGAGCTACACAAGACCCCGTCTTCAATGAGAAAATAAAACAAAATGCAGGTGGTAAATGCAGATGGTGTGGACTGAGATACATAGGGGCACAGTAAATACAGGTTTTATTAGTCCTCAGTTTAAAGCCTACCCCAGTCTACCTGAAATCGTGCAGTCCTCACCCTCCTGCTGGAGAGACAGGATCAGCTCCAGAGAAGCAGGCCACCAGCGGACCTGGCTCTCAAGTCAGAGCCATTCCAAGACCCACTCTAGAGCTTCTGTCTAGACCCAAGCATCTTTGTAAGACAGAAGGGGTGAGACCAGGACCAGAGCAAAGAGATCGCCCAAGAGTCTGGGGAAGGAGTAGATCCTGCAGTCAAACAGCCAGAACACTTCAACAGGATTTAAAGGTTTTTGCCTAAGAATTGCCATGACTAACAAGTGTAAGGATGCTCCAGCCTGAGAATTTATAAAACGGTTCAAGTTCATGTAAATTTGGGGCACTGCCATGAGGCATCTGACCGTTGCTTAAGATTCCCTGGTGGCCTAATGCCAACCCTGAGAATTATTCTGAGTCCATGCGGGCAAGGGAGCTGGGCAACTCAGTACATGCGGGTGAGGGGCATGAAAGAGCACAAAGCAAGGTACATCTTGAGGCTCTGACCCAGTCTCTACCCCTACCTGGAGGAGCCTGGTACCCTCAGCAGCCGCACCTCTGGTCACCTCCCCACCCCCACACTTCCTCTTCCTGTTTTGGTCTGCTGTTCCGGATACTGAAACCTGAGAAAGGACAAGCAGGAGAGGCTGGTGGAGCCACCACAGATCCACTTGCTCCTTGTGGGCTGGGGTGGAAGGGAATGTGCGGAGCTGTTCTGTGGGGCTGGTGTTGGGGGTGTTTATGGTCAGTTTGTGTACTTTCCTGCATCCCAGCAACCTTCACATGGCATACTGCCCCCTCTGTGGAGCATCAAGGACACAGACCCACAACACAAAGCTGAATGTGAAACCTGTGCCTCAGCTTACAAAGCTAGTGACCCTGGACAAGTAAGTGTTTAAAGGCTTCAGTACTCCAGGTTTTACATCCATTAAGATGGAGGCCTGCTTGTGACAGGGATGAAGCGCCATAGTGAGCACAAAATGCCCTTTAAACATTGCTTGACTTAGGATAAACTTTAGAAAGCATCAATGGTTCTTACTAGTCATCAGCAAGAGCATGCTAGTCTAGTGTGCACAGACAGTCAGACACACACACACTCATTACTCATTTTCAAACAAGGAAACTGAGGCTCAGAGAAATGAGATCAATTGCAGAAAGGTAGCTATGCCGTGCTAGGGTAGGGGACGCAGAGCTATGCCAAAGCCTGTGTGTAATGAGGGTGCACTTTCTTCACATGGTCACTGAGGTTAAATGAGGTCTTTATGTGTAAATGTTTAGCACAGAATCGGCCAAAGGAGAAGCTCAATAAATCTTAGTTAAAAAGAAAAACAAAGAGCTAGAAGTGGAAGAGAAAAAGGGTGGATTCCCCTGGCCTGCACGCTATTCCTCACTAGGGGCCTGGTATATCTCTTTCTAAGACAGCACTAGCTCCCAATGTGGGTATCAGAGAAGTGTACTCCACCCAAGACCTGGTCAAGTGACCATCTCTGCAGGGCAGCGTCACAAGGGTCATAAAACCTGACTGAGGCACACATGGTCTAGGGGCCTGTGTCAGTATCCTCACAACCTTGGGCCGAGGGAAGGCTGAAGTCCCCTAGGAAGAGGAAGAGCCTGCTGCTCCAGAAGGAACCCCATTACCCTCATCTACCATTCCTGGAAGTCCAGCCACACAGGCTGGCAGGATGCATATTTGCCACATGAAGGACCAAGCACAGGGCTACATACAAGAAATGATTCTGAATGAGAAGGGGTGGCTGGCATAAATCATGAACCCCGATGAAAACTGTTCACAGGTATAACTCATCTTCAAAAAGGATTCCCACTAGGAGTATGTTTCGCAGGCGCGGGGGAGTAAGTCAGGGGAGGACTGGCAGGATCTGGCAGCTGACATCTGGGGGCCCCAGCAGCGTCCAGAGAGATCACATCAGATCAGATTGCATGCAGCTTCACAAGGTAAATATAGCAGGGAGCAGGGCTGTAAACCCAAAATAAACAGCTCCTAGTCAGCCAGCAGGCCTTCACAAACCCAGCCATACAGGCTCTAACCGGACGGAATGGTGAGACCACGGTCCCCAAGTTGCACCAGTCTACAGGCCCTCACGGGAGAAACTGGGGATCCTAGTGCTGAAGCGCGAGCTAAAGATGGCTGATCCTGTGGAGGGCGAGGCTGGCTGACCTGGCCAGGCTCTTGCCCACCCCACTGGAATACCATCTTTTACATTCCTGTTGGGCTTCATGGAGACCCTGAGCACCTGGCCACTCTGGTACTTTTGAGAGAGCCCCCCCACTTGCCTTGCCCAAGCCCTCTACCAACAGTGGGCAACATGGCTTTCTTTTCCCCTAGTTCTTCCAGTTCATCCTACAATTACCCTACGGATAGCTGTAGCCTTTGGGAGACCCCAGGCCCCAGCCATATGAGCTTCATGGAGCTGTCTGCATTTGCCAACTCCATTCCAAATGCAAACCATCGATTGAGAGAGATCTGAATCCAGTCCCGTGGTTTATAAACTCTCTTGACCACAACAGTCCAGTACTCTAATAAATGTTTCTAAAAATAGTTATGCACTTTTATGAAACAGAAACAAAAGTTTCACTAAAAACCACTTACTCCTGACGCCTGTCAATGCAGTCCATTCTTACAAGCTCGGGCTCACTACTTCCCCTCCCCCTCAGAGAATTCCAGAGATATCTCCTCCCATTCTGAAGGAGAGACAATGTGGAAATCAAAGGCTGTTCCACCGCTACTGGGCAAGCCCTCCTAAAAGGTTGGCATTCAATCTTCCTTAACCCAAGGGCAGGTGTAGAAGGGCCAGCACATGACACCAGGGTCAAAGGGGTGGTGGTGTGTGTGCTGGACCCCCTCACTGGCTCCTCAAAAAAAAAAAAAAATGGAAAAAGCCGGGCGGTGGTTGCACACACCTTTAATCCCAGCACTCGGGAGGCAGAGGCAGGCAGATCTCTGTGACTTCGAGGCCAGCCTGGTCTACAACTATAGAGAAACCTTGTTTCTAAAAACAAAAAACAAAACAACCCCCATCCCAAATGAAGAAACACATCTACTGATCTTGGTGTCCACACTCATTTTTATTTATTTATTTGGTTTTGACACAGAGTTTTCTCTATCATGTAGATCTTCATGTCCTATAACTTGCTGTGTAGATTATTAGGCTGGCCTCAAATTCATAGACATCCTCCTGCTTTTGCTTCCCAAGTGTTGGGATTAAAGGCATGCGCCACCACGCTTGGCCTCATACTTATTTCTGACCCTTGATGAGGCTGTCACTTCTCTGAGTAAAGGTTTCATTCTGCAGATTCAGCACAATGGTGTCCGTCCCCCCCACACTTTTATTTTTGAGACAGGGCCTCACTTGGTAGTTCAGACTGGCAATCCTCCTGTCTCATGCTATCCCTTCACATTTTTCTTTGTTTGTTTTAAGATTTATTATTTTGCCGGGCGGTGGTGGTGCACGCCTTTAATCCCAGCACTCAGGAGGCAGAGGCAGGCGGATCTCTGTGAGTTCGAAACCAGCCTGGTCTACAAGAGCTAGTTTCAGGACAGGCTCCAAAGCCACAGAGAAACCCTGTTGAAAATCAAAAAAAACAAAAAAACAAACAAAAAAAAAAAACCAAAAAACATGTGGTCACCACTGCTCAGCAACATGCATTTTACCCACTGAGCCAACTGTCCAGTACCCATGCTTAGGTGTTTTGGAGACAAGGTCTTACTCATGGTCCTCCTGTCTGGGTTTCCTGAGTGTATGCCTAGCACATTTCTTTCTCTTTGTGGTGTTACTATTCAAACCCATGGCTTTGCACATGCTAGGCAAGTGTTCTATAACTGAGGTTCAGCACCAAGCATCCCTTTAACTTTTCTTTTGTATCAAGTACATTCGGAAGAACAAGAAGTGTTTTTTTCCTTTTCAAGACAGGGTCTTATTGTAGCAGATTGGCCTCTTACTCACTGCTAAGACCTTGAACTTCTGATCCTCCTGCCTCTAGCTCCCAAGTGCTGGAATGAACTCCAATGTCCACCTTTTTATTTTTTTTGTCTTCACTTTTTCGAGACAAGGTTTCTTTGTGTAGTACTGGAACTCTGTAGATCAGGTTTGCCTCAAACTCAAGTGATCTGCCTGTTTCTGCCCCCAAGTACTACTGGAACAAAAGACATGTGCTACTATTGCTTAGCTCCATCTTTTAACTTTTTTTGTTTTTAGGTTGTTTCTAATGACGTGATATCTTTTTTGGTTGGTTTTTTTTTTTCAAGACAGGGTTTCTCAGTAGCTATAGACCCAGTCTTGGAACTGGCTCTGTAGACCAGGCTGGCCTCCAACTCACAGAGATCCGCCTGCCTCTGCCTCCTGAGTGCTGGGATTAAAGGCGTGCCCCACCACCACCCGGCCATGACATGATAGATATCTTTTTTGTTTGTTTGTTTTTTGTTTTTGTTTTTCGAGACAGGGTTTCTCTGTAGCTTTGAAGCCTGTCCTGGAAGTAGCTCTGTAGACCAGGCTGGTCTCTAACTCACAGAGATCTGCCTGCCCCTGCCTCCCAAGTGCTGGGATTAAAGGCATGCGCCACTACTGCCAGGCTTGTTTTGTTTTTTTAGAGAGAGTTTCTCTGTGTAACAGTCCAAGCTGTCCTGGAACTCACTCTGTAGACCAGGCTGGCCTCGAACTCATAGAAATCCGCCTGCCTCTGCCTCCCAAGTGCTGGTATTAAAGGTGTATGCCATCACCACTGGTTTGACTTATTATTTTATTAGAATGTATATATTACTTGTAGAAATACAATACAAACAAGGCTGGGTGTAGCGGTGCATGACTTTAATACCAGCACTCTGGAGGCATAGGCAGGTGGATCTCTATGAGTTGGAGGCCAGTCTGGTTTACATAGTTCCATGCTAGCCAGGGCTACATAGTGAGATCCTGTCTCAAAATATACAAATAAAAATTAGTAAGGCTGGCACTAACAAGTTTTAGCAGTTTGGAGACCAAAGTTCAGACCAAAGGTTGATCAACTAGGGCCCTTAGATTGTGGTTTTATATAATGTTTTATAGGCCTACACCCCGCTATTGACCATATCCATTAATTTACATAACATCTAAGGCCAATGACAGAGTACGATAGTTACCTGGAAAACCACACTGCCCTGACAGAAAAAGTTGGCTGACCCTAGGGTTGGACAAATACTCCCCAAAGGAGATTAACAAATAACAGTCACACACAAGAGTCCTCCCTCAGGGGAGGGTCACCGATCAGAGCAAAGTTTAAAGGCACATGAATGAAAATGCCATAATGAAACCCATCACTTTGTATGACAGCTTAAAGCTAATTAAAAAAAAAAATACTTTTCTCAGCAGGTGTGGTGACATACGCTTTTAGTCCCAGCACTCAGAAGGCAGAGGCAGGAGGATCCCTGAATTTGAGGACAGCCTTGTCTACAGGGTGAGTTCCAGGACAGCCAGGGCTACACAGAGAAACAAACCCCTTCTTCTGACCCAGGTGTGGTCATATATGCCTCCTAGCACTCAGGACACTGAAGCAGGAAGAGCAGGGGTTCCCTGCCAGATCGGGCTCTAGAGAGACCCAATTTCAAAGAAATGGAAATCACAATGATCCTTTTTAAGAAAACAAACATCTATAGAGAAACCCTGTCTTGGCGGGGGGAAAAAAAACCCAAACACATCAATACTGTCCGGCTGTGGTGCTGTCTGTCTGAATCCATCAACACTGTCCGGCTGCGGTTCTGTCTGAATCGTCCTCTCTAGCAGCATACTAAAAGGCCCTGAGATGTCCCATCAGTGAAATTGGCTGAGTTCCACTTTAACTTCAGATTTCGTTTTCTTCTGAGTATTCTCCATCTCCACCCAGCGTGCATCAACAGCGCACTGCCTTGGGAAACCTACTTCAGAAGGTTTTTCCTTACCAGTCAGGGACTGGGGGGGGATGGCCCTCACTGTTCCCAGCTGAGAATTCCAGAAACATGCCGCAGGCACTTGTGAAGTTTCACAAAAGGCTTCTCAGTAGGGCAGACATCAACCTCCTCTTGGGACATTCAGCAGCATTCCATTTACACACAGCCCAGCATACAAATCTTGCATGCAGAATTGGGCATCTGGCAGGCTCCAAAGGCCTGGTTATGAACCAGCTAAGGGAGTACTGGCAAGAGGGGGGAAGAGGAGAAAAGGCTCCAAATTAGATACACTAGAACCTGAGCCCTACTTGGTGGTGATCTGAGCCGCAAGGAGCCCTGTGAGGTTTAAACAAGAATGAAAGAAGGGGGTCTGGGCTTGTTCCAGACACAACAGGAGCTGCACGATGGCCACTTTCGCCATTGCTATCACATTAGCCATGCCATGTCTGTAACCTTTGATAGCTCCCTACTGCCCACACAGGAGCTCAAACTTCCGAAACAGGCAAACAAGGGCCTCTACCATAGAGTTTTAAGACCAAGTCTCACTCTATGGCTAGCCTAGAACTCACTATGTAGACCAGGCTGGGCTTGAACTCATAGAGATCCATCTGCCTTTGTCTCCTGAGTGCTGGGCTTAAAGATGTGCACCACCATGCCTGGCTACCATAGTGAATTGGCGTGTGGCACAATGCCAGTCACACCAGACTCCCTATCTTTCCCTGATCTCTGTAATTGTTCTTGCCAGTTCCTCTGACTAGGTTCTTTTCCAAACCTCACTCCACCATCCTCAAGGCTCAGTTGGAAACACATTCTTCTAACTCAGCTAACCCTTCCAAAGCAGCTCCCCCCACCTTGGAAACTCGGGTAAACAAGTTTCCTAGAGACCAAGGCAGGTATCTAGGCAAATACCAACCCACCGAATCCTCACACCAACGAGGTTGCTGTTATTATTACTTCACTTTACAGGTGAGATGACCAAGATCCAAGGAGATTAAGTGACTTCCACTTCCCCCAGATCTTACAGTCTGAAGAGGCTGGGCTGAGATTGACATCCCAGCTGGATAGATGCGGTCCCTGTTCCTACTCCTCTAGCCTAGAGCTTCTGGGCTCTATGCCCTTACCATTCTGATGCTTGTTTTCTCTGAGTGCCACTCAGAAGGCTACAGCCGCTTTCCCAACCACGTGACTTCACCGAGGCAAGTCATTCATCAGGGACAACCAGGCTTGGAGAAAGACAACATGATGGCACTTCTAGAGCATTCTGTACCTGGCTAGCCTAGTGCAAGAGCCTCATCAGCTCCAGCACTAATGATCATTTCTGGGGATTAGTACCGAGTGGTGACAGTAGCTTCCTGCTCATCTCCAGGCTCCCTGAGCTCTGAGTATGTCATAAGCACCCAATAACGTCTCATGGAGTGCCTCCTTCCAACTCATTTTCCCAGAAATCTTAGCCAACTTCTGAACCTGCTCTGGAACCTAGAACAAAAGGGGGTTGGCGGGCAGAACTTGAGGAGGAAGATAATCCAAAAATAATTGATCCCAGGTCATAGAAAGCATTTTGTTTACTGCACCAATGACCTTCCCAATTATTGTCTGCTTAGGCTAACGTTACAGCCTGCCCTCCTCAGTGGGCCGGATTGCCATGCATGAGCTCCACAGTCCTTACGTAGTCCTGATCCAGGCTAACCTTAGGTACGGAGAGCTGGAAGGTAGGCTCCAGGGACACTGCAAGACGCACATCTACCCTATGTTCAGGTTTATTCTGTGTCTTGTTGATCTCACCAGCAGACTATAGAAGAACAGGGTACATCATCAGATCCTGAAATTGCCCCTCTCCCTGACATGGACCCTTGTAACGAATCTTCATTCAAGTCAAGAGACTAGGATCTGCCCACCTCTACATGTGAGAAAACTAACCTCAAGACACGTACCCTCATCAAGCTACAGGTACCTGGCTGTTCTTCCTTAGTGAAGTAAGGGTTGGCTCAATCTTCCCCAGGCTTTTTGGGAGACTCTCCCTCACCCTCACCTTATGGACGAAGAGGTGAATTTGGCATTCTAGGCAACCTGGCTTACTCTAGAGAGCAAAGGTCACGGGAGCTCCTCCACTCTTCCAGGTTTGTAGGAAGGAAGCCCTCTGGGGACAGGAAGTTAGTTGTGCTGACTCACAAGCCAAGGGAGAGTAATCCAGGAAACTTGTCACTCTGTTACCATGGCATTGGGGAGGCAGGCACCCCTTCCTCTCTTGAGGTTCTCTCAGTTGGCAGTGGGGGCAGGGCACAATTAGAGTTCAGACTATGTCTCCAGAGCTCTCAGAAGCCCAGCTTCTCAGCAAGAACTTAGCTGCCCAGCATGGAGGCTGTCCTGGGATTCAACCGTCCCCAGTCTGCAGAGTGTAGAAGCCATGGTGGAATTGAGGCGCCTACTCCACCCAGGCTGAGAAAACCAAATTTTCCCAGACCGCGTGGAGATGCCCACGCCCACTCAAGGTTATTAGCTCCCAGCCTTCTGCAATCCTCCACTGTCTTTAGTGGAGGCCTGGCCTCTTGCAGAGTAAAGAATGAGGATAAGAGAGTAGGAGAATGTCAGCTAAAGAAGGAAGGTGTCACCTGAAGGAAGAGGACACAGTGGTTGCTCACCTCCACAAACTGTAAAACTTTCTCTTTAGTGTCCAAAGAAACCTTTTGGCTTAGTTTTTCATTCCCCAGACCTGGTGCCGCCTGCCTTCAGCTGGACACTGATCACAGCACTATGGTGACAAGTGACACAACCGGTTGCCTGCTGACCTCGGTTCAAGTCCTGTCTACCAGACTAGCTGTGCGGCCAAGCCCTCGACAAGAAACAGAGAGGACCGGTGGGGAGTGAGTTAAGCCAGCACAGTGCTTGGCACAAGGTGTAAAATAAAAATGTCTAGCTTAGACCAGGCAGTGGTGGCACACGCCTTTAATCCCAGCACTCGGGAGGCAGAGGCAGGCGGATCTCTGAGCCTGCCTACAGAGCGAGTTCCAGGACAGCCAGGACTACAAGAGAAACTGTCTGGAAAAGAAGAAAAATTTTATCATTTTGCCTGAACTACAAACTACAGAGCTACTCCTTTATTTTCTCTAAGACAAGGTCTTAATAAGTAGCCCTGGCTTGAAGCCACTAAGCAGCAGAATAGGCTGGCCTTGAACTTGCGGGCAATCCTCCTGCCTCTTCCCCCTGTAATTATAGGTCTCACCCAACTCTCCCTCTTTTCGCCACTAAAGGGCCCTTCAACTTCATTTTTAAAGGCAAGAGAACTACCTCCAACCTTGAAGACACAGTTTCTCTGTGTGGTCCTGGCTGGCCTGGAACTCAATCTGTAGACCAGGCTGGCTTTGAACTCAGAGAGATCTGCCTGCCTCTGCCTCCCCACCACCCAGTGGCATCAGAGGAACTTTTTAATAAGTTTTTATTTACCATTTCAGAAATCAAGGTCGAGGGAGAGAAGGGAGCAATTGGCCTGAGAGTGACAGGCAAGTGGCATAGCTGGGAGGGGTATTTTTCCACCACTCCCCCTTCTGGCCAGGCCCAGTGCATTGTGAGCCTCGAAAGCTTTCAGGCTCACTGTTGCACTGACCCAAGACAGGGAGAGACCCAGACACAGGCTATACTCCCTTCCCAAGAAAACACCAAGGGTGCCAGCCACTCCCTTCCTCAAGGCCAAGGTTTAGCTAATTCACAGGAAGGGAGGGGCAGGAGTGCTGGTGAGGGGAGGGAGATAGACTTCACTGAAGCAGGTTGACAGCACCAATTGTTATGTGGCGCCCTGCCCCCAAGCAAACTCCAAACTGTCAGACCTGAAGGTATTCCCAGAGTGAACTTCTCAACCATAACCTGCAGCCTCCAGGGGCACCTCTTGCTGACTCTTCTTGTACCATCTTTTTTTTTTTTAAGATTTATTTATTTATTATGTATACAACATTCCTTCCATGTATGCTTGCATGCCAGAAGAGGGCACCTGATCTCATTATAGATGGCTGTGAGCCACCATGTGGTTGCTGGGAATTGAACTCAGGACCTCTGGAAGGTCAGTGCTTCCAGAGCCATCTAACCAGCCCCTCTTGTACCATCTTCTAAGGACTTGAGAGGAAGAAAATAAGTCGACCTCCTAATCAACCTCCTAATCAAGTGAGAGCCGTTCAAGGGGAACATGTCCCACCCTCCTCCCCCACACCCAGTGACTCAGAGATAAGTTTCTGGAGAAGAAACTGAGGATGGGGAGTGGCTGTCAAACCCTAGGCTGAGGCTCTTGGAAAATTCGGGGAGGGGGGTGTGGGGGTGTGAGAGCGTGTGAAGTATGGGGAGCGGAAAGCATTAGGAAATCCCCTCCAGTATCTGATAAAGAAGCCATGGTAATACCTTCTGGCCTTAGGTGTGTGGGAGGGCACGGCACAGGGTAGCTCTCCTCTCCATCCCTTAACACCTGTCGTCAGTGGGCCAGACCTTTTGCATTCTCCCTGTGCCCCTGAACACATACATGCAGGGCAGACTTTTTATACTATCAACTTCAGGAAAGGAACATTTTTTGTGCCCCTAACCCTCTTTGCCTCAACACGGTACCCGTCTGAAAACACCTGTGCCTGGGTATTTCGGGTCGTCCACTTCTCCCTCACAGCTCAGTACCTCTGGCTTCCCACCGGCGCTTACAACGGCTTATCCCAGCTCTTCCCCTCACCCCAGGCACGCCCAGCCCGCTCCCAACTGTGGGCCCCGTCGGGGCTGCGGGAGGGAGCGGCCGAAGCAGGAAGAGGGGAGGAAGGCAGGGCGGCCCGAGCTCACCATGGCGAAGCCGGAGAGAAGAGCCGAGGTCCGGCTGGACGCTTTGAGCTTGGCGCGGCTTAAGTAGAGCTTGCGCCAGGACAACGCCTGCATCGAGTGCTCGTTGAGGCTCATCACCTCGGAGTAACTCTGGCCGATCCAGTCCGGGTAGCTGACGGCGGGCGGAGGCGGCAGCGGTGGGGCCCCCGAGGGCTCCCCGTCCCCGCTGCGGCGGCGACTCCGGCGGCTGCCGCTGGTGCTGCTGCCGCCGCTCAAGGGAAGCTCGGGATTGCTGCTGCTCGGGGGCGGGGCAGGCTCCGGATGCATGGAGTAACGCTGCGAAGGCTCGGCTGGCGGCGGGCGCCTGCGAAGGCTGCGGCCCTGGGCCGCGCCGCACCTCCGCCTGCTCCCACTCGAGTTTGTCGCACGCGGCCGGCAGGACCCGATCCAGAGGCCGAGGCCGTGGCCACAGAGTCGCTCCGCAAGTTCCAAGCTGCAGCAACCTGAGCCTGCGCGCCGACCGGCGTCCGGTCCCAGGCCGGCACCTCGGCGCGCTCCACGATTGGCCTGCCCCCCGCGATTATTTGCATACGCCACACCCACTCAGATACCCCGCCCACGAAGAAGTGGGCGGTGTCCGTGCGAGTTACGTGCCCCACACCGCCTCCGACGGCTCCGCCCACAGCCCCTGGCGAGCCTTCCTGGAAGCGCCCCACGCTGACAGGCCTCGCTTCTCATCTCTGCAGCTGCTCGTGTGGCTTTGCTCCCGGAGCTTCTGAGTTGAGCCATTTGAGGTCACCTCTGGGCACCTCCTGAGGCCTGTTTCCTCCTTGGAACAAGGTGGCAAAAGGTCTGTTGGAAAAAGACCAAGTGGAGGTCTAGAGTTTATTGAGCGCCTACTGTGTGCCAACACTGTTCCAGGCATTAAATTTGTGATTAAGAGGGATAAAAAGTCGATCCCAGAGTGGTCATGTTGCCTATAATCCCAGCACAGGGGAGGCTGAGGCAGGAGCACCACGAGCTTGAAGGAGCAGCGAGTGCCTGCTTCAGAACACAAGAGGAGCAAAATTCCATGGTCCCTTGCAGCCAACATTCTACTAGAAGAGACGCACAAACACCAACGTGTAAATTATGGTTCAGAAGGCTGTAAATGAATAGGGAAAAATAAAAACGGTTTTTAAAAAAAAAGTGGATAGTAACAGGGATAGTCCCTATTTTTTTCTTTTTGTTTGTTTTGTTTTGTTGAGAACTACATAGCCCTGCCTGGCCTGGGACACGGCATATAGACCAGGCTGGATTCAAACTCACACAGATCCATCTGCCCAGAGCTCCATAGTGCTTGCATCAAATTCGTGTACTAGCCAGACAGTGGTGGCACGCGCCTTTAATCCCAGCACTCAGGAGGCAGAGGCAGGTGGATCTCTGTGAGTTCAAAACCAACCTGGTCTACAGCGTGAGTTTCAGGGCAGCCAAAGCTACACAGGGAAACTGTCTCAAAATAAATAAATGAACAAATAAATAGGTAAGTAAATAATAGTGTACTACCATTCCCGGGTCTCTTCATGGGGTTTTGTATTCTGTAGGGGCGGACTATAAACTTGTTCATACCTTTGGGTCTCATCTGAACTGAGACTTGGGCCAGCAATGTAAAGAGTCAGGACCTAAGGAGAAAGGAAACTAAGTGCAGAGACCACGAGTCAGGGACTTCGGAATAAGGGGGTTGAGGGTGGGACTCAGGAGAGGTAAGGTACAGACTAAGGAACTCTCCAATGTTAAATCCAAAGCCGCTGCATTAACAGTGGTTCCGCTGCTCTAACCCGAGTTCAGGATGTTTGTTTCTTGGCACACGCTCCACATTGAAGAAATATTTGTTGACTGAATACATGTAGGAAAAAGAAGAACAAGTGTCAAATCCTAAGTATGCGGCACTCCAGGTCTATGGTGTGATAGTTCTTGTAAAACCACTAGAGGGCAGTCCTCCACCCAACCACATGGTACAAAGGAGAACGCCTCCCTCTAAGTTTCTGAGATTCCCCTAGAGGCTTTCCTCCCTGGTTTATAAAGATTCAGAACTCCGAGCCTGCAGTGGTACATGCCTTTAATCTCAGCGAGACAAAGGCAGGGCAAGTGGATCTCTGTGAGTTCTAGGCCAGCCACTGCTACATGAAAAAGACCGGCTCAATAACAAAATCAAAATGACAAAATAAGATTGAGGACCTGGAATTTGAAATCTCACCCCGCTGAGTTTGTTTTGTAGGTGGCTGGGCTTGAACTTGCAGAGATCCGCCTGCCTCTGCCTCCAAGTGCTGGGATTAAAGGCGTGTGCCACTACGCCCCACTTGTGCTTATTACTCTTGATTACCATCTGCATCTGGACTCAAACAAACATCACTTCCAATAAGACCTTCCCTTTCTGCCTACACAGCCTCTCACCAGGATGTGTCTGGTTGCCCTGATATCTTTCCTTGCATATCTCCAATTGTGACAGCATCTGTGCTGGCTCTTTTTTTTTTTTTTTTTTTTTCTGTCAGCTTGACACAAGCTAGAATCACCTGAGAAGAACGGCTCTCAACTGAGAAAATGCACCCTTCGGATTGGCCCATAGGCAAGTCTGTAGGACATTCTCTTGATTGATAATTGACATGAGATGGCCCAGCTGTCCTTGCTAGGTGGGTGTTCCTGGGTTCTATAAGAAGGCAGGCTGAGCGCACCAGGAAGCAGTGTTCCTGTCTGGTCTCTGCTTCAGATTCTGTCCTGATATAGAGTGACCTAGGAAGTGTAAGTCAAATTTCCTCCCCGAGTTGCTTTTGGCCTTGGCCTTTATCACATCTGAGATTATCTAGGCGATTTGTGTATTGATCTGACCCCCACTAAAGTGTGAGCACCCTTAGAGTGTGTGTATGGAAACAGGTCCAGAGAAAACCCTGCTGGAGAGAGGGGCTGAGGTTTGGAGGGAGGAGTATGGAAACCACAAAGAGAGACCTACTGATTTAGAACAATGGCATCTGGCAGTGGTGGCTAAAGAGGGGCCTTTACAGTGGAGATGGTTTCCTTGTTGCCACATGCTAACTCCCCTCCTCTCCTTATCACGCTAATTTTGAATTTGATTTTGAATCAGCCCATCTGTATAACTGAGGAAACAGCTCAGCGTGTAGTTCTGGATTCAACCCTGGCACCAAAAAGCAAAGCAAAGAAAGAATCCAGACCTAGGGTGGAGGGAAGGCTCCTAAGCACAGCCGCTGACCCTGCAGTATAGAAGGGCCCAGAGTAACCTTTGTCTCCCTTCCTAGATTCAGCTGGGACCATGAGTGGCCACAAGGGGCGCAAAGGCTGCAAAGTGGTCAGTACCCATACTTCAACAGGTGAAGAACTTAGGGAACCAGCGAGAAAGCACCGTGCTAAAAGACACAAAACACGCCAACAGAGAACAGAGAGGATTGGAACCCAGAATCCTGATTCATCAGTTTCTCCAAGCCAGCCTGCTGCTCCCTCAAGTGGCTGGCCGAAGGTATGCTTTCATCCTCTGGTGTTGGTATCTCAAAAAAAGTGCTAAATACAACTTTCTTTTCCAATCAATTTTGTGCCTGACAGTGTAGAGAGCCTCCTGCAAGGAAAATGACTCAATTCACTGGGACTAATGGCCATAGCCTGGGGCTGATCAAAGACTGCTGTGTGAGTAGCCTAGGAGGTAGCAACATCCTCATACTGCGGAAAAGCATTAACACCTGCCTGGCTGTGGGGGCGCTCTCCTTTAATCCCAGCACTCCAGAGGCAGGGGCAGGTGGATCTCTGAGTTCAAGGCCAGCCTGGTCTACAGAGCAAGTTCCAGGACAGCCAGGGCCCCGAGTTGGCTCAGTGATTAAGAGCTCTAGCAAGAGTATGGCAGTAGGTTCTTCAGCACCCACACAGTGACTCTCAACTGGCATCAGGGGATCCAACACCCTTTTCTCACTACCACAGGCGTTCCGTGTACATGGGGCACATCCTTGCAGGCAAAACACTCCATAGACGTTAAAAATATATAAAATCTTTAAAAAGAAGCCATTCTAGCTAAGCATTCAAGTGTTTTGAGTCTATTACATGCTTAAATTTGGGTGTACTTCTGTCTTCTCAGTTACAATGTGACCTTGGGCAAATCCTCTCGGAGCTTTGGTTGTTTAAGCAAAACTGAGATGTTAGCTCAGCTTGGTGGTTTATGATTCTGATCCTGGCACTTGACAGGCTGAAGAAGGAGTACTCTTGGTTACATAGTGAGTTCTAGGCCACCATGGGCTACAGAGTTCTAAAAATACACAGTTAGGCTGGAAAGATAGATCAGTGGTTAAAGGCATTCACTGTTCTTGCAGAGGATCTGGGTTCAATTCCCAGCATCCACATAATGGTTCACAATCACTTAATTACAGTTCCAGGGCATCAGACACCTTTTTCTGACCTCCTTGGGCACTGGGCACACCTCTGATGCAAATACATACACACAAAAACACTCACACATGAAATTAAAACATCTAGCATCTGCACATAGACATGAAGGGACACAGGGAACGACCGCTATCATCAGATGAAGTACACGCAGGACACCAGAGGCTGGGACAAAAAGCCCAAAACAGATCTTCCTCTAAAGCCTTAAGAAGGGTGTCCCTCCTGACACACTGGGGAGACTGGGTGATATCAGAGTGATATGGCTGTAGTTCTTGGCTGCCTTCTGACCCCCAGAACTGAGACAATAAATCCGTTGACTGCCTGTGGTGGGGCACCCCTGTAATCCCAGCACTTGAGGGGTTGTGGTAGGAGATAAGAGTTTGAGGCCATCCTGGGCTATATAATTAGACCTTGTCTCAAGGCAATAATAAATGAACAGATCTCTGAGCTCGTAGATTGTAATGTTTTCTTTTCTTTTTTTTTTTTTTTTTTTTGGTTTTTCGAGACAGGGTTTTTCTGTGGCTTTGGAGCCTGTCCTGGAACTAGCTCTGTAGACCAGGCTGGTCTCGAACTCACAGAAATCCGCCTGCCTCTGCCTCCAGGGTGCTGGGATTAAAGGCGTGTGCCACCACCGCCCGGCTTGTAATGTTTTCTTAATGGCAGCCTGAGAGATTAATCTCAGGACCCTGGAATGCCTTAAAAGGAGACTTCAGCTGACCAGAGAGGTTGAATCCTTATTTATCAGGGGGCTGACTGCAAGTACAATCAGAAATAAGGAAAATCGCAGACCACTGAGTGAGGTAGGAACACCTGGATTTGGACTTTAGTTTCATCGGTGTATAGCTCTGCTACTTTGGGCAAACATCCCAACCTGTCTAGGCTCCATCTGTCAAGTGGGAATCACGATGGCACCAGGCAGCCAGGGTTGTTACCAGTGTTTTGTGACAGAACATTTGGCAGTCAGCACAATGCTCAATAAATGGTGGCTATTTTCCCTCTCACTGCCGTGCGGGGATCAAAGAATGAAGGCAGCACCACCGCTCGTCTAATGAATGGGCTAATCTGTATTTATCAAGGGCAGTTCATCTCTGAGAATCCAAACAGGAAAAACAGGTAGCAGAATAAAGGAACAGATATGGTACTGCCCTGAAGGAAGGGAAAGGCCTGTGGAGAAAGGAAGACACAGTTGCCACCCTCCCCTCCAGGCGGTCCCCCATCCGCTCTTGTCCCTGCCTCCCATTGGTCTGCTCTGTGCAGACGCCTGCTGATGGAGCAGCCAAAAGGATGGCTCCCAGTGATGCAGGACCAAAGCAGGATAAAAGGATGGGATGGACTTGAGGGCACAGAGGTCCAGGCCTAGCAGTGGGCTGTGGAATTGTATTGCCCTCTGTCGCCTCAAATACCATGTGTAGAAACCAGGTATAAAGATATCGACTCAGGTAGTTGGGTGCACAAACAGAATTCATACCAGTTTCGCCCAGTGCCTGGCACACAGTAGGCAGTGCTGACAAAAGGAACAAGCTCTCTGCTACTCATAGGATGAAAAGGGGAAGACGACTGTGGAGCCTGAAGTAAACTCAAGGTACAAGTCTAGCATTAGTGTAGAGATATTTTTATCCAGACACCCATCCATCTGTCCTGTGTCCATTCTAAGCTGGTGAGTCTATCTGTCTCCTTTTAGAAGTCCTGAGTCAGGGCTGACCACACCGAGTTCAGGGGAGTGGGGAACTTGGTCTCACAGCTCCTTCAGAAAGATCTGAAATCTACTTGATTTTTTCAGTTGGTGTCTCTGCCTTCAGCTGCGGTTGCCAAATTCCCCTTGCCTCCTCCAGTCTGGAGCTGGGCCATCTCCAGGATCTTTCTTTGTATAATTAAAAAGAAAAATAGAACAGTTGATGTTGCCAAACACATATTTAAAGTGACACTCTGAGCCCAGGGACTGAAGAGTCAAAACATTTTAAGGTTTAGTTTTACAGTCTCCGTACTCCACAGTCTACTGACCTGGGATTTCTCTGGAGCCTGGCTGCCTTTAATTCTCTGCCCTGGCTCATAAAAACCCTAACTAAGGGCACTTATTTCTCAGAACTATTCCAGGCTAATCACATAAAAATACCCTGCTTCCCAGGAACACCCTGTCTAGTGCATGTATTGGGAACAGTCACCTGACTCCAACCCCTTCCTTCATGGTGTCCTTCCCTCACCATCCAGTCCATCAGAAAACCCAGCCAATTCTGGTCCTTAACATTTCCTTCAAGTCAGCTCTTTCCTCCAGCTTCCTCTTGTTCACTGTATCCAGGGTGCCATCATCAGTCACCCAGATGTCAGCTGTCCCTTGCCCAACTCTTCTGTGGCTATTTTTAACTCTCCTGGAGCCCATTCTGTCAGAGCAATCAGAAAATCTTTCTAAAAGGTACAACTTGCCAGGCATAACGGCATATACATCCCCTTTTTTGTGTGTATGGGGGTTTGAGATAGGATTTTTCTGTAGCTTTGGAGCCTGTCCTGAAACTCGCTTTGTAGACCAGGCTGGCCTCAAACTCACAGAGATCTGCCTGTCTCTGCCTCCCAAGTGCTGGGATTAAAGGCATGTACCACCACCACCTGGCCAACACACCCCTTTAATCCTAGCGCTTGGGAGGCAGAAGCAGGCAAATCTCCAAATTTGAGGCTAGCCTAGTCTACAAAGGGAGTTCAAGACAGCCAGGGCTACCCAGAGAAAACCTGTCTCAAACAAAAAAGAAAGAAAAGAAAAAAAAGTCCCTCTGTAAAGCCTTTTCCAGCTAAGTTATGTTCACAGGTTCCAGGGGATGTGTATAGAGGGGGCCATTATTAGCTCGCTACACTGTGGAAGGCACCTCAGTAGCTTTTCAGCTCCCCACTAGGGAAGCTTTATCTGATGGCATTCTATCTTCTCCCTTATGACTGGGATTCATGTCTTCATAAAACAAGCCCCAGAGAACACTTGTCTCTTTTACTACAAGACACAGCAAGAATATGCCATCACTGAGCCAAGAAGCAGGATGTCATCAGATACTGAATCTGATGGCTTTGTTTTGAGACAGGGCCACCTCAGGAAGCCCAGACTGGCTTCAGACTCCTATGTAGCTGAGGATAACCTTCAGTTTCTGATCTTGTCTCCACCCGTGGTGCTCGGGAGACAGAGGCAGGTGAATCTCTGAGCTCAAGGCCAGTCTGGTTTACAGAGTGAGTTCCAAGACATCCAGGGGTGCAGAGAGAAACCCTGTCTCAAAAAATAAAATTTTTAAAAAAGGTGCAGGTTCCAATATTTCAGAATCTCTTCAGGCCATGCTTCATAGTATTCCTGCATGCAGTTGCACATTTAGCAGATGCCTACTTGCTAAGCTTGGTGCAAATGATTTATTATTCAGTTAGAGGAGCATTTATTGAGTAACTGTTAGATGCTAGGTCTGAGATCCTCATGGAATGAAATGTACTTTTACCAAACATCTACGGGATACTACTGTCCCTAGTCAGTATCTGGGTTTACTGTACTTCAATAAATGTCTGAAGGAAGGCTCCCTGGTCTTCCTGCTGAAATGCTCTGTAAATAAATAACTCTGACATACAAAGACAAGGCTGTAATGTGGGTGTGTTCACAGTGTAGGAGACCCTTATCTCCTTGTACTGCCAGGTACCTTTCGAGACTTATCTTCTCACCTGGGAAACAGAACAGCTCTTTGAAGACGCAGTCAGACAGGGCCTGCTCACCTGCTTCTTGGTCTTTTGTGTCCCAGAAGGACTCTGCCTGTGGCCCACCTTCATCAAGGCCTGGGGTCTGATGGCTGCCACCTTCCTCCACAGGCTGTCACTACTTCATTCATCGGGCAAGAGGGTAGCAGCTGGGCTTCAAACCTGGTGCTGCTGGCAGCGAGCCGAAAGCTGTCTGCCCTGTGTCTGGCCTGACTTCCCTGCTCTGGAGGATTTAACTCTTCCTCGTTATAACCCTATCCCTTGACTTTTATAATGACCAGTTTAAAAGGCCACTCTGTGTGTGTGTGTGTGTGTGTGTGTGTGTTTGTGTGTGTGTGTGTGTGTGTGTGTGTGGTGCGCATGTATGGGCACTTACAAGTGGAGGCCAGAGGTTGATGTCATTTATCTTGGTGGATGGCGCTCTTCATTTACTGAAGCAGGATCTCTCCCTGAACCCTGTGATGTGGCTAGTCTAGCTAGCTAGCTTGCCCCAGGGATCTAGTCTGCCTCACAAACACTTGGATTTCAGGTAATCCACTAGACCAGCAAGGCTTTTTTTATGTAGGCACTGGGAATCAACTCTGGTTCTTGTACTTGCAAGGAGGGCACCTACAAAGCTGTGCCATCTGCCAAGCCTGGGAAATTAAAATTTTTAATTAGGACTAATACATTAGGTGTACATAGAAATGGCTATGACTGAAATCCTCTAAATCCTCACCACCACGGTCACAAAGCATTAGCACCATATGAGCACCTTCCCCCCCATTTCCCCTCCCCCCCACACTCCCATTGGTACTAGAGATAGATGTGTGCTTTACACTGAATCATGTCTTTTTCTGCCTTGAGACGAGGTATCTTAGACTGGCATGGATTCTTACCACCCCTCACCCCCCATCCCGTCTCTCCCTCTCTCCCTGTCTGTCTAAGGTTATGGTGTGCAAATCTTTAATCCCAGCACTCAGAAGGCAGAGGTTAGGGCAGATCTCTGTGAGTTGCAACCCAGTTTGTTATACATAGTGAGTTCTAGACCAGCCAGGGAGACAAGATGAGACCCTGTCTTTTTTGTTTTGATATGATTTTTTCTTTCTTTCTTTCTTTCTTTCTTTCTTTCTTTCTTTCTTTCTTTCTTTCTTTCTTTCCCTTCCTTCCTTCCTTCCTTCCTTCCTTCCTTCCTTCCTTCCTTCCTTCCTTCCTTCCTTTCTTTCTTTCTTTCTTTCTTTCTTTCTTTCTTTCTGGATTTTGAGACAGCATTTCTCTGTAACTTTGGAGCCTATACTGAAACTCACTTTGTAGACCAGACTGGCCTTGAACTCACAGAGATCCACCTGCATCTGCCTCGTGAGTACTGGGATTAAAGGTGTGAGCTACCACCGCTCAGCCTGATTTGATTTTTCGAGACAGGGTTTCTTTGTGTATTTTGGCTGTCCTAGAACTAGCTCTGTACATAGAAACAGCTATGAATCAAATCCTCACCACTGGCTGAGACCCTGTCTTTAAAAAAATTTTTTTTGGCCTGGTGGTGGTGGTGCATGCCTCTGATCCCTGCACTTAGAAGGCAGAGGCAGGCCGATCTCTGGGATCTCTATTAGTTCAAGGCCGGCCTGATCTACAGAGCTAGTTCCAGGACAGCCAAAGGTACACAAAGAAACCCTGTCCTGAAAAACCAAATAAATAAATAATAAATAAAACTTGTGGGTGTGAATGTGGGTGTCCTTGCCAAGATTCCTTGATGTGGAGGTCAGAGGACAACTTGTGGGAGTTGGCTCCTCCTTCCCCCACCTGGGTCCCAGGGATAGAGCTCAGGTCATCAGACGTGGTAGAAAATGTGCTCAGTTGCTGAGCCAGCTTGCTGGCCCTGGCCTGAAACTCTGAAGTCACCTGCTTTGTCTCCCTGAGGGGTCAGATTTTAGGCTTCTGCTGACCTGCCAAGTCTCCCTTCTTTTTATGTACAGTAAGACACACATCATGGGGTCTGAAGAGATGGCTCAGTGGTTAAGAGCATGGGCTGCTCTTCCAGAGGTCCTGAGTTCAATTTCCAACAATGGTATGGTGGCTCACAAATATCTACAGTGGGGATCTGATACCCTCTTCTAGCATAAAGGTATATATGCAGATAGAGCACTCATATACATAAAATAAATTTAAAAAATACACATAACATAAAAGGTAGTTTAAAATATTATAAGCATGTACCACCCCACCTTGCTTAACCTTTTCTTTCCTATTTATGTATTCATTTGTTCACCTATTTATTTTTGAAACAAAGCCTCATTCTGTAGCCTAGACTAGCTTCAAACTCATGGCGATTGTCCTGCCTGATATTATGGGCGTGAGCCACCTCACATGGCTAACCTTTTCTTTCTCATTTATTATTCTTAAAGGCTTTTTATATATATGGGTGTTTGACTGTATGTATGCATGAGCACCACATGTGTGCTTGATGCCCCTGAGGTCGAGAGGACACTGGATCCCTGAGTCTGGAGTTAGTACAGATGGCTATGAATTGCTATGGAGGACCTGAGAAGGAACTCCATCCTCTGTCAGTGTAGTGAGTGCTCTCAACTGCTAAGCCATCTCTCCAGCCTTTATTTATTACTTATAAACTCTGTGTGTATATGTGTGTGTGTATTTGGACATGAGAGTAGAAGCCAGAAGAGGGCATTGGAACCTCAGAGCTGAAGTTACAGCAAGTTGTGAGTCACCTGATGTTGATGCTGGGAACCGAATTCATGTCATCTGCAAGAACAGTAAGTGCTCTTAACTGCCAAGCCATCTCTATCTTTTAAAATGAAGAAACAAAACCCGCTCACTTACACATTGCCATTTACTGTGGTCTTATCCGTAAGATGTCAGTTTAGAGCATAATTTATAAAGATAACCTTAACAATGTATCAATTATGTTTGCTAAAAATGAAACTGCTATTCAGGATTTCATCATGGTCAAACTGGATCAGTGGGTTCCTTTTGAAACCAGACCTATGGTGTATGCAGGTAATCCCAGCATGTGGGAAATAGAGGCTAAAGAAAATTCAAGGTCGTCATTGGCTACGTAGAGAGTTCAAGACCAGTTTCAATTACCTAGGACCTAATCTCAAATAACAGAAGGCATAGCTAACCTGGTAGAGCGCTTGCTCGTCGTGCATAAAGACCAGTACTGCAAACCAGAAGGATTAGTAGAAGGCAAACAAACAAAACCCTACTTTGGGGGATCACTGTCAGCAAAGCAATAAAAATTGTACAGCCTTGGGCATGTGTGAAAATGAGCATGATGGAGTTCTGAGATTACAGGAAGAAACACTCATCGTGTTCCCTTAGGTCCTCACAAATATAAAACTGCCGTGACCTCTGGTCATCAAGGTGTGGGACTTCTCCTATGCACCAATCAACCATCAGTTCTCCAGAATCTACAGGGTACACTGGCTGGGTGTCCTCTAGCCTACCTCAGTTCTGACACTCCATGCGCTGGGGTATTACTGACGGGTGGAGGGTATGTTTAAAATGGGTAAAGTCCTGGCTAAATCCATTGCACCACAAAAGAGGGAGGATAAAATCAAAACAACAAAATAGGTGTGTGGTAGAATATTAGTTATTCCATCACTTGGGTGGCAGAGACAGGATTGCTAAAGTTTGAAGTCAGACAGGTCTACATAGCAAGTTCTAGGCCAGCTTGTGTACAAAAGAGACCCGTTCTCAACCATGAAACACAGCATACACACAATCAGACTATCTTTAATAGTTGGAGATCATGCCAGGCCCCGTTTGTGAGAACTCAGACTCTGAGACTGGCCGTATGTCTGATGCTAGCTAGCGCCGAGTCCTGGGCTGTTTTACCTGTGTTTCTGAAGGACTCGCTGCAAACCAGGGGTTTTTTTGGTTTTGTTTTTTGTCTTCTGAGACAGGGTCTCTCTGTGTAGCCTGGCTGTCCTCAAACTCAGAGCGCTGGGAATAAAAGTGTGTGCCACCACCGCCCGGCTTGCAAACCAGGATTCTTAATTCACCACAGCTTGGGCAAGTCAGGGAAGTTTGTTTGCATTCACCATTTGGTTATCAAGGACATTACATAGATGTAGATCATTTCAAAGGAGGTTTCCAAGGCCACAAAACCAAGAGCTTAACACTCCTGTGACCACAGGATGACGTGGGCTTCACAGCACTCCATTTTCCCGAGGAAACAGTGGATGAGGTAGACAAAGAACAAATGTTCCAAAGTTACCATCACAGGACAAAAGACACAGATGAAGAGGTTGGCCTTTCTTTGCTTTTGTTTTTTGTTGTCTGAGACCTGGCTGTCCTGGACCTTGTTTTGTAGACCAGGCTGGCTTCAAACTCAGAGAGCCCCTTGCTACTGCCTCCCAAGTGCTGGGATTAAAAGTGTGTGCCACTATTGCCCAGCCTAATTATTACTTTCTAGTAACTTCATTTTGGGCTTTGTTTTGTGATGCTGGGGATGGATCCTAGGGCCTTGAACATTCCAAGAAAGTAGCTGTACCCCCTCCTAAGGCCCCTCCTGGGTTTTTATGGTGATTTTATTGCATATCCATGATTGATTAAATAAATCATTGGTCATTGGTGATCAACTTTACCTTCAGCACAACCCCTGTCCTAAGGTAGCAGGTGGGGCTGAAAGTTCCCACCCTTTAATGTTGCTTTAGACATTCTGGTCACCTAGCTCTCATTGGGAAGCTACCAGGAGGCTGCCAGGCAGCACTCAACTCATTAGCATATAAAAAGACAAATCACTTTGGAGATTCAAAAGCTTTTTGAAGTTGTAAGCCAGGAAACTGGGATGAAGATCACACATTTTTCAAAATATCACAAGTGCTAAGCTTTAAAAAATTAGAATATAAACATATGTGTATGGTCTAAAAATAATTTATCTCCATCAATCTAAAAGAAAATATTAATGGTTTGCAATAGCCCCAAGGGTAGAAACACAAGATGTCAGTCAGGGGATGAATAAGAAAATAAAATGGGGTGTATTGCTGGCAGTGGAATAACTGACAGGGGGCCAAAGGCCATGCCGGTGATCTCAGCACTTGAGAAGCTGAAGTAGTAGGATAACTATAAATTCAGAGCTACCCTGAGCTACAGAATAAATGCAAGGCTAGCCTAGGCTATGTAGTAAAGCGAGAGAGACTGTCTCAAAAACAGAAACAAAACCACCAAACCAACAAGACAATGGAATATTCAGCACTCGTGAGACCAAGGCAGAAGAATCAGGAGTCTCAGCTATACATTAAGACTATATTGGGGCTGGAGAGATGGCTCAGTGGTTAAGAGGACTGGCTGCTAGCATTTCCAGAGGACCTGGGTTTGATTCCCAGCACCCGCACAGTGGCTCACAACATCTGTATCTTCAATTCCAGGTGGCCTGGTACCTTCACATAGACATACAAGTAGAAAAAACCCAGTGCACATAAAATAAAAAACTTATGGCTATACATTAAATCGTCCTCAAAAAGCAGATTTGACAGATGTTATAACTAGATGAATCTTGAAGATATAAGTGAAATAAGCCAGACATAAAAAGATAATGTAGTTCTTATAGTCTCCAAACTAGTCAGATTTAGAGACTGAATGATGGGTACCACTGGGGATGTGGGAAGGGAGAATTTGGGATAGTTTTTGATGAATACAGAGGAAGGGCAGTGGGGCAAGCCTTTGCTCATGAACCAGGAGGTGAATTCTGTCTTCAAATGCCTCTGTAAATGAGACTTTCTTCAGTAACTTCCCACTCAATTATTCTCCTTCCCTGCCTCATCCCCTTCACTCACTTTGAACCCCAACAGCCTATGTTCTATAGCAAGGTAGGCCCACACAAGCTTAGCAGTTTCTCCTGTTCTACAGCAAGGTAGGCCCACACAAGCTTAGCAGTTTCTCCTCTCCCTGCTTCTTTGAGATAGTCTCATGTAGTCAAGGCTGGACTTGAACTCCTGATCTTCCTACCACCACATCTAGTATTCCGTCTGTTTTCTGTGGAACCCAGACGAAGATATGCTGGGCAGTTCACACTCTCTCCCACTGATGAGTATTTGAACTGGCTCATATTCCCTTGGGATTGAGGACAGTGGCGCTAGGGTGCACCCTTGTTTACCAGGATTTCTCCAGAATGTAGGGAGCAGTAAGCCTGCTAGACCCTAGGCTACATGCACTTCCAGCTTCACTGGCTATCACTCAGTTCCTAAAGTGTCAACTCCATCCTCGGTTCCCTCTAGGTGGGTCTGATGGGCCCTCTTTCTGCTCTTGTGGCACAAGTACATCTGCTTCAGCATCTGTGGAGGGCACTTCCCCAACAAACAGCTTAGCTAAGCTGCCCTCTCCTCAGAGTCCAGCTTTCCACATCAATTCCTTCAAAGTTTTCCTTTGACTCAGCCGCAGACTGGGTCAGACTCCCCTACGTTATGTACCTGTAAGAAGCATAGAGCAGCACCCTGATAGATTGTCAAACATTTAAGAGGGGTAGACTCAGTCCTCAATGCTCATGTGTACATACACCCTTTTGCAGTATTTAGTTTGCAATGTTCCATTGATCTATGCAACTCTATTAGGACAAACTGTCTTCCTGACTACATTGTAAATTCCTGAAAGCAGTAGATACACAGTAGGTAACTGATAACTGTAAGTCATTCTTTATTCTAACTCATTGTAACTTTTCTAGCACCCACCACTACCACCACAGGGTCTTATTATGAAAATACAGGTTGGCTTGGAACTTGAATAGATCGACTAGGCCTCAAAGTCAAGAGATGCACCTGCCTCTGCCTCCAGAGCGCTAGGATTAAAGATGTGAGCCACCATGCCTGACATTAACATGTTTTTAAATTTTAAAAAAGATTTTATGTGTATAAATGTTGTGCATGCATTTATGTATGTGAACCATGTGTGTGCCTGGTGCCCTGTGGATACTAGAAGAGAGTGTTAGATTCCATGGAACTGGAGAGATATCCATGAGCTGCCAGGTGGGTGCTGGGAGCCAAACCTCAGTTCTGTACAAGAGTAACATGTGCTCTTAGCCACTGAGCCATCTTTCTAGCCACTCACATGTTGTAATCAGTAGAGTTTACTAAGATTAGGATCAGTGATAGAGCTTGCCTTGGCTTCTAGACCTAACATTGAAGGGGGTAAAAAGCCAAAAACATCTACTGGGGTCAAGATAACATTATAGACATGGTCTGTTTCCTCAAGTACACAGATTCAGCCCAATAAGTATTAACGGAGTGTGCTAGACTGTGATATGTTTTAGGTGCTAAGCAACTCGGTATTGGACTCCCAGGTCCCTTTTAGTTGGAATTTCACTATAATGAATAATGCTGACCAGTGTTTGTGGAGTGCTTGATGTGTGCTGGACACTCTGCAGAGCATCATCCATGGCTGTGGTCAGCCTGACAGTGTCTCTTGATATCTCCTGAGTCCCAGTGTGCACAGCTGATAAACCATACAGATACGACTTCTCAGCCAGTGTTTTCAACTTGGAATTCTCAGTTTTCAGTTAGATTCCAGAGATTGAGGGTTTTTTTTTTTAAAGTTTTTTTTGACACAAGGTTTTGCTATGTAGCCCAAGCTAGTCATACACTTTTTTTAAATTAATTTTTTATTTATTTTTTGGTTTTTCAAGACAGTTTCTCTGTAGCTTTGGAGCCTGTCCTGAAACTAGCTCTTGTAGACCAGGTTTGTCTTGAACTCATAGAGATCCCCCACCTCTGCCTCCTGAGTGCTGGGATTAAAGGCATGTGCCACCACCGCCTGGCTACTTTTTTATTTTTCATTTTTTTGGTCTATTTTTATGTAAACAGGTGGTTAGCCCGCATGAGCAGCATGTCTGAGCACCAGTGTGTGCCTGGTGTCTACAGAGACCAGAAGAGAACATCAGTTCCCTGAGTGACGGTTGTTAGCTGTGCCTCATGGGCATTGGGAATTGAACCCTGCTCTTCTGGAAGAGGAGGCAATACTCTTAACACTAAGCCATCCCTCCAGTTTGGAACTTAATATAGTGCAGGCAGGACCATAACTTGTGGCAGTCTGACTCAGCCTCCCAGGTGCTGGGATTACAGATGTGCAACATCACATCTGCCTGCCTAACATTTAAGTATTGGTGGCTTATCAACTTTTTTTTTGTTGTTGTTTTCTTTTCCTTTTTTTCCCTGAGACAGAGGTTTCTGTGTGTAGCTCTAGCTGTCCTGGAACTCAGTCTGTAGACCAGGCTGACCTCAAACTCACAGAGCTCCACCAGCCTCTGTTTCCCTAGTGCTGTGCACCACCGCTGACTGGCTCCACTGAGAGAGAGAGGGTCTCACTGCTGGCCAGGAAGGAACTCATTTTGTAGTAGATCAGATTAGCTTTGAACTTAAAGTGATACACCAGCTTCTGCCTCCTGAGTGCTGGGATTAAATGCATGCTTCACCATGTCCTGCTAACTTCATTTTTTCAGCAAAATATTTATCAATAATCTACAATGTGCCAGATTCTGTTTGAGGGGAGGAGAATTTCTCCTCTGTTGCACTGGCATCCTAGTAGGAAAAGAAAAATTAAAGAAGTCATGATGAATGGTGATGACTGCTTCAGAGAATAGAACAGAAGGTGGAAACCAGGGAGCACAACGATGGTCCCTATGGTCTGATTTCGCACCCCCAACAGTGTTGGTTTCCCGCTGTGGAAGAGGTGACGTCACTTCCTCAGGCACACCACAGTTCATATACTGAGGAGTGAGGACCTTAAAGGTCTGAGAACCCGCCTTGCAAATTATTCTTCCCTGGCTCCTGACATAGACAAAGCAAGTGTCACACTTTCTCCCAAAAGCTTAAGACCTGGCAGGCAGGTAAGCTTGCTTCACGGAGCCTTGGAGTCACCGAGCTCCACTGAGTCAACGATGCAGAGGGCAGGCATGAAGTGTGATCATGGACAACTTACAGATGGGGAGGCTGGCCTACAGATCCATACTGATGAATCAACTCCAGAGACCAGAAGCAGAACATAAAGCTCCCCTCGAATGTTCTGCTACCATTGGCTAATTTAAAGCTATCAGCTGGCTCTGTGCAAGGAATCTTTACTCATACATAACAAGAGGCAGATATTAGACAGTTAAGACTTTCTCTTGGAGTTGGGGAGAAGAGCCAACTGTCCTTTTTAGAGCATTCCATCCTCCCTAGGGGGGAAGCCTGTTCTCTGCCAGAAATAGGTGGCATGGGAAGGAAGGGAGGGGAACAGGAGGGTTTCCTGTAAAGGCTGCTATGTGTGCGTATCAAGTTCATGTTTTTTGAATGATCTGGGAATTAATGTCACTTTGGAAAGGGTTAAAGCCACCGACACCACCTACAAAAGCTATTTATCCAGGGACAGGAAGCTAAGCACTGTGGGAAGGAGAATAGTGAGGGCACTGGGGAGAATGGTAGGGTCCTGGGCTCCGTTTACTCCATTGTTTTAAAATAAACAGACTGAGGTGCTGTTGGAGGCGACACACAGGGATGGGGAACACAGCCAGGCGTTTGCCCATCATGCACAAAGCCATGCTCAATCCGTGTTTAACCTATGGCTTGTGCCGTAGGTTCGTAGGTTCAATTCTCAGCACTAGAAAGCTAGGCACCTGGCGGAGGATCTCCCTGATCTCAAGGCAGTCTGGTGACAGCAGAGGCAACAAGATACATGCACCTCTTCCCATTGCCACAGGTTCAGCATTTGTGGATTGGGTGACTATTGTGTGCGTGTGTTATGTACAGATGCTTGGACGCACACACGCATTGAGACCAGAGGAGGGCATACGGTATCCTTATTCTTCATCTCATCCTTTGAGTCAGGGTCTCCCTCTCTCTGAAGTTGAAGCTCATATTTTCCTGATAGGTTAGCAGTCAGTGAGCTGCAACAATCCTATCTCTACCCCTGTCCAGTAGTGATGTGTGTAAGATGGCTCAGCTTATGTAGGTGTTAGGAGCCAAAATTCATGGTTGCTCAGCAAGCACTCAATCACTAAGCCACTTTTCCTGCCCCTATTTATTAGTTTTTTGTTTTTGTTTTTTTTTTGTCCTAGGGGTTGAATACAGGAACTCATCCAGGCTAAGCACTTTATCTCCAACCTCAGAAAATATAAAGAATTCCATCGTAGTTAGGTGTTAGTTTATGCTGTAGTCTTATCATTGATGAGGCTGAGGGCAAGTGCTTCTTTCTGAGTTTAAGGATAGTTTGGTCAACATGGTGAACTCCAGGTCAGCCAAAGCTATACAGGGAGGCTCTGTCTCAAAACAACAATAAAGAACAAACTAGGGGCGCAAGATGGCTCGGTGAATAAAGATGCCTTCCACCAAGCCCGATGAGCCGATCTCAGAGAACGGACTCCTTCCTTCGAGTCCTCTGATTTCCATGTGTGCTATGGTGCATCTGCACAAACACCAAAAGCAAATAAAGATGTAAAATAAGAAGCGTAACAATAACACAAGGAGTCCCATCTGGTTGGGCCTTAGGTCTGTAATTCTAGCCGAGAATGAGGATCCCAAGCTGAAGGCTAGCCTGGACAATTTAGGAAGACCGAGTTTCAAAAGAAAATGAGAAAAAGGGTTGGGGAAATAGCTCAGTGGTAGAGTTTGTCTAGCACTGGGAGGAAAAAAAATTCCATACTTAATAGGGTTTTCAAAAAAATTTTTTTCTCCTCTACCACATCTCTTCTGCCGGGTCATTATTCCCTAAACACAACTATATTGTAACAACTGTTTACACAGCAATTAAGTATTAGGCATTCAAAATAATCTTGAAATAATTCAAATAATACCTGGAGGATGGGAGTTCTAAGGCAACACCACCAATATAGGACGAGTATCCTTGCATTTTGCTATCTGCTAGAGGAACCTCAGGACAACATAATGTGCTTAGCGCTAGGAGGGGGCAGGAAATAAGATACCCAAGCAGATTCTAGTAGCCAGATGTTAGAGAGGCAGCGGCTAGTAGGATAAAACGCAGAGGGGAGGAACCAGCAGGTGCAAAGGCCTGCAGGAGACAAGAATGTTTAGTCAAAGGACTCAAAATACATAGAGCAATGAGGTCAGGCTAAGAGGGACTAAGGCTGGGGAAAGAGCTACTCCATCCTTCACAGGTGACTCTCCCCCTGAACCTTAAACTTGGAAGAAATCAAAATGGTAGGGTCATGGTGCCCAGGACATCAGTTTCATTTGAATAGCATCATTGGATGAGCCCCTTTCTAACACTGGCTCATATAGTACCCATGAGACGAGTGTTTCTATAACTTCCATTGTACAGGTGAGCAAACAGACTGGCCAGCGTCTTGTATCTTGAGGATTACAATGTTCCTTTATGTAAATGCTTTCATTCTAGCGGTGCCTTTGAATTGAAATAATACACAGAAAAGCTTTGTTTTCTTGCTTTCTCTTTCTTTTTTAATAGACATGAGGCATTATGAATTTGTTGGACTTGTGGCTCCCTCCAGTTCAGCCTGTACTGTTCAGGAAACCTAGGAAGGGGCAATGGTTATTGCCTAAAGGCCAAGTGGCTTCACAAAATTGCCCATGTCTATTCTGGTTCTCCCTCTGGGGCAGCTCTTAGATACCATCTTCTGCCAAATAGAGTTTGTTTCTCAGAAGCTGTAAGAAGTGGGAGGTTAGGGAAAAAAAACCTGCATCAACCACTACAAAATCCCCCAGCAGCCTGAGCACAAAGGGTTTGAGCTCTGAACAAAGGGCTGGGTGAGACTGGAAAGTAAATGCTGACACATCCTCTCTCCAGCTGTGAACTGGGGGTCTGAGGGCTGCTGCAAAGGTCATCTGTCTCCACATCTCTGGGCAGGAAATGCAATTCAATCCTTCCAGTGACTGATCACTTTACAAGATTAATGGAAATGTCTCCATGGCTCTGTGTTCTGACAGCACAAAAAGTGAATCAAACTTCTCCCCTGGCCGCCTACTCAGTGAGGTCAGCTGATTCCTTGTCTTTAAAAGTTCAAAACTTTCCTCCAGGACATCTTTCTTGGGTTCCTTTGGTAGGAGAGACCTGCCTCCAGGGGTTGACCAAAGTCAGCACCTGGAGGTGGGTGGACTTTCGGAGGCTCTTCTGTTTGTGCTTCATCTTTCAAAAGAAAAGAAATGCAAAGGGTTAACTGCCAGCCTTCTTGTCCATCCCTCAAGGACTGTCAACCAGTGACAACTGAGCATGATGAAGTAATGCATGCCTTCTTACTTCCATTGGCTACCATATACGTCCATCAATCTCAAGATGCAACTTTTGAAAGAATCTTTGAACTTTTATGGCTCTCTTCACAGCATTAACCCTTTAACTCACCTGTGGCCTCGAGGGTTCTTCCCATCCTTAAACAGAAAGGGAAACAGGACGAAAAGCAGGATTCTATGGAGAACATTAAACTTTCCCCAAGGGTCAGGCCTGAGAGTCTCTGTACAGTTTTGTTTTTCCTTTTTGACTTCAATCCACAAGGGACTGAGGACTAAAAAACAAAATAAACAATCACTTTACCAGAAACAGCTTGGTCTGCTGATATAGTAAAAGCAAAGTAGATTTTAAATTCTAAAAGTGATACAAAGTAGAACAAAACTTTTCTTAAGATTTGCACACACAAGGTTTTACTGTGTTTAATTTCTATTCCCGCTCCCTTCTGTGCCCTGGCATGCTGTGGACTGAACCCAGAGCCTCTACATGCCAGCAAGCGCCCTCTCTATTCCTGAGCTACACCACTAACGTGGCATTTGTTTCTGAGGTTGTGCACCTTCATGGTACAGAGATGGGAAGGCACTACAGCGTCTAGAATGAAATCCAATCCTTCAGATCTGAATCAGGCACTATTCATACGTACGTGTGGTTAAAGTTTCACAGTGTACCGAAGAATAACTTCTTTACTCATTTTTTCTTCACCCATTGTTGTGTCTTTCCAAAGAAAATTCAATGCATATAAATGGTTACATATAGCCAGGCCGTGGTGGCACACACCTTTAATCCAAGCTCTTGGGAGGCAGAGGCAGGGGGATCTCTGAGTTGGAGGTCAGCTTGGTTTACACAGTGGGTTCCAGGACATCCAGGGCTACCCAGAGAAACCCTGTCTTGTTAAAACAAAGAATCAGTATTGATCTGTAGATAGATTTTCTTTGATTTACCCAAGTAGTGATCAAAATTTAGTATTCTATATCTTATTTTTACTTAAGGATATTATCAAGTCATTCCATGTAAACATTTTCTTCTATTCAATGCTGAAGATCAAACCAAGAACCTTGGTTTAATTTTTGTGTGTGTGTGTTTTTAATTTTTTTTGACAGGTCATTGAGTTTATCCATAGGATGCATATCATCCTTTGGATGTTTATTTTTAAGATGTGGGCAGGTGAGCCAGCCCCATCCAACTGGTACCCAGCCAGGCTCACAGGCATAGGAGCAAATGCTTTGAAGTCTAAGGCTGCAGAATTCACATTGTACCATATGTGCTCTCCCATATAACCGTTGCTGGGATCTTTGCCTCCATGGACTCTTCATTCAATTACTGTTTTGGGATAGTTGATTACAGAGATGCTAAGTCAAATGGGACCTTGACTCATGCATAAATAGCCTGGTAGGTACTTTAAGAGCAATAGTGGCAAATACCCTAAGGCTTCATTGTTTTAAGTTTTCTGTTTGCTTGCAGCTCTGGGATTGGATCCAGGGCCTTGCACATGATGCTAGGCAAGAGCTGTGTCACTGAACTATAACTCTAGCCCATTAATTTTTTTTTATTTTGAGATAGGTTTTTATTATATTGCTCAGGCATGCACTACCATGCCCGGCTTAAATATGAATATTTTTGCTACAAATGTATTTTAATAGTAGAGTGAGTTCTTGGTTATCATTACAAGTAGCTGGGTTCTACCCCATGAGCACATGCATGCATGTACACATATCAGGGGCAACTGTAATTGACAGCATAGGTATATGATATTCCTATCTTTTTTATGTCATAATCCCACCGGCAGGCTTACAGAGGCCAGTCTTGTGTGCTCTGGATTCCTACAAGCTCTTGGTTCAAACCCTATAGCGATAGTATCATTGTGGTCAAATAACTTGGTATTTCTTTGAGCCTTAGCTATAAATGGGGAGAAATTGGCTAAGATTTAAAGAGATGGCAGATAGGAAAGGCTTTGCCCACAGACACTGTAAGTTCTTAAAAGCCTGGAGCTAGAAGTTGGGAGAGTCCAGAGGCAGGAGGCTCCCGCAAAGTTTGACATCTGCCTGGTTTACATAGCAAGTTCCAGGCTATCTAGGGCTCGGCAGAGACCCTGTCTCACAAAGAGGACAGCCAATGATCTGAGAACGGTTTGTTTTTTCCCAGTCCAGATGAGTGCTCCATCCAGAGTCACAGTCATCCTGTTAAGCCATTCAGCTGCCTCCCAGCCACCCCACAGTGTGTGTGTGGTGTGTGTGAGGCTGCTACGTCTGTGTTTTCTGTGTAACTGAAGCTGTTGCTTCTATGTTTTCTGTCTTTGAACACAGATCTGCTTAATTAGCCTGTGAGGATGGAGGAAACAACTGAATGAGTAGAACACAGGTAGGATTTGACTGGGCCTTTTACAAGACCAAGCAGGAAGATACAGGAAGTCGTTATTACTTTGTTTCCAGTGAGGCTGGCTCTGTGTTTTCTGCATTAAAAGTTCATCTTTTGAATAAGCCTCTTCATCTTTTCTCTTACTCTCACCTATTCTAAGCTCCTGGGGGATAATCAGCCAAAGTTACAGCTCAAGGGTCTGGCCCTTCCCCCTCTGGTCCAAAATAACCTCCACTGCCACTTGGAGCAAATGCTTGGAATTCTTTCAACTGAGGACAGAGCCTTTCATCTGCCAATTACTGATAAAGAGAAAATGCAAATATGCTGGAGAAGGTGATCCATCAAGGGTCCAACGTTTATTGAGCGACCACTTAGACCCAGCAGAGGGGTAGGCATTCTGGGGGAGTCAAAGGGGAACAAACTGCGGCTGGCCCATTCTTCTTAGGTTTGTGGTTTCCTGGAGGTCTGTAAAGGGGAGGGGATTATATCAGGTGACTAGTCAGCAGCCCCTTCCCACTCTCTACAAACCAGGAGGTGATATTTGGACTTAACTGCTTTTATATGAAGGTGACTAACATTAAACTTTTTCCTAATGCCAGCATTTTGGGGGATTCTAGGAAACCAAAGGGGGAGAAAAAGCCAAAGGGGGAGAAAGAGCCTTAGGGAGAAAGATGAAGGAGGATCAAGTGTCCCATTTGACATTTTTGCTTTAAGTCTGCACTGATTCTCAATTCAAGCCCTTCCTTTAAGCCAGGTTAATTTCATTTTGGAGCATAAATGAAGTTGGTGAACATTTTAAAAGGGCCAGCTGTTTACCGGGTGGTGGTGGTAGACGCCTTTAATCCCAGCACTTGGGAGTCAGGGGCAGGATCTCTGAGTTTGAGGCCAGCCTGGTCTACAGAGAGCCAGTTCCAGGACATGCTCCAAAGTCAAAGAAAAACCGCTCTTGAAATCCCCAGCCCCTGCAAAAGGGGCAAGCTGTGTGACTGTGGGTGAATGGTTTTGCCTTTCTGATCTGAGAATACCTTCGTTTACAAAACAGACCTACAAGGCAACAAGACATTTCCTTTAAAAGATTCTTTCTCACAAGAGGAGGCAAATAAAACGATCCATGTTATTTATTTATTCATGTATTTATTTATTTACTTTTGGTGTTTTCACCACTGAACTCCATCCCAGTTGGTCCCAGGTTTTTCAACAGAGGGATGGTTAGAAAGACTGCCTACTGGGTGCAGCTGAAAGCTATGGAGATGTAATTTCAATTTGGTGACAAAGTTGGATGCTTGTTGCCTCATCCCAATGTAAAAGATTTCTACTGCTAACATGTGTGGATGGAATGAAACTTCAAAGAGTAGCTTTGGGTACAGGCAGAAAAAGGGAAGGAAATTCTTTTTTCTTTTTCTTTTTTTCGTGATGGTTTCTCTGTGGCTTTGGAGCATGTTCTGGAACTAGCTCTTGTAGACCAGGCTGGCCTCGAACTCACAGAGATCTGCCTGTCTCTGCCTCCTGGGTGCTGGGATTAAAGGTGTGTGCCACCAAGGCCCTACTGTGAGGGAGAAGTATACTGTCTCTTAGGGTGAGTCAGGGCTCACAGCTCAGCTCAGGTGGCAAGGTCACTTCCTCCCCACATCTGTCTGAGCTAGTGCTTGTTGACACTGGGACAAGATAAAAAGAACAACCACCCAGATTCATAATTTCTTGCATCTAGGTTTCTCAGTGTGTAAACTGACCTGCTTTAACTTGTGTATTGAGCAAGAAGCTGCAATCGGTACCTACTAGGATCATCTAAGGGGTCTCAGAGTATTCCTGGTGCTATGTCATAGGCCATGCAGGACACGAGAGGCTGGGTGGGAACTAAGTTTAAGGCCAGCTTGTCTCATAATTAAAATGGACCTGATTTGTCCATTTTGGTATTACAGTATCACCCAGGTCCAATTCTGGGAGGAGTCACAAGCACTACTTAATGGGACAGAGGAGCATTGGGGATCTGATATTCTGTACATATTCAGAGGGTGCCCCTACCTCCTCCAAGAAACAATATGGATTAATCAAGGTGTGCTATCTCAGCAAGCAGCGAACATCCTCACCGCTTTACTATTAAATTGCCAAACAAAGAGCTTACCTTTCTCCTGCGTGTGAGTTGCATTACAGGCGCTAACTCCGATTCTCTATTTCCCTCCCGTATATCGATTTATCTCTTCTCAACGAGTGTAGAGACTTTTTTCTTCTCTTGCCCAACTTCTTATTTCAGGGCTCTTCAACCGAGGCTGTCCGAATGAATGAATGAAAGGCTGTCTTCCGGTCAGCTGCAATCTGAAAAGGCTGTGGACTGGCTGTATTTCCTGTACCTGTGCGTGTATGCCCATATTATTATTTCAGTCTGGGGAGCTTAAAAGTTATGCAGTCTATATGGATACAGAGCTGCGCTAATTTCTTTCTGAGCCCCTTAGATACCTCTTCCATATGGCAGGTTCTCAAACGGATAGGGGTTTGGACAGGCTAGCCCCTCCCCCCTAGACATGCAGTAGAAAAGCAAAATCAGAAAAAGAAATTATACGTACAAAATACTTTGAATTTAGGTCGCCAGCACAGGTAATAAAGAGAGGTACACTCAGGAAGAAAGGGGCAGCCGTGGGTAATCCGAGTAAGGGGGCAGGGGCAGAGGTGGGGGGTCGTTTTGGGGGGTGCCAGGCCCTGGGGGCTTTCACGCCAGCAGGCTCGGCTAGCATTTCCGTGCCTCCCGCTGAGGCCATCCGTGCAAAGCTGCACCTCCCTCTCCACCCCCTCCTCTCTTTCCCTCCCTCCCTGCCCCGCCATCTCTGGGATGCGCCCGCCGCCTGCAACTCAACCCTCCAAAAGTCAGCTCCCGGGCGGCGGCGGCGCCTGCGTGCAGAGGCGCACTCGTGACCCAACAACAAAACAGCGATGCCAAGGCGCTAACGGCGCCGGGTGCGTCCCAGGCTCCCTTCTGGCCCCACACCTCCTACGGCTGTGGTCCCCGACACCCCCAACCCGAGCCCCCCTTCTCCCCAACTAGCCCGGCCGCAAGCTCCGAGCGCGATCTGCAACAATGTTTACGTTCCGGGGATTATGACGTCGACGCCTCCCCCCCCACAACTGCTGAAAATGGTTTCCTAGGACTTTGCAAGCGGATCTGCTTAAGTGTTGGTGCAAAACTTTGTAGATATCGGCTCTGGCTTGCTCTATTTATTTATTTTTTGGTTTCTTTTCTTTAGTCTTCCCTCCTCCCCCCCTCCGCCAAAATGCAGGGGGCAGGAGTGTTGACAATTAATTGGTGAACTCTCCTAAAAAAATGGAGGCAGAGAAAGACTCTGGAAGAAGATTGGTGTGTAGCTTTTTTTTTTTTCCCCAAATCTGTATCTGGTATATGATCGATTTACTTATTTATTTTTTTGGTTGTTTCTTGCTGTCTTTTCTTTCCTTTTCTGTATTTTGCAAGAGGACCGGAAAAAATAATAAATTGCATGCAAAAGGAAGCAAGCAGCTTACTCCTCCAGTCTCTTGTGAGGCTCAGGGTCTCAGACACTTAAGTGGGGAGGAGGTAGCGCCGAAAGGCGTGGAGGGGGCTGAGCGGGCTTGGGGTTCGCCTGGGATCTGGGGGGTTGCGGGGCTCGGAGCTGGGCGGCGGAGGGAGGAGGAAGAGGGATGCGGGGAGTGGTGGGGGAGACTCCTTAGGAAGTGAGTGTGCGCGCGCGCTTGTGGGGAGATGAGGCAGCTGCTGGTGCGTTTTGGGGTCTCTGATGGAAGCTTTGTGGTGGGCCAGCTGCCTCTCTCTCCCCAAGCTCTTAACCTTCTCCCCTCTCCTCCTCTTCTTGCACTAGCGGCCGCTCGGCGGGGGCGGCTAGGGTCTCAACCCTTCCGTTTCAGCTTTCCAGCTTTTCTGTAGCTCCGGAGCGGCTCCAGCTTTAGAAATGCCGCCGGCCCTGGGTTCCGGCTTCCCGGGTTGGCCGCTGTGGCCGCCGGGGCTGCTGTTACCGCTGAGCCGGGCGCTGCAGCGGCTTCTCTCGGGGCCTACATATGCCCCGCCAGCTCATGCCCCGAACCCCCTTCAGGGGTTACATAACCAGGCTCCCTGTGGAGCAGGCAAAGCTCTGGACATCACTGGGGTAGGGGCAAAGGAAAGCCCCCAAGTAGCATTTCCACGGCTTCAAAAGATGCAGAAAGGGAGTGCTTCGTGTATAGACATTTGGGCCTTGGGGGTGTGAGCCCCTTTTCTGCTTTTCAGCATCTTTGGCATTTGCGCAAAGTTGTTCAGATTGCAATGCTGGGGTACAGTGGGCGCGCGGCTCTTGCACCTGTTTGTGGTGGGCCCAGGGTGAGAGGAGACCCCCAAGTCCTCTCAGTAATGTCCCGGGTTCTCTGGTTGGGTCCCGCAGCGTGCGATTGACCGCCAGAGATACGACGAAAACGAGGACTTGTCGGACGTGGAGGAAATCGTCAGCGTCCGTGGCTTCAGCCTGGAGGAGAAGCTACATAGCCAGCTGTACCAGGGGGACTTCGTGCATGCCATGGAGGGCAAAGGTGAGGTGCCCCCTCTCCTGGCTGCAGTCTGTGCAGAGGGCCAGCGCGCACGTGGGGAGGGAGCTGCCTGTGGCTGGGTTCGTATTTCGCGCCCGCGTCCCCCATTCCAGGGGATCCGGTGACGAAACGAGACCGAGCACTGGGGGTGGGGGGGTGGTAAGAGAGGAGGGCAAGCAGGAAGAGGGCTGGGCCTGGCGTGGGCCTAGGCCCTGATTGTACCCATCACTAACATCAGGGTGGTCATTGCCAAGGGGCTAGCCGACTGAGAGGGACCGGGGGACAGACACTGGGACTGAGGGAGGATGTGAGCGCAGCATCCTTTCTCTCCCAAGCCGGTTGCGCTCTCTGCGCTGCCAGAGGTGCAGCGCCTGGCAGGAGCCTTCTGGACGTCCTTGGGACATCGGGGTGAGGGCGTATGCTTGAAATCTCCCATACAAACCCCTGTCATCCTGGACCATGAGGGTTATGAACTGGAATGGGCTTAGGGATTGGAGATAGCAGCATCTTTGGTTAGGGTTACGCCCCTTAGAGGCTTGAGTCTGAGCCTTTGGTCCGTAGTTCCTTATCCCCTTCGAGGGCTCTGCCCTGCGGCATGGGAGAAGGGACTAAGTGGGCTGTTGGGAGTTGTTGACACTACACTCTCCTCCCAAGCCTGAGGCCTCTAGCGCCCCAGCCGTGACAGCGCTGAGTAGTGGGGTCTAGGTTATATATGTGATGAATTACCCGATCAGGCCTAAAGGTAAAATCCCTCTCCTTGGCAGTTTGAATGGAAGACGTAGGTACCTCTCTGGAAACGGGGTCTTTTTCCATGACTGAGATGAGAGCTCTGTGTGCTCTGACCTTCCCAGTGTGGAGCAGAAGCTGGGTAGGCTCTGGTTTTGGAGGGACTCCTGGCTTTGGGCTTCTCCCTCTCCTACTGACGGTGTGGCTGAGGATGTTTCTTAGATGTGCTGGGTGATGCTCCTGTTTGAGGCTTGGTTTTAGGAGCCCTGAACCACCCCAGCCAGCGTCCTGGGGTTCCTTTGTGGACCCTGGTCCCAGAACATATCTTCTTGGCTTTGGGAGCAGCCCTTGCTTACCCAAGCCTTCCTAGAGTGTATGGATTTTTTTTTTTTAAAGTTTCCTTTCAATTACTCATTTTCCATTTTGTGTTTCCCCATCCCCCTTGGAAACCCCTGCCCTCACAGTGAGCTGACAGCAGGGGAAGTGCCTCCCTCCTCCAGGTTCTGGTTGAGTGGCTGAGGCCTAGAGTTAGCCCTAGAGGAGACTGTCCCGGCTTTGCATTTTTGAAAGTTTCTCTTTTGTGCTCATCGCCTCCTGGGGCTCTGGTGGAGTTAGGGAGAAGTGGGGGGAGGGAAAAAGACATTTTTTCCCCAAGAAATTTCACCCAAAAGCAGGGTGCCAGCCGCAACCAAATTTCTATTTTCTCTGTATAAATGGGATTTTAATTCTTCTCCTTTTCTCCCTCCACTTTACTGATCTTGGCAGAGCCTATGAGAATACGGTGTGCAGGTTCTTGGTGGTCATCTGTCAGCAATCCTCCGGCCCATTTGTGGGCGTTGGTGGGGAGTCAGGGATGTGAGGGCTGGGAAGGTTCCATCTAGGGAGCTCTAAAGGGCATCCTTCTAGTTGCTGTCCTGGCTGTTTCAAAGGAGAGGGCCTTAGGGTTCTGCTTGTTAATTCAGACCTGGCCCCAAAACTGGAGGGAGGAGTTGAAATGCAGAAGGAACCTTTAGCGTGGATTCAAAACAGAAGCTTCTCAGACTTCTCTTCCTTTAAATCCAGAGGAATCCCCATTCACTGGGAGCCCCTGGGGATCTGAGCCTCTGGGGTCAGGGCTTTCCAGGCTCTGGGTTTTGTTCTCTCTTTTCGGAGCCTGTGGCTCTGGCCTCCTCCTCCCCCAAGGCTGCCCTGATGAACTGTTTCACTGGGACCGAGGCTTCCATGGCTCCAGGATTGTCTTTCTCCTTTCTGACCAACTCGGAGAGGACCTGTGCTCTTGGTGCCTGTGTTAGTTGATTTGGAAGAAAGGAGGATGTGTCTCAGCACCTCTCACCTCCATTGTCAGGGAGATGGTTGGGTCAGAGAGCTCCTGGCTTGGGAATTGATGAAGGAAAGAATGAGGCAAAGGCCGAGGGCTTTGGGTAGGATATTGTGGGTGGGGGAGTCTGTACCATGCCAACTGCAAATAGAAAACTGCCTGGTGAATTTTTTCGGGGAGTGGGGTCTTTTTGTGCTCCATCCTCACAGTTCACTAGCTCATCCCTCCTAGTTATCCAAATGAAGCAAGTATTACGATGGGCTCCAGCAGAATTTCACTATGGGAAGACAACAAAGCTGTGCCCAGTTCCCTAGTTATTTTGGCACCAAATACATAGTTTCCAGGGAAACCGGCTTTTCCCCACTCCCCTTCACTATGCAGGATATTACAATAAGATTTTCCCTGATGTTCAGCTACAATGAGAGCCCTTCTCCCTGGTCTCTATGGGGCTTCAGGTCCTCCCAGGCAGCATGCTTCAGTTTTGCTGTCCTTCTATCTCAACTCTGCCGGGGATATGTTTGTCTGTCCCTATTTCTCAACAGTAGCTGGTGAGTTTTCAGCATAGAGTTCTTGATAAGTCTCTTCTGCTGGCCTCGGTCTGTTCATTGACAAGTTGGGACCCGTGGGGCATGCAGAGAATGAGTAGGCAGAAGAGCTGATGGAGGATACAGTTTGGCTTTGCCTTATCTATCTTATTTTTCCACAGTTTTGTTTGTTTTATTTTTATTTTCGTTTTATCTTCTAGCTGGTACCTGTATCCAGTGTATATGCCTTGTTCTTTATTTTCCCCCCCTCACTGGTGGGTTATGGTTTATTTGCTCTTCAATAACTTAACCAAATAATTGTTTTTAATTCAAATATCCAAACAGATTTTAACTATGAGTACGTACAGAGAGAAGCTCTCAGGGTTCCCCTGGTTTTTCGAGACAAGGATGGACTAGGAATCAAGTAAGTTGCTAAATTAACCCCTTCTTCCCTGATCTTCCTCCTCCCTGTCAGAATTTCTAGCTTGGGATGTGTTCTCTCCTGTCTTCTCACCCCTCAGCACTTCCAGAAGGACTTTTTCCTAAGACCTGAGAACAGCTTCTCCTTGTTTGAGACCTGCTTGAGGAGAAAAACTGTCAAAAAGTGATCTTTTTCAGGAGCAGGGGAGAGAGGTCCGAGGGCATTTAAACAGTGATAGACCGCCCCCATTCCTGTCTGGTCTAGCCTGGTCATTTCAGCAGTGTTGGATCTCCCAGCCCATTCTGGTCTATCCTGATCCCACATAGCAACTTCCTAGTGAGCATTGTTCTCCCCTGCTTAAATGAGTGCGAGGGTAGTAAAGGGACTGGCCATCCAGTCTGGGGCACCAGAATGCATGCTTTCTCAACATACTCCCAATGTGTGGGAAATGGGCCTCTTTCTATGAAGGGTGTGTGTGTGTTTTCTCCCCTTTCCCTGCCTGCCTCTGTCTGTCTTCTATTCTGGAGGAGAACTGCCAACATTCTGGGTTGGGGAGAGATGGAGGCAGGCTGGAAGAACAGGTTCCTCTCCTTGGGCAGGGATAGGAAAGGATAGGCTGCCTCCCTCTCCAGCATCTATGATCAGGCTCGTTCATGTATGTTCCTACTGTAGACACGAGACTTTCAGCATCATCTTCACCATGCAGTCCTGGCTAGCCTGGAGCTCATTCTGTAGACCAGGCTGCCTCATACTTAGAGATCTTCCTGCCTCATTTTGAGTGCTGGAATTAAAGGTGTGTGATACCATATCTGCCTTTCAGTAACTCTTCTGTTTTGTTTTTTGTGTTTCCGAGAGCCCAGGCTGGCCTCATGCATAATTACGTGGTTAAGGATGACCTTGAGGTCCTGTTCCTCCTGCCTTTACTTCCAAGTGCTGGGATTGTAGGCATAGGCCACAGTCCATAAGGACATGATGTCCCCTTTTCTGACTCTGACTTGACTTATTATTTAGTTAATTAATTTATTTTTGAGATAGTTTATTGCTATGTAGCCAAGGTTGGCTTGAAACTTAAAATCTTCCTGTTTGAGTCCTCCAAATGTGTTCCCTCTGAGTATAAACGGTCTCCCCTATTTTCCATATAATACTGTATGGAATCTTTTCTGTGTGGCCCCTGGTTGTCCTCTGCCTCCCAAGTGCTGGAATTAAAGGTGTGCACCAGCACCGCCCAGCTGGAAAGTATTTTCTTTTCTTTCTTTCTTATTTCTTTCTTTTCTTTTTTTTTTTTTTCAAGACAGGGTTTTTCTGTAGCTTTGGAGCCTGTCCTGGAACTAACTCTTGTAGACCAAACAGGCTGGCCTCGAACTCACAGAGATCCGCCTGCCTCTGCCTCCTGAATGCTGGGGTTAAAGGTGTGCACCACCACCGCCCGGCTGAAAGTATTTTCTAAAAGGGAGAGAGACACCCTAAATTAAAGCAGGTGTTTGGTCCTTGACACCACGCTTCAGTTTTCTTGCTGTAGAGTTGGGCCAGTGATGTCCTATCCTTCCCTGAGGCTCAGCTTTGGTCTTTCTCTTATAATAGGGAGTATACTTCATGATTCTGGGCGACTTCCCTCAAGGTACTTTCCTGTTTTACCAGGCTTTCCCTCTGGGTTATCTCATATTCTCAGCATAGAGCAAAGCGCCCCTTTTGGAAAAATGGCTTCCCCCTGAATTCAGGGTAGAGTCTAGCTCTGTGGGTTTATTTTATCTATCCATTTTTTTTAAGATTTATTTATTATTTATACAGTGTTCTGTCTGCATGCATACCTGCAGGCCAGAAGAGGGCACCAGATCTCATTACAGATGGTTGTGAGCCACCATGTGGTTGCTGGGAATTGAACTCAGGACCTCGGGAAGAAGGAGCAGTGTTCTTAACCGCTGAGCCATCTCTCCAGCCCTATCTATCCATTTTTTAAAACTTATTTTTTATTTTCACTTTGTGTTCATTGGTGTTTTGCCTACATATATGTCTGTGTGAGGGTGTCAGAAGCCCTGTAACTGGAGTTGTGGGCTGTGATGTGGGTGCTAGGAATTGAACCTGGGTCCTCTGGAAGAGCAGTTGGTGCTCATAACTGCAGAGCCATCTCTTCAGCTCCTGTTTATTTATTTTGTAACCAAATATTTGTGCTTGTCTTTCTCTAGGATGCCAGACCCTGATTTCACAGTCAGAGACGTCAAACTCCTTGTGGGTAAGTGCTGCAAGGTGGGGCAGGAGAAGGGAAGGGTCGGTCTTCACTACCTGCCCATTTAGAAAGAATGTCCTCCCTGGAGGAGGTTGGAGCAGGTGTTAGCTGCAACCGTTTGATTCTGGAGAACAGGTCAGATTGCAAAGTCCTGAGAAGCTGTATCAGAGGATGTTTGCCAGCACAGTTTTTATGAGGCGATTTGGACCCAGTCTCTGTCTCGGGCGTCAGCAATGCAATTTCAGATCTCCCCTTTGCATTTGTTTGTGGGTTGCTGGGTAAACACTGGGTGCTTCATGGCCCCTAAAAGACTTTGATGCGTTCAAGGGGGAGGGATTATGTCTCCTGCTTCCTCAGGGTTCTAGACAGGCCTAGGGTGGGGCGTGCCACTCCGTGTGCAGCAGATGCCTGTTAACTCTCTGAGAGCCTGCAGAGTACAGCTGTGGCTTAGCTCTCTCAGCCTCGCCAGGGAGCAAGCCTATCTCGGTGGCGTAGAAAGTCCTTCAGTACCCCATTCTTTCTAGAAAACCATTTCTTACCTACGTGGTAGGCTGAGAACGTAACTGACAAGGCCCCTGCCCTATGTACTAGGACAGGAGTCTGTGAAGTTAACCACGTATCTTTCCAGTGATGGAAGGGACTTTGAAGAAACAATGCAGGGTGATGGGTCGAGCATGGTTGGGCTGCAGGTGGGGTCATCAGGGATGACGAGAGGAGGCATTTGAGCAGATACCTGAGCCGAAGCAATCAACTTTGGGTGCCTGGAGAGTGGGCTCCCTTGCTGCTCTTCCAGAAGGCTTGAGTTTGTTTCCCAGTGCTTACATCAGGCTGCTCACTATCACCTGTGACTCCAGCGCCGGTGGATTTGACACGCTCTTCCTGGCCCCTGTAGGCACCAGTGTACATGCAGAAATATGTGAATGAAAATATTCATTTATTTTTAAGAACCAATCATGGAAAAGAATAGTCTGAGCAGGAGAAAAGGCCAGGGGGACAAACTTGACATTTCCACTTAAATGACAGGGTAGAAAGTGGTAGAAAGAGCTGGCAGAGGCCTCAGGGCCAGGTCATCAGGGCCTTGGAGGCCCTGGGGAAATTTGGATTTAGCTGTTGAATATGATGAAAAGCCTTGGAGAGCTGAAAACTAGAGTGAGGGTGAACCTATGATTTATTTGGGGGGGGGTATTGGCACTTTATAATTAATTAATTAATTAATTTCTGGCGCTGGATTAAACCAAGGCCCTCATACATGCCAGCCAAATAAGTTTTCTACAAACTGGGCTATATTCTTTTTTTTTAAGTTAAAATAAAATCCATGTAATCAAATGCTATTTAAAGTATACAGTTCAGTGGTTTTTTTGTTTTAATATTCGTGCTGTTTTATGGCCATCACCACTATCTAATTCCAGACTACCACAAACCTGGAGCTCCGAATTGTATTTTCCTTCATTTCCTTCCATTTACCCACGGATGGACATTTTGCTTCTTTCCATCTTTTAGCTGTTATGAATAATGCAGTGAATATTTATGCACAAGTTCTTATGAGTATCCATTTCTCTTGAGTCTTGGGAAGGAAACTGTTGAGTCTTAGGGCATCTTCGTATGTTTTCTGTTGCTGCAACAGACTGCCCGATGCCTAGCAATTTTACAGAGGAGAGGTGGTTTTGGTCTTGACTGTCAAGTCCAACAGCATAGTACAGAAATGCGTGGCAAAAGGAGCAGGCCCACTTGGGAACATCTTGCTTTAGAGCAACTCGTATCATGGTAACTAATTCAGTCCCTGGAGACATTTATCCATCCTAAGGGGTCCACCCTGAAGACCTAAATACCTCCCAGTAGGCCCGTTTCCCACCTTCAATACTGAGATACTGAGTTTCCAACATGTGAACTTCTGGGAGTCACTCACACGAAGTATAAGGCAGCTGACTAACCATTAGCTGCCAATCTGTTTGCTATCAAGTCTTTATCAGTCGGATCTGTATGAGTGTCCAGATTGCTCCTCTACACTTGTGCTTATTATGGTCTGTTTTGTTTTTGTTTTCTTGCTTTTGCCTCTAAGTTAGTTTTGTTTCTTGGGGTTTGTGTTTATTTGTGTTTGAAGCAGGGTCTCATTATATAAAGTCCAGACTGGTCTAGACTTGCCATTCTCCTGCCTCAGCACTTGTTATTACAAGTGTGTGCTACCGCACCCCATCTGTGTTTTTGATGATGGCCATGCCAGTGGGTATGGACTGGAGTGACTGGATTGGAAACCACACACGTGGGACATGAAGGCAGCTGGCTAATGGCATGTCAGACAGTTTGGTTGGAATAACTGGGACCATTGCTCATTTACGTTTTGAAGACTGTGTAACCAAGGTTGGTGGTCTTGAATTCAGTGATCCTCCTGCTTTAGCCTTCCAAGTGTTGAGATTATAGACATGTGCTACTGTCTGGTTTCGGCTTTCTTAAATAATGTTGCACACCTGGACTTTCCAAGTCTTTTGTGGATGTGTTATGCTCTGACTGCATCCAGGCTGCCTCTTTTTTTCCCTTGGTACTCACGCATCCCCTGGTGGAAGCAGGAAGACCCAATTAGATGGTTCCAGCATCCTAGCCAGACTAGAATTGTATGTCGAGTAGGAAATCAGGGCCTGCTAACCAGCTTCCATCTCTGTCAGTATTCTTTTTTCCCCCTTTGTTTTCATTTTGAGACAGGGCTAGCCTATAGCCCAGGCGGCCTTCAGCTCACATTAATCCTCCTCTGCCTCCTAGATGGTGGGATTATAGGTATGAGCTCTTTTAGCATGTCTGGGGCCATTCTCTGTATGTATATGCTTTAGGAAGGCATGAGGAGTTTGGACACTGATGTTGGTGGTTGCAATTCTCCTGGGCTATTACAGTTGTCCATTGTGGTCTCTGTCTGCACAGGCTCTGGACGGTGGTGATAGGCGCGTTTATCATAAGTGACAGAGTTGACAGGTGTAACTCAGGCTGGCTTAAGCAGAACAGAATAGTTGACTTATGTGATAGATCCAGGCTGTAACCTTCAGGCACTGACAGACCTAGGTGTCCTAAATCTATCCTAGAGGAAGATATCTCCAGAGGTCACCTCTTGCCTCAGGCTTTGTGGCAAGGGCCCTTATCTCTTTCTTTTTGCCACAGTTTCTCTTTGCTTCTTCCTTTTCCTGAGTTCTTTTGAGCAGTGCTGCCCCTTGTGAAGGTAAAGACAGAACCAGAAGCCCCAGGCTGACACTTCTTGGCTACCACAGGCTCCTCCTTCCTGACTGCCCTCAGCCATGTCTCTGGGATGGTGGATAGTTCAGCACTGTGCCAAATTTGAAGCTGGTAGCTCGGGACAGTAAGCAAGCCCCAGGGACGAATCGAATAAGCCTGGCAGAGCGAGAGTGAGGAAACGGCAGTTCTCCAGGGTTTCTCAGACAGAGATCTTTTCCTAGCATTAACTCAGGCCTTCTGCTAGGAGGGCAGTGTTGGGGTGGCTGACCAACCAAATTCAGGAGGGGGTTGGGTGAATGGAGAGCGAAACACTCGCTATGGAAACATGAGGGACCTGAGGCTGCATCCCAGCACCATGTATGTAGTGCTGAGCAGGCATGAAACCTGTCTGTAATCCCAGGACTCTGGAGTGTTGACCCTGTCAGTGCTGAGCAGGTGTGGAACCCGTCTACCACACACACAGACACACACGCCCACACCCATACACACACACGCACGCACACCCCCCCCCCCCGAAAAAAAAAGGAAGAGGAAAACAGGTTGGGGGAGGCATGGCCAGCTGTTGAGGCTGCGGCGCTGGCTGTGGCCTCCTCTGCTGCTGTAAAATCAAGCTTTTGTCTCCTGGCCATCTGCTCCTCACTTGAGCCCTGTCTTTTATTTATGGAAATGGATCTCAATATGTTCTCCAGGCTGGTCTTGAACTCTTGGGCTCAAGCATTCCTCCTGCCTTAGCTTTCCTAGTAACTGGGATTGGAAGCCTGGGTCACTTGCAGTGACACAGTAACTTGCAGTGACTTGCCTTTAAAAATAATAGAAAATAGAAAGGTTCTGTTTCTGCATTATACTGTAGCTCAAATAATAAAAACCCAGAGACCGATACTGGCTCTTCCCTCTACCTCCGACTGAAAATAGGTGATCCTGCCTCCACGAATCCTCAGATTGAGACTGAGGCCAGTCTCTTCCTGTTTTAAATTCCTCTCTAGTGCTAGGATTAAAGGTGTGCACTGCTACAGCCCGGCCTCTGTGGCTAACTAGTATAGCTGCTGGGATTAAAGGTGTGTGCCACCACTGCCTGGCCTGTGTGGCTGACTAGTGTGCACTGATCTTCAGGCAAGCTTTGTTTATTAAAACACAAATAATATACCACTATATTTCCCCTCTTTTGTCTAAAATAAAAGAGGCTATAACTGATATAAGAAAAATTATATACAGTAAGTATAATTATATAAGGAAAACTATATACAATAAGTACAATAACTATATACAGTATATTACAGGCAATAAATACATCAACAATGTCTAGTCCATTTACATTTGAGAAATTCAGAGAAAATACTCCATATCTATCTTGTCTTGATGAATCCAAAAGGTTGTACCTAATTTACTTTCTCTTGCAATTTGCATTATCGAATTACCTTTTACACTTTTTACCTTTTTTTTTTTGTTTTGTTTTTTGTTTTTTGTTTACACTGTAGCTTTGGAGCCTGTCCTGGAACTAGCTCTTGTAGACAAGGCTGGCCTCGAACTCACAGAGATCCGCCTGCCTCTGCCTCCAGAGTCCTGGGATTAAAGGCATGCGCCACCACTGCCCAGCCACTTTTTACCTCTTTAGTGAGTTTCTTTTCTGAGTCTGGTAAACAAGGAAAACTACTATAACCATCTAATCTTCGACTCCCTCAGAGACCCGAGAAGGAAATAATATTAACTGAGTAGCAAAAAAATGCAAACAAGCAACTTTCAAAAAATGTGAGAGATGACAGAAACAGCTAGCTACCTGGACAGTCACCCAAAGTTCCTCTGCAGTGTTGGGGCATCCATCTTCAGCCTACAGGCCTAGAATATCTGACAGACTTTTCTATGAAACAGGATTTTTGGAGGACTGTCCCTCCTTGTCTGAGCAAGGTTTGACAGTCACTCTCTTCTGTGTTCTGCTTGCCCATTAGGATAGCATACTGTTGGCCGTCAAGGCAAGGGCATTTTCTTGCCCAGTGGCTTATTTTTGCCACAAAGAAAGTAAACTCCATGTGGAGTTTCTTTAACGCCCATTATCTTCTCTGAAGTAGATTGGTGCTTCCAGGAGCAGACATTGTCAGTTAAAAACAAAACAAACAAACAAAAACTGTTATTAAAACATCTTAAATGCCATATTCTGTAGATCTCTGAAGTATTTGAAGATGACCTGTCTTTTTAAAATATATCTCTGACCTTGAAAACATACCTAATGTGACTACAAGTTCAATTGTAATAGGTAATTAATTACTAACCTGCATTTCCTTATTATCCTAAACAGTTGGTAATAATAATTTTCAAGGACTAGAAATTTGCATTACCTCATTAAATGAGCTGTATAAGTACCATACCTTGAACAAGAGTAGAATTGTATGTACAATATGTCCTAACAAAATTAATCTTAAATTTGAATCAATATACAAAATTTGTATATAATATACAAAAATTCAACCCATTGTAAAACATTTAAAGCTAGTAGTTGTTTTTAAAAAGTAGATTCAACAAGCTACCTTCTTATATTATATCTATGTTATACTTAAGTTTCTTTAAATTGAAGTATAGATATGAGAAAGTACATATATGCTAATAGTGCTGGCTGATTTTTAACACTCAAACACATGGCACATGGAGACCTGCTTTATTGTCTGTCTTGCCTGTTTCCTTTGTTTTTGTTTTTGTTTTTTTTGTTTTTTGTTTTGTTTTTTGGTTTTTTGAGACAGGGTTTCTGTGTAGCTTTGGAGCCTGCACCAGGGTGGCCTCGAACTCAGAGATCTTGCTGTCTCCGCCTTCTGAGTGCTGGGATTAAAGGCATGTACTACCACCACCTGGCTTGCCTGTTTTCATAGTTTGTGAATGGAATCATACAGAGTATCCTGTTGCTTTTGATTTCTTTTACTCAACTTTGTACTTAGGCAGTTTGTAGTATTTACTGTGTGTGATCGATTTATTTCACTGCTGTATAGGTTTCCATTCAATGATTATTTCACAGTTGATTTATTTATGATATTGATTGAGGGGCAGTCTGGTAACTGCTCGGTTAAAGGCTGTATGTAAGCCATGTATGATGGATGACTCATGCCTACAGTCCTAGCATTTGGAGTGTTGGTTTAGTTTTGGTCAGTGCTATTCTGGTTTTAGCTGTTCCCTCTTTTATAGCCAGTCTGTCCCTTCTCATTTCAGCCAAGGTAGCACAGGTGTGCAAGGCCTTGAACTTGGAATTCCACTCCTTTAGTCTCCTAATTAAGGCATGTGTTTTTGTGCACTGCACAACTTTTAAAATTTCCCTCACTTGTATCATTTTGTTTTGTTGAGACGGGCTCCTATAGTCTATGCTGATTTCACCTTCATGATGCTTCTGCTTCTGCCTCTCAGGTGCTGAGGTTATTAAGCAGGTACCATGGGGCTGGGCGGTGGTGGCGCACGCCTTTAATCCCAGCACTCGGGAGGCAGAGGCAGGTGGATCTCTGTGAGTTCGAGACCAGCCTGGTCTACAGAGCTAGTTCTAGGACAGGCTCCAAAGCCACAGAGAAACCCTGTCTTGAAAAACCAAAAAAAAAAAAAAAAAAAAAGCAGGTACCATGGAGCCCAGGCTGTATTGTCTTTTTATGTAGTTAAAATGATGTTTTTGGCTAGGTGTGATGGCACATGCCTTTAAAATCCCAGCGCTCACGACGTGTAGGCAGGTGGTTCTCCGAGTTCCAGGTCAGCCTGATCTACATAGTGAGTTCTAGGTCATCCAGGGCTGCAGAGTGAGACCCTGTTTAAAAAAAAAAATGGGGAGGGTACAGTTGGTTTTAGCTTGTCTTTTGTTTGTTTTGTTTTTTGTTTTTTTATTTGCGATGGGATCTTCGGGTCTTGCTATATTGCCAAGGCTGTCTGCAGAGTCTAGGCTCACCTCACAGGGAACTGGGACTCGAGGCACTGCCGCAGAGCCCCACAGTTGTTCTTCAGTTTTACAGGCACTATTTAGCTTTGTACATCAGCTCCTCTTGCATCATATTTGAGAGTTTTTGTTTTACCTTCTCCCAGGTCATGAAGATGCTCACATGTTTCTTTTCTTTCTTTCTTTTCTTTTCTTTTTTTCTGGAAAGCTTCTCATTGACTTTTCATTTAAATCTCAACTTCATCTGCATTGTTTTTTGTGTTTGGTAAAAGATAGAAGTCAAGCTCTTTATTTATTTATTTATTTATTTATTTATTTATTTATTTATTTATTTTTAATCCTTGTGGATGAAAGCCTCTCTCCACAGCACCACTGGCATCAGGAATCTGTGCTTTCGTGTTGGGATCTGTTCCTTTGGCCAGTCTATACTGAAGCTTAACTGTCTTGGTAACTTTGTAAAGGACTTTGTAGTAGGATTTTTTTTTGTCCTTTTAATTATTTTACATACACTTTACTTAATTGTGTGTGTTTGGGATTGAGAATGCCCAGGGGAGTGTGTGCAAGTCAGGATGACTTGCTGAATCAGTTCTTTCCTTCCACTGTGTGGGTCCTGGGGAGTAAACTTAGGGCAGCAAGCTTCGTAGCAAGCCTCTCTTTGCTCTGAACCATCTTGATTACCAGCCTGTTTGTGGTTAGGCTTTTTGTTTTTGTTTTTTTCTTCTTCTTTTGCTTTTTTGAGATAGGATCTCACTCTGTATCCAGGTTGGTCCTCAACTCAGTATTTAGTAGTTCAGGCTGACTTTGAGTTCTTGGTGATCCTCCTGCCTCAGTGTAAGTGATGAGATTACAGGAGTATGCCATCACACCCAGCTTTTCACCCTTTGCATGTGAGCATCAAAGGGCCTCCTCATGCTTGGCAACACTCATGGTTGAACTGTATATACCCTGACTCTCTCTATGACATTTAGAATCATCTTGTTGCAGTTTTGGCAAATCTCAGTTTGGGTGTAGTGAAGCACATTCTATAACCCTAGCAGTATAAGAGGCTGAGAATTGATGGAGGTAGGATTGACAATTCCAGGTCAGGCTAGGCTTTCTAAAAACAACAACAAAAACAGTTATATTCAGGGAGTGGTGGTCATTCCCTAGTCCCAGAACTTGGGAGGCAGATCTCTGAGTCTGAGGGAACTCTGGTTTACAGAGTGATTTCCAGGCCAGCCAAGGCTACATAGTGAGATAATGCCTCAAAATAAACAAAGTAGAAGAAAAGAAACACTGTTATTTTTTTTAAATTTTTTAATTTTTTAAAATTTTTTAATGTTTTCTTTATTGTGTATACAGTAGTCTGCCTGCATGTACACCTGCAGGCCAGAAGAGGGCATCAGATCTCATTACAGATGGTTGTGAGCCATCATGTGGTTGCTGGGAATTGAACTCAGGACCTTTGGAAGATCACTCAGTGATCTTAACCTCTGAGCCATCTCTCCAGCCCGAAACACTGTTATTGTAAAGAAAAATTGGGGGCTGGAGAGACAGCTAGGTGGTTAAGAGTGCTTGCTGCTCTTGCAGAGGACCTGGGTTTGGGTCCCAGCACCCACTTGGTTGCTCACAACCACCCACAACTCTGGTTCACAAATCTGATGCCCTCTTTTTTATCTCCCAGGGCACCAGGCACACATGTGGCATACATACATACATGCAGGCAAGACACAAAATAAAATACGAAATACACATCTAAGAGTTCCTTTAAGCAGAAATGGAAAAATGGCTTTTTATCACATTGAATTCTAATTAGTGAACGTAACATAAGTTACTTTTCTGTAACCGTGATTGAACTCTGAGGGCACAACTCTGGGGGTGGGGGAGACGTAGTGTGGTTCAGTCTCCGAGGGTTCAGTCCAGGGCCAAATGGACTGGGGTGTTTGGTAGAAAGTGGGTGGGGTGGGGTGGGGTATGAGTGGGTGGGGGCTTCTTCAGCGCATGGTTGATGTAAAACAATGCGTTATTGTAACAGGAAAGGGCCAAGGCAACATCCAGTCCCAAGAATGGGCTGTAGTTACTCACTTCTTTCCGCCAGGCCCCCTTCCTCGGTTCTTCTCCTTCCAGTAGTCCGTTCAGATTTTCAGTGTACCAAATCATTCAGGCCTCAGAGCCCTCAGGATCCAAGGAGTCTGGAAACGTTCTTGCAGGCATACCCAGAGGAACTCTTCACTCACCTCCCCAGTGTTTCTCAGTCCAATCATACTGACAAGGAGATTAATCATCACAATAAAAAGAAGGGATTAATCCCACAATCCACATCTCTTACTAGACTTATTCCTGGGTAATCGGCTTTTTCTTTTTTTTTCTTTTTTAAATTTTGTGTGTGTGGGTTGCATACACGTATGGATGTGAATCCCCATGACTGAGTATTTGGAGGCCAGAGCAGGATGGCAGGTGCTCTGTTGGTTTTTCCTTGTTGTCTTAAGACAGATTCTCTTCTGAACTAGCAGCTCCCCATTTTCTCCAGTCTGGATCAATAACTAGTTTTCAGGATCTGCCCGTCGGTGGTGAGGGTACAAGTCTATGTTGACATAACTGGCTTTTCACGAGGGTGCTGGGGTTTCGAACTCAGGTCCTTGCACTTATAGAGCAAGTGTTCTTCCCCACTGAACCACCTCCTCAGTCTCTGCTTTATATGTGTGTGTGTGTATTAGGTTATTTTAAATTAGCCAGTTGTATTATCTGCCATTAATACTAATTTCATTATTATTTCTCTTTGCAATAGACTTTTACACCGTAACCCAGACTGGCCTTTGGCTTGTGGCAGCCTCCTGCCGCAGCCTCCTAAGTGCTAGAATTATAGGTGTGAATCCCCATGCATATCTGAGACTATGGTGTTTCCTCCATTTGATGCCTTTTAGTTTATTTTCTTTGTCTTGTTGAATCGGCTGCAATTTTGTATTAGCTTTTCATTGTTTGATGACAGAAGTAAACCAGGCTCTCTTTGAAGAAAATGATTTAATGCTGTTTCTGACATTTGGCTCCACTCCAGTGACAGTTCTCAGTCACCTCATGGCACATCACAATAGCTTGAGAACATATGGGTGCAAATAATTGTACCGCCATACAAGGAGGTGGTGTGCTGGATGGAGCCAGGCCAAGGACTAGCCAAGATCCCAGGAGAATTAACTAGGCCCTCCCACAGGCTTTCATATAATCAAAGCTAGCGTCCACCTCCATATGTAGTCAGGGCTGGCTTCGAACTCTTGATTCTTTTGCCACCACTTCTGGTGCTGGGATTACAAATGTTTCGCCTGGCTCCACGCCTTGAAACCTTTTAACATGTTTCTATCGCCTCCCTCCATTGCCGTTGTAAGCCAAGCCTCTGACCACTGAAGACACCACAAGTGTCTGTCTATAAGTTCACTTTTTTTTAATCATTTATTTAGTTTTTGATGCCTGTGTTTCCATGTGTGCATTTGTGTGGGAGCTTGGCGCCACAGCACGCATGTGTAGTCAGAGGACATCTTGCAGGAGTTCGCTCTCCTTCCTGAGCCATGTAGACCCTAGGGATTGAACCCAGGCTGTTAGGCTTGACAGTAAGTGCTTCCATGCATTCGGCCATCCCACCAGCCTGACGGTTTATTTTAAAAAGCTCACTCGGTTATTTTATTTTATACTGTGAGTATTTGCCTGCATGTGTGTCTATGTACCACATGCATACCTGGTACCTGCTGAGGCCAGAAGAGAGCATCTGCTCCTCCAGAACTGGAGTTACAGATAGTTATGAGCTATTATGTGTGTGGTGGGGATATTATTTGATCCTTTGCAAGAGTAACAGCAAGTGTTCTTCACTCCTGAGCCATCTTGCGGGGCCCCGTATCCCCCCTCCCATTTCCTGGTGCTGAGAATGAGACCAAGGGACATCAGGCATGCTAGTTAAGTGACCTCTGTCACTGGATGGACCTCCCTAGCTCCCTTTGTTTCTCAATGTTTACAAAGGAGATTTTAAGGTGGGTGGAAGATAGTAAATTTTTTTATACCGAAAAATTTTGAACTCCAGAATAAGCATTCTTCTGCATAAACATGGACACACACATACTTCGCTGCTTGAGAATTAGTTGACATCATGACCTGTCATTGTTAAGTACTCCAGTAGAGGTCTCCTAAGAACCCGAGCATCCTCTACAGGACCTGAGTAGAAGTGTCAGTCACGCTCAGGAAGTTCACATTGATATGTATGTAATGCCACGTAGTGAATGATTTTCTTTATTGTGCTTTTTCTTGTTTCTTTCATTCTAGCACATGGTTAAGGTTCACACAGTGCATTTACAACTGTCCCTTAGGCTATGGGGTATTTAGCCTATAAGTCCCCATGGTACTACAATCTGAAGATGCTTAAATCTGCATGCATGTATAAAATGATTTGGTATTTGTAGCTAATCTGTGCATATTTTCTCTTTTTTTCCTTTTTCTTTTTTTTTCTTTTCTGCATATTTTCTCATATGGTTTAATGCATACCTAAAATAATTTCGTTATCTAGTACAATGTTAGTGCCATGTAAGTAGTCATGATATATTTGCCATAATGTAATATACCGATAGGAAAACAAGTCTGAACACATCCAATACTGACACGCTTTATTTGCTTTATTTTATTTATTTATTTATTTTGGTGCTGAGGTATCCAACATACGGCTGCAAGTGCTAGGCAAGCTGTGTTCTTAGCCCCAAAGCAGAAGTGTATTTGAGACGGGGTCTCTCGAAGTAGTTCAGGCTGGCCTCTCCTTCCTGGTTTCTGGGATTATAGGTATGAATTTTAAACTCATACTGTGCCTGGTCAGATTTTTTTTTCCTGAAATGTTTTCAATCTGAGATTGGTTGACTCTGATAATAGGAATCTGTGATTGTTCTCAAAAGTGTGTTGATCTTTTCTAGCTAATTTCAGTCCTAGGTACTCTGGACCTTGCTTTTCAACGAGGAATCTATTCGGAGAAGCCTGGTTTTCCCACCACACCACACCACCTTAACCTAGGATGTTATGTGGGCTGTGGGGTCTCTATCCTGGGCACTTCATTTTAGGACACTAGGCTATTTTTACATCTAGTATTTGAGTATTCAAGGAGTAAAGGGTCTGGAAAGAGAGAATTTTGAAGATAGATTGATTGGTGGACTCTGTAGATCAGAAAGGACTTGAACTCAAAGATATCCCCCTTTTCTGCCTTCAAAGATATCCCCCTTTTCTGCCTTCAGAGTACTGGGATTAAAGGAATTTGATACCACATCTGCACCCCTTCCCCTGATACTTTAGGTCTCAGGAAAGGTACCTGATCTTGGAGAGGTGATGGCTATGGAGCTCCTGTTCTGTAAAGGGATATTGGAGTCAACTGATGCTCTTTGGCCCCTTTAAAAAAAATTGCAGGAGAATTATTTCACTCAGTATTCATCGATCTAATTATGGTGATAGCCTCTTGTCTCTTATTGAATGTTTACAATATGAGTTCATTTTGTTCTCACCACTAATTCTGTGAATTAGTTGTTCAGTATTCTGGGTTGGGAAGCCCCAGGCTCTGAGGGAACAACTACTCCGCTCATGGGCAGTAGAGCCAGGTTCTAGCTCTGAGTATGGCTCCCTATTTCTCTGCTCACTTTTGACTCATTCCTTTGTGTGCCAAGTGGTCAGACTTGGGAGGTGTGGGCTCAGCTCTCAGTAGGCTGAATTTAGGGGAAAGACTACAAATTTTCTGTCTTGGACATCTGAGGTGACTGACTTAACCTTAGATCTCTTTTGTGTGTTTGAGTATGTGTATATGTGCACTATGTGTATGGATGTAGGCTTCCATGAGGATATGAAGACCAGAGGTTGATGTTGGATGTTTTTCTCTATAGTGTTCCATTTTATTTATTCATGTTACTTTTAATTAATTGATTAATTTATTGAGACAGGATTTCACTGTGTAGCTCTGGCTGTTCTGCAGCTTATGCTGTAGACCAGGCTGGCCTCAAACTCAGAGTTCCGCCTGCTTCTGCCTCCTGAATTCTGGGGTTAAAGGAATGCGCCACCACTGCCTGGCTATTTTTAATTCTTTAAAATGACATTTATTATTGTATGGATCAAACTCAAGCTTGGCAGCAAGCTCCTTTATATGAGCCATGTCTCTAGCCATCCCTTGTTCTCTGACTGAGCCAGGAGCTCACCAGCTGACTAACCTGGCTCCCCTCAGGTCCCCAGAACCGTCTGTCCCCACCTTCCAGCAGAGCTTATAGCCACTCAACCCTGCCCTGGCTTTTCCATGCATAGAGGTGGAACGCTGGTCTTTACGCCTGTGCTGCTAGCATGTACCCACATCGCCATCTCTTCAGCCCCACCTTTTACTTATTTTAAAATGAAGCAATTTATTTAAGATACAGTCTCATATAGCCCAGGCCAGCCTTGAACTCGCTATGTAGTAGAAGATGATTTTGAACTACTGATCCTCCTGCCTCTTATCTCTTTCTTTTCTTTTTAAAAAAGATTTATTTATTATGTATACTGTGTTCTACCTGCGTGTATACCTGTAGGCCAGATGAGAACATCAGATCTCATTACAGATGTTTGTGATCTGCCATGTGGTTGCTGGGAATTAAACCCAGGTCCTCTGGAAGAGCAGCCAGTGCTCTTAACCTCTGAACCATCTCTCCAGCCCCCTATCTTTCCTTTTTTTGAGAGTATTTCTCTGTAGCCCTGGCTGTGCTGGAACTCTCTGCACACCAGGCTGGTCTCAAACTCACAGAGATCCACCTGTCTCTGCCTCTCAAGTGCTGGGATTAAAGGTGTATACCCCTAGGCCTTTCTTTCTTTCTTTTATTTTTTCTTTCTTTTTTAAAGATGGTCTTACTAGCTAGGCTGACCTGGAACTCACTATGTAGACCAGGCAGGATAGAACCAACAGAATCTTCTGCCTCTGTTCTCTGAGTGCTGGGATCAAAGACATATTATGTCTAGCTTCCTTTCCTTTTCTTTTTTTCAATTTTTTTAAAAAAATAGGTGTATGGATATTTTGTTTGTGTGTATATTTGTGCTACAGTTGCAATGCCCGAGGAGGTCAGAAGAGGTCATCAGATTTTCAGAACTGTCAGAACTGGAGGTGCCAAGGGTTGTTATCCTCCATGTGGTGCTGGAAGAGCAAGCTAGTGCTCTTAACCTGTGAGCCATCTATCCTATCCAACCTCTTTACTTTTTTTTTTTTTTTAGTTTTTTGAACTAGGTTTTCTTATATTTTTGGTTGTGAGCCTAGCCTTTAACGGCTGAGCCCTCTCTCCAGCCCTGAAATAGGTTTTCTATATGTCCTGTTTTGGAACTCACTATGTAGGTCAGGCTGGCCTCAAACTCACAGAAACCCTCCTGCCTCTGCTTCAGTGCTGGGATTAAAGACATGCGCCACTGTACCAGCTTCTTTGCTCTCTGGATAGAGGCCTCACTATACATCCCAGGCTGGCCTCAAACTCAATCCTTTTGCCTTTAGTCTCTTGATTGCTGCAATTGTCACCTCGTGCACCATCCTAGGTTCAGACCTTTGAAAGCTTTGTTTATAATTGTAGACTTTGGTAAGATGGGTAAAGTCACTTACTGCCAAGCCTGATGACCAGAGTTCAATCACCAGGACCCACTTGGTACAGACACACATATGACACACACACATTAATAAGCACATTAAGAATTTCTTTGGTATAGATTTTTTATTTGTTTGTTAATTATTTTATAACCTGATATGCTGGGAATGTAAACCAAGATCATTTCGAGTACCTGGCAAATGCTTTACAATTGCCAGCACCATCTTTTTCCAGTTTTAATCTGGGAAAAGGTACTGAGCCTTCCTCTAGTTCTGCTTTCACAGCTCACAAATGAGGACTGAGGACTGGCTGTTTGCCCGTAGAGTTGCTCAGATGATCTGTGGCCATCTGCTTCATCTGTGGGCTTGAATTTCGGCACATGGAAGACGAGGCTTTTGTTCGATCCCAGAGGAAAAGTGACTTGGGTGTGGGTGTAGGTTTTGTTTGGTCCTAGCACCATTAAATTTGAACTCAAGTCAGAAGTCAAGATAGGACAAGCAGTTGTGGAGGGTCCCAGCTGTCCAGAAGGACAGAAATGCAGGGCGTGGAGGGCATGAGCAGGAACACTCAGAATTGTGACCCCAAGGAAAGTTGGGATTTCAGATTCCTTCCCATCTGACAGATTTGATACGAAGTTAAATCCCTAATAATCGTCAGATTAGAGAAACTACACATACCCTCCTACTGCTTCTTCCCAGCTTGAATCACTGTCCTCTAGGGGTAGCTCCTTAAATAATAAACACAAGTGCTTCTTGATGTACAGTGGGGTCATATACTAATAATAGCATTGTTAGAGAAAAAAAGAGTATACAACACATTTTCTGTGTCTGTGCTCTTAAACACTGCCTAGCAACAGCACACGGTAGGGTACCGTGTGTCATGATCACAGGGCTGAGTAGGAGCCTTGGCTGGCTATTGCTGCCTTCCAGAAAGTATTGGATTGCCTGGGAACAGATCAAAACTCAGAATTCAAAGTATTTTTTATTATTTTGTTTTGTTTTTCTTTTACACTGTCATAAAGTAAGAAAGTCATGTCTAGTCACCTTAAGTTGGGGCCTGTCATTAATGGCCTTATTTGCCACTGACAAGAGATACTATGAGCCAAGGCCCTCTCCTGTCTTTTCTCTTTCCTAGTTTTAGGAATTGAACCGAGTGTCTCAAACTGCTGGGCAAGCACTCTACCACTGAGTTACACCTCTCATGCCCATTTTGTAGAAGTCAAAACTGAGGCTCAGGACTGGTTATACCTCAGTGATGAGAGTGCTTACCTACTGTATATAAACCCTAACATAGCAAAACTAAAACAAAAAACTGAGGGTTCAGAGCCGTTTGTCCTTGATCGGATAACCAATGAGTGAAAGAGCCAAGACTGCACACATTCATGTGAACACAGTGAGTTTTTGTTTGTTTTTGTTTGATTGGGTTTTTTTTTTTGTTTGTTTTTTTAACCTTTTGAGGACAGGGTTTCATAGCCCAGGATAGCCTTAGATTTGTGGTGGTCCTCCTGCCCCAGGCTCTGAAATGCTGAGATTGCTGTCATAGTCTGTTTTCATAACCTCTGCATAGTGTTGTGGCTGGCTCTCAGCCTCCATCATCCAGAAAGCTTCCTTGTCGCTGGCTTGGGTAACTTCTCTGATTTCCTTGTCTGGTTACATTTAGGTCAGATTTGTTTGTTCATCTGTCTAGGTTTGTGTTGTTGTTGTTGTTTTTACTTTTTAAACATTTTAAAATTTATTTTGTATGTGTATGATTGTATGGAGGTCAGAGATTAATTTTCAGGAGTCAGTTGTTGCTCTTTCCATCATGCGGATTCCAAGGACAAAACTCAAGATTGTATGTATGGTTTGACAGTAAGCTCCTTTACCCATTGAGCCTGCCTTGGATTTGGGTCTTACGCTTGCTGTCCACGAAGTTCAGAATCTTGAGGCAGGGGCACAGTCCTGGAGATCGTTTGCAGGTGTCAAGATGAGTGTCCAGAAGAGAACTGGGCCTTTGCCTCCATCTCACTTCATAAATGTCTAGATCTGGGGAGACTTGTCGTGAGTCACAGTGTCTCCCTGGGCTGGCTTCCCTTTCCTATACTCTCCACTTTGGAACAGAGTCTTTGTGGGGACCCCCACTGTTGGGCTTACCACGTGCCTTTGGCAGTTCTGCCAGGGCAGGAGGGGAACCTGAGGTGTCACTGTTGGAAACTGGAACAGAGGAACGCACAAACCTACACTTACTACTCCATCTAACAATGTTACCTGTGGGAGATTGATGAGAAGGTACTTCTAGAAGCAGCGTAAAAGCCACCTCTGAAGTCCCCTGGTGATTAATGGTGTTTCGGCTGTGATGTGGAACATAGCTGTGTCCCTTCTAAACACTTGGGTCACTGCTTGTATGTGCTTCCTGTTAGCTTCACGGTGACCTTGGGCAGCCTCCTCCTGGCTGTGAGCCCACGAGTCTTGGAACTGACTAAGGGGCCTGATTCAGATCAGGAGCCACAGGGTTACGGGTTTATTTCTGCAGCTGCAGTCTGTTGGATTCATGTGCAGTCTGTGTGCTGAGAGAGCCGATGAGACCCAGAGGGAGGGAGAGGTCAGAGGAAGGCAAGCATGATCTGGCTGGACCACTTAAGAAGCCCAGGCATTGCTCCCAGGCAATTCCCGGTGATCCATTGACTTGGGAGCCTGAGGTCAGTCCTATAATGTGGATCTGTCTTTCTTGGGTTCCAGTGGCAGCCTGTCCTAGCCACCTGGTACTATCTTGTGACTGAGCCGACTCGTTTGTCTCTTTGGTGAACTGTCCTGTATAGTGAGTGCTGAGCCTCTTCCTCAGAGACCAGTTCTTGTTTGTGAGACAGGGTCTCACTATGTAGCACACGTTGGTCTCAGACTCTCCATCCTCCTGAATGCTGGATTATAGGTGCACTCCCAGCTCAGGCGGACTGACATGCTGTCCCCAGTGACCCCTCAAACCACACTTTACCCCTCTACTCCAACTTCCCTTAATCGCACTGTTGGGAAATGAGCTGAGTAATGAAGACGGAACGTAGCGTGTCGCTCTAAGAGAGGTCCCACACTAATGATTCCTCTCAGAGGTTTTCTAAGGGAAACCCCAGGAATGTGGCTTGAATCCTGACTGTCTTACTTGTCCCACACCAGCCTGGGCTGCGGGGGGTTTTTGTTTTTGGTTTTTGTTTTTGTTTTTTTTTTTTTTTGGTTTTGTTTTTTTGTTTGTTTTTTCGAGACAGGGTTTCTCTGCAGCTTTGGAGCCAGTCCTGGAACTAGCTCTTGTAGATCAGGCTGGTCTCTAACTGACAGAGATCCGCCTGCCTCTGCCTCCTAAGTGCTGGGATTAAAGGCGTGCGCCACCACCGCTTGGCATTGTTTGTTTTTTTGTGTTTTGATTTTTCGAGACAGGGTTTCTCTGTAGCTTTTGAGCCTGTCCTGGAATTAGCTCTTTAGACCAGGCTGGCCTCGAACTCACATAGATCCCCCTGCCTCTGCCTCCCGAGTGCTGGGATTAAAGGCGTGTGCCACCACTGCCCGGCATGCTGGGGTTTTTTTCTTGTTGTTGTTGTTTTGTTTTAATTGATATTTATTGGAACTGCTGGGATGCTGCGGGGAGGCGGGGGGGGGGAATTGATTTTTATTGAGCTCTACATTTTTGTCTGCTCCCCTCCATGCCTCTCCCCCCTTCAACCCTCCCCCAAGGTCCCCATGCTCCCAATTTACTCAGGAGATCTTGTCTTTTTCTACTTTCTACTTCCCATGTAGATTAGATCTATGTAAGTCTCTCTTAGTGTCCTCACTGTTGTCTAAGTTCTCTGGGATTGTGGTTTGTAGGCTGGCTTTCTTTGCTTTATGTTAAAAAACCACCTATGAGTGAGTACATGTGATAAGTGTCTTTCTGTGTTTGGGTTACCTCACTCAAAATAATGTTTTCTAGCTCCATCCATTTTCCTGCAAAATTCAAGCTGTCATTATTTTTTTCTGCTGTGTAGTACTTCATTGTGTAAATTTTTTTTTATCCATTTTTCTTATCCATTCTTCGATCGAGGGGCATTTAGGTTGTTTCCAGGTTCTGGCTATGACAAACAAAGCTGCTATGAACATAGTTGAGCACATGTCCTTGTGGCACGATTGAACATCCTTTGGATATATACCCAAAAGTGGTATTACTGGGTCTTGAGGAAGGTTGTTTCCTAATTTTCCGAGAAATCGCCACACTGACATCCAAAGAGGTTGTACCAGCTTGCATTCCCACCAGCAATGCAGAAGTGTTCCCTTTTCCTCACAACCTCTCCAGCATAAGTTGTCATCAGTGTTTTTGATCTTGGCCATTCTTACAGGTGTTAGATGGAATCTCAGAGTTGTTTTGATTTGCATTTCTCTGATGACTAAGGATGTTGAACATTTCCTTAAGTGTCTTTCAGCCATTTTAGATTCCTCTGTTGAGAGTTCTCTGTTTAGGTCTGTACTCCATTTTTTCATTGGATTATGTGATCTTTTGGTGTCCAATTTCTTGAGTTCTTTGTATATTTTGGAGATCAGACCTCTGTCTGATGTGGGGTTAGTGAAGATCTTTTCCCATTCTGTAGGCTGTCGTTTTGTCTTGTTGACCGTGTCCTTTGCTTTACAAAAGCTTTTCAGTTTCAGGAGGTCCCATTTATTCATTGTTTCTCTCAGTGTCTGTGCTGCTGGAGTTCTATTTAGGAAGTGGTTCCCTGTGCCAATGCGTTCAAGAGTACTTCCCACTTCCTCTTCTATAAGGTTCAGGGTGGCTGGCTTTATGTTGAAGTCTTTGATCCATTTGGACTTGAGTTTTTTACATGGTGATAGATATGGGTCTATTTTCATTTTTCTACATGTTGATATCCAGTTATGCCAGCACCACTTGTTGAATATGCTTTCTTTTTTCCATTTGATATTTTTTTGCTTCTTTATCAAATATCAGGTGTGCGAAGATGTATGGATTGATATCCGGGTCTTCTATTCAGTTCCATTGGTCCTCCTGTCTGTTCTTATGCCAATACCGGCATGCTAGTTTTTAATATGGATCTGACTCACATACTCCTTGAAGAAAATGTTCTTTAGTAAAATAATAAAGTTAGTCAACTTTCCTTGGCAGGAGCGGGGCCCTGGAGTAGGGTTTGATATGGCCATAAGTATCCAAGACTGTTAGCACTGTCCTGGGTGCATTTCAAGGTGTCTTATGACTTCTGGGATAGAAAGTGATTAGGAACTCAACCTTCTATCCTCATCCATCACACAAAGAGCCCAGGTGGTACTTGGTGGCTCATGGTCTGTGTTCCATTCCTGGGACTCAGAAGGTGGGGGGAGAGAACTGCAAGCTGTCCTGACTTCCACATGAGTGTCATCATGTGTGCTCCCCAATAAGTAAATAGCATGCGTGTGTCGTCCCCTCCCAAACATGTGCCTACATGTGAAACCAGAGGTTAAAAAGGAGAACCTTTCTCTTTGAATGGACTTGGTTGTCTCTGATCTCATGGTTCTTTCCACAGCCCCAGACCTGTTTGTTTGGGGGCTAGTAAAGGACAGTAGTATTGTGCTATTAATAGCAGAGTCCTTCATTTTTATGGACAAATACCCTACAAGTCTTGAGTTCCGTGACTCCTGGAATCCACAGAGCTAGTAAGTACAGCTGGAATTTCTTCTATCTTTCTTTCTTTTTTGAATTTTTTTTTGCTTGTTTTTTTGAGACAGGGTTTCTCTGTGTAGCCCCAGCTTTCCTGGAACTCACTGTGTAGACCAGGCTGGCCTCAAACTCAGAGATCCACCTGTCTCTACCTCCCAAGTACTGGGATTAAAGGCGTGGGCCACTATGCCCAGCTACAGCTGGGATTTTTGTTTGCTTGATTTATTGTTTTGTTCTTTTTACTTATTATTATTATTTATATTATTGATAGAGGGTCTTGCTCCATAGCTGGGTGGACATGAACTTGTCACTCTTCCTACTTTAATCTCCTGAGTGGAGATTCCATAAGTGAGCTGCTATGCCCTGCAGATCAGATTTTGTTTGTGTGTGTGCACGTGCATGCTTGTATATCTGTATATGTGCCTTGTGTTCAAGTGTGTGTGTGTAGAGGCCAGAGGATAACCGTGCGTTTTGTTCCTCAGGCACCATCTCATTTGCCAGGAATTTGTCAAGTAGACTAGGTTGGCCAGGCACTGAGTCCAGGTAATTTGTCTGTCTCTATCCTCCCAATACTAGGATCTAAGATTACAAGCAGGAACCACTACACTTGGCTTTTTTTTTAAATTTTCTTCTTTTTTTTAAGATTTATTTATTATGTATACAACATTCTGCCTCCATGTATGCCCACACACCAGAGGAGGGTGCCAGATCTCATTACAGATGGTTGTGAGACACCATGTGGTTTCTGGGAATTGAACTCAGGACCTCTGGAAGAGCAGCCAGTGCTCTTAACCCCACTGAGCCATCTTTCCAGCTCCACACTTGGCTTCTTTATTATTTTTCTATGTGGATAAATTTTTCCTGTAGGTATGTATGCGTCCTGTGTGTGTCTGGTCTCTGAGGAGGTCAGAAGAGTGTCGGATCCCCTGGACCTGCGGTTTCAGATGACTGTGGGCCACTGTGTGGCTGTCACACCTGGCTTTTTTTTTTTTGTCTATATGGGTTCTAGCTCTGAACTCAGGTTCTCTACCAACTGAGCCTTGCCAGCACAGGCGGAAAATGTTTAATGCTGAGCCTGAGCCTAGGGCTTTTACGGGTGCAGAGAGTACTGTAGTATTGACTTGTATCCTCAGTCTGAGATTGTTATACTACACCAGGACTCGACCAATAGAGTACATCCCATGCTCCTTGTAGAAATGGTAACAAGAAAGACAAACCAGCTAAAATCCCATGTACCCATCAGCTTGGCCCCAAGTTACCCATCCCATAATAAGCCCTGCTTCATTTATAGCCACATCTTCTTTCTCTGCAGCATTTGAACTTAGCAAACATAACACATCACATTTTATGTTTTTCAGTGTGTAGCTTGTTTGTTTATTGGGGCAGGGTCTTAACTATGTAGCCTTGGCTGTCCTGGAACTCCCTGTGTAGAACAGGCTGGTCTCAAACTGCCTCTGCTTCCCAAGCATTGAAATTAATGGTTCCTCTACCTCTGTATAAGTTCTCTCCAACCCCACCCCCGAGACAGGGTTTTTTTTGTGTAGCTTTGAAGCCTGTCCTGTACTCAACTTTTGTAGATTGACCAGGCTGTCCATGAACTCACATAGATCTGCCTGCCTCTGCTTCCTGAGTGCTGGAATTAAAGTTGTGTGCCACCGCTGCCTGGCTCTCTGTAGTTCTAAGTAAGAAGGCTTTTACTAATTCTTAGAGAATGTTTTTCAGATAGAATTTCTGTGTAGCTTCGGCTGTCCTGAAACTCAGAGGTCTGAGTTCCTCGCTCGGCCTCCCAAGTACTTGAAGTAAAGGTATACAGTACTGCACCTGGCTTTGATTGTATTCGAGGCAGGGTCTATGTAGCCCTGTATTTTATTTATTTACATATTTGTTTATTTATATGTATGAGTGTCTTGCCTCGGTGTATCTCTGTGCACCTTTCACATTCAGGACCTCCACTTGGCAGGTACCTGGGGTCTGCAGCAGTCTCTGGGACTGTAATGGTGATACTTTGTATCCCTGCTCCTACTTCAACGCAATTACCCACTAACTGGATCCTGAGCAAAGTTAGGGTAGAGAGGTCGATAGAATAGGAGGCTGTCCAAAGGGGAAGAGGATTTGTGGGTGCCAATAGCCTGTTCTCTCTCAGGTGGAACTCTGACAAAACCTAAGGGAAGTCCTAGTTAGGAAAGTAGCATGTGGCAAGTGTGGCCTGAGCCTTCAGCAAAGGCCAGGGATGCCCCCTGGTGGATATGCACCTTCCCAGTGTAAAGACAGAGTTTTAGCTTGGGTCTGCTGCCTAGTATCTTGAGAGCTGCAACTAGCCACTGAAAGTTGGAATGGTTGAAGGCAAGGCTAATCTTCTTCAACCTTGGCGTGTGGTAAAAATATGCAGCATTGCCAGGGCGGCATTAGCGCCTGAGCCCTGGGGTTGCCATGAATTAGCTTCAAATCCCAGCTATGTGTACTGACTGGGCATGCTTGGGCAAGTTAGTTGTCCAAGCATGCAGTCTTTCATGCGTCCAGTAAGTATAAGTGGAGTTCTGCCTCAGAGCAGTGCCTGTGGAGGGGGTGTGCCTGTGCTGGCCGGCTCAGCAAACAGCAACAGTGTAATTGGTAGGAAGAGCATGTTCCAGGGGACACAAGTCATCACTCTGTGTATGGCTGTGCTTTTCCTCATTTGTCAAGCAGTTGGTCCTGCTTCCCTTCAGGGTTGCCCTGTAAACCAGACCTTGAATCCAACAGATAAGAACACCTGGGTTCTGTGTGTGTTTGAGGAGTTATTTTTATAACTCGGCTTCTACTTCACGAGAGGTGCTCGATCTCACCAATACTGGCCTGTCACGGGACAGTTCTCTGCCCAGAGTTGGGCAGGAGGTGTTGAAAGTGATGAGCTGTTAACTTGATTCAGCGTTCAGGTTCATTGAGGGCCATTTGGTGCAAGGGTCAGCAGACTTCTCGGAAAGAACCAGAAAGCAAACATTCAAGGCTTTGCGAGCGATGCACTTTCTGCCCCAGGTTCTCAGCTCCGTCACTGTGGGTGATACAGAATCAGTGCCTGCTGCTCGGTGCCAAACAAACTTCTGGGTGGACTTGGGAATTCAGATTTCAATCATTTTCACGATTGTGAAATAGTCTTTCTACCACTGCGTTTAGGAACATAAAAAATGCTCTTCTGGGGTGACGTTTAGAGGCTCTCAGAAGTGGTCTGGCCTTTGACATACAATCATTGTAGAGTTTCCTGCAGTACAAGCCTCAAGCAAAGCTAGGTTGTCCCAAACCCCAGAAATAGGATTTTGTTTACTTTCATACCAAGAAGTTCAGGAAAACCTCAAAGTCTGCATGTTGTGCGTGCGAAGGCAGACTTTGAGCAGTCTGTGCTCTGAGATCTGAAGTTCTTACGGAGTTATCCAAGCCACAAACCATGTGTTAGTTGTGTGTGTGACAGGGTCAAGTGTGCTTTCAGTATTAAGGAGCAGAAAATCAGTGTGAAAGTGTTGAAGGCACATGCAGGGTCAGAAAGTGAGAGAAACGTGACACTTTCTAGAGGAATAAAAATCAAGTCTTTGCCAGAAGGCAGAGGCAGGTGGATCTCTGTGAGTTCAAGATCAGGCATGAGTCCCTGTCTCAAAAAATAAAAGAAATCAAGGATTAAAAAACTGACATGCTGAATTCGGCTATGCACTCCTTTAATTGCAGCGTTTGATTTTGTTTTTGGTTTTGTTTTTTGGTTTTTTGAGACAGGATTTCTCTGTGTAGCCCTGGCTGTCCTGGAACTAGCTCTGTAGACCAGGCTGGCCTCGAACTCATAGAGATCCTTCTGCCTCTGCCTACTGAGTGTTGGAATTAAAGGCATGCACTACCACTGCTCGGCCTCATCAAGAGTTTTGAGGCCAACTTTGACTATATAGTGAGTTCTGGGGCCAGACAGGACAATATATAGCAAGATCCTGTCTTTAAAAGGAACAAAGGTCAAAAAAGCTTTAGAGCCAAGCATGGTGTGCTGTGCCGTCCCCGGTGTCGGGAGACCACGGCAGGAGGGTTCTGAGTTCGAGATCATTCTGGGCTATGTAGGGAGATCTGTCTTCTAAAAACATGCTTGTGATCTCAGCATTTGGGAGGTGGGAGACAGAAAGATCAAGAGTTCCAGTTCCTTCTGGGCTGCAGTGCTGAGTCCAACCTAAACTACAGGATACACTGGCTCAAAAAGCAAAACCAAAACCAGTCAGAAAAGCAGGCCATGGGCTGGATTGACTGCTGGCCCTGAGGTGGTTGTGTGCTAACTCTGGGTAAGGGTTGAGGTGAATGAAAGGTTTCAGCTTTGGTTGTTGTTGAGTGTTTCTAAGTTTCCATGGACCATGTATTTGTCACTGAGATAGTAAGGAGTTAGGGTCCTTTCAGACCAGATGTTGGGGTTCCCACCGCAGTCCTGTTTGTCTCGAGTGTCACACCCCAAGGTGCTAGCTTCCTTCGTGAATCACCAAGAACTTGGCAGGCTGCGTTGTGTCTGTATGCTCCCCTTCAAGGTTCCGTCGTTTTCTCCTCCTTGGCGGAAGTTCCAGAGACACCTGTTTTCCCATTTCACAGATGAGCCAAGAAAGGTCCAAGGTTTGCTTGTTGGTGGGATCTGGCCCTAACCTGGAGCATCTGTCTCTGTTCAGAGCTGGTTCCCTTTTCTCTGGGATGTTGTCAGAGGCTGAGAAGGAAGGCTGGACTGTCCTCACCCAGGAGACATTTGCTCTTTTCCTTGTGCTGCTGTTCGTAGGTGACATGGTGTTCCACCCCATATTTGATACTTGTTCGTTGTCTAGCTTGTGCATAAGCCAGGCCCCTTTCTCCAGAGTTGTGTTGTAGAACAGTGAGGTGCCAGCACCCGTGGTGCAGGGAAGAAAGACAAGAAAACAGTATAATCTTCAGCCGTCGTGATCTGTGCTGGGGGTAATGAAGCATCATTACATTCTGGACCCTGTGCCAATTATTTGAGCAATCATGTGTTTTCTTCCTCACACTCAGTCTAGCAGAAGGGCTGATAAGATCAAGACCGAGGTTCAAAGAAACCAACTTAATCTGTTGCCTTCACAGACTAGGGTTTTTTTCCTCCTTATTTATTTATTTTTTGAGACCGGGTCTAGACTTGCCTGGGACTCACTGAGAAAGTCATCCTGGCCTTGGACCCATGGAGATCCTCCTGCCTTACTCAGCCTCCTGAGTGTTGGAATTACAGGTGTACATCCACCTCCCTGGTTTATATAATGCTTGAGGCCGAAACTGGCACTTTGTATGTATTAGGCTACCAATTGAGCCAAATTTCCAGTTCCAGAAATGAGACCTTGTGTGAATGTGTGTATATGCGTGGGTGCCTGCCAGTCTGTCTCTCTAGGCCAGTAGACAACCTTGGGTATCTTCCTGAAGTTATCCACCTTGTTTTTATAAGGCAGAGTTTCTCACTGACATGCATCTCAGTGAGTATAGGTTAAACTGGCTGACCAGAGAGCCCCTTGCACAGGTCACTTAAGACCATAGGAAAACACAGATATTTACATTATGACTCGTAACAGTAGCAAAATTAGTTATAAAATGGCAATGAAAATAATTTTATGGTTGGGGGTCACCACAGCACGAGAGTTGTAGCATTAGGAAGGTTGAGAACCACTACTCCCTAGGCTTGCCTGCAGTCGATCTTACGGAGGTTTTTTTCTCATCTGAGGCTCCCTCTGACTGTAGTTTGTGTCAAGTTGACATAAAACGAACCAATGCCCACAGACATTGACTGGCTTAGAGTAGAGGTGAGGAGAGTGGTGAGCTCTGTAGGAGAAGCAGATGTTGGATGGGGCCGGGGGAGGTGCTTCTTCGTGGGGTCTGCAGTCCTAAGCTGGTCAGTGAATAGTGTGTACATTCTATCCCAGGGAGTCGCCGACTGGTGGATGTGATGGACGTGAACACCCAGAAGGGTACCGAGATGAGCATGTCCCAGTTCGTGCGTTACTACGAGACACCAGAGGCACAGCGGGACAAACTGTACAATGTCATCAGCCTTGAGTTCAGCCACACGAAGCTGGAGCACCTGGTCAAGCGCCCCACTGTGGTATGCCAAGGCCTTCGTGGCCCCTTCCTTCCTTGTCTGCCACCCACTTGCTTGCCATGAGGCCTGGCTCTTGGCTGCCTGCGACTTGAGATGGAATGGGTGTGAGATGGAATGGCTGGGTGGGCGTGGTTGAGGCTGGTCCCTTAGGGCATGGTGGGGAAATGTAGAAGCAGAGTTGGGTCTAGTGCCTGGAAGGGTGGTGTGGGTGAGGCAGCCTAGCTGAAGGCACCCAGGGACTCCTCAGGCAGAAGGGTAGTTCTTTGTGGAATGTCTGCAGGAGATACTAGGGTGCTTACAATGGACTGGCTTTCAGGTGGACCTGGTGGACTGGGTGGACAACATGTGGCCCCAGCACCTTAAGGAAAAGCAGACGGAAGCCACAAATGCCCTTGCAGAGATGAAGTACCCCAAAGTGAAGAAGTAAGATTGCTTGGCTGGCGGTGGGACTGGGCAGGGCTGAACCCCAAACTTGTGGGTATTGGCAAGGGACTTCTTGGTCCTCGATGCAAGTCTCAGTGTTGCTTCAGAGGTGAAGGATTGACCCCCGGCTGGCACACAGCGGTCACACGAGAGATGAGTCCCTGGGTGTGAACAAACCAGTGTCTCAGCTCCGTGGGATGTAGGCCTTTGGGCACTGTGATGGGTCAGGCCTGCCTTCCTATTGGCCCTGGAGCCTCTCCACAGCTGCTCTGGAGGTCTGAGAGGAGTGATGGGAACTCTCTCTGTGGAATCCATGGCTGTGTATGGGTACAGTTTTCTGTTTTGGTCTGTACCCTCAGTGTGACATCGTCCTGGGAGTAGCATTTTCAGAGGACCCTGCTTTTGGAGCAGCACAGAACTCAGGCTGGGCTAGTGTCTCTCACTTTAAAGATTTTGTTATTTAATGTGTGTGTGTGAATGCCTGTATGTGTACGTGTGCACCACGTGTGTGCCTTGTGCATCAGATCACCTGGAAAGACAAGGAGTGATGAACCTCTAATGTGGGTGCTAGGAGCTAAACCTGGCCCCTCTGTGAGAGTAGCAAGTGCTTTTAACCACAGAGCCATCTGTCCAACCCGTTTCTCTTTTCTTTGGTGTTGAGATGTGGAACTTCTGATCCAGAAGCACCTCCCCAAGCAAAGTTTAATGTCAGTCACCTGATGTGCCTTCAGTGGTGCCCTGTGGATTGAGGGTGGTCAGGGTGGGGAAGGTAACCCCAGTTGAGAGCAGAGAGAGAGAGAGAGAGAGAGAGAGAGAGAGAGAGAGAGAGAGAGAGAGAGAGAGACCTTGGTACACGTCACATGACCAGCTTGTTCTGAGCCTGCTGTTCAGTGTGGACAGTGGTACTTGGGGGGCCTTTCATATTCAGGGATTTTAATAATGGGCCATCTGGAGAAGGAAGTCACCTTAGATACTCCTGCCATTTCAGACCCTCCGCTTCTCTCCCTGAAAATGGGAAGGAGATACTGGCTTCCCAGAAAGACCTGTGCTGGCAGCCTGGATCCATTAGCATCTGTGCTTAGCTCTGCTGCCAGCAATGCCCCCAGGAAATCTCAGCCATGAACTCCCATTTCCCCCAGCTCTCCATTCAGCCTATATTGAATGCAGACAGTGTGCCTGGCTTTGTAAGGCAGGCTAGCACTCTTGGCCCTGGATTTTTTGATGTTCCTCTCTCTCTCTCTGTCACTGTCTCTCTCTCTCATTAATTCATGGACTTTTTCTTCCCCTCTAAGCTAAAGTTCAATGTAATCCTTGGATCTGGGCTTTATCAAAGGCAGAGAATATGGTCCAGGTACAGAGGGAGGGGAGCAGGGCTTGTTTCCAATTCTGTTCTGATTGAATCACAGCACAATGTTTTGAGATGGGCAGATGAAGGATGAGCAGGACCAAGGCAGCCTGTTTAGAGCATGTCCTGTAGCACAAGTTGCCATGTTTCTAGGTAAAGGGAGATAAATCCAGGCAGGTGAATTCTTTTGAGCCCTGTACTCAAGGGGTCTTCTTGGAGGGCAGGAGGCATTTAACTTGGGTTTTATTTATTCTTTGTTTGAGACAATCTCTTTACATAGTTCTGGCTGTTCTGGAACTCACTCTGTAGACCAGGCTGGCCTTGAACTGGGAGATCTACCTGCCTCTGCCTCCCATTTACCGTAATGGAAGGTATGCAGTACCATGCCTGACTACTTTTCTTTACAATTTATTACTACTGTGTGTGTGTGATACGTGTGTGTTGGTGTGTACCATAGTGTGCCTAAGTCGGCTTTTTATGGGAATTGATCACTCAAGTGGCCAGGCATGTGGAGCAAGTGCTTTACTATTGGGCTGCCTCTGGTTCCTAACTGGGCTTTGGCGGGCAGAGGAAATGTGATGACTGGGGAGGGATTGAAAAAAGGAAATGGTGAAGACGGAGCTGGAAGGAAGAAGCAGTGACCGTTTCCATTCATTCATTCATTCACTCAGTATCGGGAATAGAGCATCTTAGTGGTACTGAGGACACAGGCACTCAGTATCATCAGGGAATAGAGCATCTTAGTGGTACTGAGGACACAGGCACTCAGTATCATCAGGGAATGGAGCATCTTAGTGGTACTGAGGACACAGGCACTCAGTATCATCAGGGAATGGAGCATCTTAGTGGTACTGAGGACACAGGCACTCAGTATCATCAGGGAGTGGAGCATCTTAGTGGTAGAGGACACAGGCTAGGAGAACCCTGATAAGGTCTCTGGCCTAATGGAATGTTCAGTTTATGGAGCGGCAGATGTTAATCCAGCAGTTACAGAAATACATGGAGGCTGACCTGTAATGTGAATTCTAATTGGTTTTAATAATAAAAACCAGAATCAAATATTAGGGAGTGAAAGCTGAGAGATCCAGAGAAGCAGAGCAGCTAGCCACTAGTTTTTACCACTATGAAATCCTCAGACCAAATGGGATATTCTGTCTCTACTAGTTCTGAGACTGAATGCTGTCTCTATGAAACCTCAGACCAAATCCCTGAGCTCCTGCCTCCTCCCGCCTTATATTCCTCTCTGTGCCTAGCCACATCACTCCTGTCTCCACCTCCCTAGTGCTGGGATTAAAGGCGTGGGATCCCAAGTGCTGGGATCACAGATGTGAGCTGTTTCTCTTTTAGACAGATTCAATCTCTTGTAGCCCCCAGGGTGGCCCTGAAATTACAGAGATCCGTCTGCCTCTGTCTCCTTAGTGCTGGGGTTAAAGATGTGTGCCACCAATGCCTGGTCTCTGTGACTAACTAGTGGCTTAGCTCTGCACTCTGATCTTCAGGCAAGCTTTGTTAAATGACAAACAAAATATCACCACACTGACCTCTGGGGATGAGGCCACCAACCGAAGCATGAGATGTCTTGGTACTGGTCTGAAATGAATCATCTGGGAAGACTCTTTCAGTTGACCCCAGAGCTCTCAAATATAGCCAGTCTAGCTTACCAGGTCACCTCAGGGACCCCCTGTCTTGGCCTCATGAGGTGCTAGAATTACAGTCAGGCTGCCACAACCCTGGAATTTATGTGATTTGAATTCCAGTCTAAATGCTGGTCTAGCAGGTACGAACAGGTGCTGAGCATTTTCCCCAGTTCTGGGGAGTGTGGTTCGAGAGGATCTCAATAGACAACCTAGGCTTGGCTCAAAGCTCATGATCTTTGTGCCTACACTCGCTGAGTGCTGGGAGTACCCCCAGTCCTCGTCATAAGCCCCACCCCATTCCTTGAGATATTCTAAGCAGAGCAGGATGGGATGCATGCATTCATGTGGGCTTGCATTCTGCAGCTGCTCCTGCTGTGTGGATTGGAGGTGTGAGGAGGCTGCTGCCTGGCCTACATCTCAACAGACAAGAGGGGATCACACCTGGGCATATATTTAGGAAGTAAAATAGATTGTACCGGGTGATATGAATGCCTACTGAGGTCCACCCTGCCCTTCCGAGGGCTTCAGTATAGTCTGCACACTACGCAAAGATTCCTTCAAATAGTAAGCCCCACACACATTTAGGGGCTCTCTAGTTACGAAAATAGTAGGATATAAATGTGTGACTCTTTAGGCTCATTGTCTCAGAGGTATTAATGAGACTGTGTTTCTTTTTTTTAATATTTATTTATTATGTATACAATATTCTGTCTGTGTGTATGCCTGCAGGCCAGAAGAGAGCACCAGACCTCATTACAGATGGTTGTGAGCCACCATGTGGTTGCTGGGAATTGAACTCAAGACCTTTGGAAGAGCAGGCAATGCTCTTAACCTCTGAGCCATCTCTCCAGCCCGAGACTGTGTTTCAAATAGATTTCCAAATTCCGTCAGTAGTCATGGGAACTTGCTATAGGATTTGAACCTTGCTAGGAAGGACGGTGTCACCTTGGAGATAGTCCATTTGTTCAACTGAAAAGAAGGCTGATTTCAAATGTTCATAAGCAAGGTGGAAAAAAAAATATCACCATGATGGAGTCCTCTGGGACTGTGGAATGGTTCTGTGGAATTTAATTAAAATGACATTGTTTCTGGAAATCACAGTGCTTCCTTGCTTGAGGCGCCTACAGAACAGACAGCTGACGGCCCTCCTGAATGGAAGAAAGGCCTGCGCGGTGGAGGGGGACTTGTGATTAACACTAGGATTTTTTCCTGCCTCTAGGATTTATACCGCTTCATTGTGGTCAGAGGTTTGGGAATTTTAATAGGTTTTGGTTGAGATTCTTAAGGCAGGGGAAGGTGAATGGACCCTAGGTACACGAGACGGAGGGAGAAGAAAGCTTTCTAGGGGGTGTTAATATATTAGTTATAGTGCAAGAGGCCACTTTAAGCTAGCTGCATCCCCATTCTCACGGAGCACATATTGTGGTGGGGACAAACACACCAACAAGAAATTCATGTAATTGAATGCATCTCAGTGGAACACAGAGCAGCAGGGTACAAAAGAGCGAAGCGGGTGAGTGATGAATACCGATAGCACCTGCATCTCTGCTGTCGCCACAGCCTCCTGCTCTCCTGCCGAGATGCTTTGAGTGTGTAAAATTAGTCACCTTGGAAAAGTCCTGCCTGGACAGTGACAGTACTGGGGAGTATCCCTGGCTTGGTTGCTTATTGTTGCTTAGCCATTACCCTTAACTTTAACAGCCTTTGGAAAAATAAAACAAAACAAAAAACAGGACCAGGTGTGGTGGGCTCATGTCCGCAATCCTCCCAGCACCTGAAGGGCTAAGGCAAGAGGATCACTGTGAGTTCAAGTCTTAAAAAAAAAAACAAACCCTGATTCACCCTTCAACCCCCAAAGCTTAAGACACCAAAGGTGATGTTGGGGATCTAAGAGCAGCATCAGGGGGGTTTGCTTATGTCAAGGCTTAGGTCTAGCTGTATTCATCTGACGGTTAGAACCAGGCTTCTTAAGTGGAGCCTCACATGGCGGCTGGTATCAGAGGACGTTGAGTTTTTCACCATGTTGACCACTCCACAGGGCTGCTTGAATGTCCTCTTGGCACGGAGAGAGTGCTTCTGGGAAGACTCCAGAGGCCATAGTGCTCTTATGACCTAATTTTGAAAGTCCTATCCTGTTTACTTCTGACTTCTCTTGTGTTCATTGATTAGTACAGCTCATACTCTAAGGGGAGAGATGGGGCTCTACTTTTTTATTTTTATTTTTTATTTTTTTTTCCTTTTTGAAAGGGTGGTGGTTTCTTTGAGACGAGATCTCATGTAGCCCAGGCTGGCCTCAAATTTGCTGTATGGCCAACGATGGCTTGAGCTTCTGATTCCCCTGCATCAACCTCAGGACTGCTGGAGTTATGTGACATGTGACCCCATGTTTTGTTTTAATTTTTTTTAATTTATTTTTATTTTATGTGTGTGTTTTTCTTTCATATGTATGTATGTATGTATATATGTGCATACTATGTGTCCTTGCAGAGACCAAAAGAGGGTATTTGGTCTTCTGGAACTGGAGTAACAAACAGTTGTGAGCTACCATGTGTGGGCAGGGAACCAAGCCTGGGTCTTCTGCAAGAGCAGCAAGTGCTCCTAACCACTGAGCAATCTCTCCAGCACTCCCAAGTCTTGTTTTTATGTGATGCTGGACTTTGAACCCAGGGCTTTATACTGTCCAATTGAACACTCTGCCAACTGAACTACATGCCCAGATTCCCGCCCCCCCCCACCCCGAGCCTTGTACATGCCAGGCAAGTGCTCTCCCATGGAGCCGCAGCCCCAGCTTAGCTCTATCCTTTGAAGGGAGGAGCTTGAAAGAATTCCTGGGCATTCGAAGCCTCCATCATCCGATAGGTCTGGACTTGTGTGCACCTTTTCCACTAAGGAGGATTGGGCATGGTAATGCATTGCAGAAAGGAATTAGTGGGTCTCTCACTCCTAACTGCTGTAACAGGGTTTTTGGCAGTGAGTGTTACTAGCGTGATGATAGGTTATGGGCCCACAGTCAAGGAGCTCAAAATCCCAGCAAAAAGGGGGCTTCAAATAAAGCATATGTTTGCAACCCAGATGACTGCATAGGGACTTGACCTCACCCACCCACACATACAATTTTACTGTATGTTTTTGCTCTACTGACTAGAAAATCTGGGGGATATATTGGAAGAAGCTGAAAACACAGGGTGACAGTTTTACTGAATGCTCAAGCGCCAAGGCCAGCGTGCCCTTCTCTTCGTTGGGAGACTCAGCTTGTCCTTTTGTGTGGAGACTTTCTTTGCCCTGGCCTGCCTGTCCCCCTTGCTGTGGGAAGACCAGCATCTGCAGCAGATGTGAAATGGGGAGTATCGTCCTTAGGTGGGGTGAGAGGTCTCACATGTGGCCTCAGGGGGTCTGAAGTTCTGTTTTCAGCCAGGCCTCCTTCACATTTGTTAGAGCCACATGCCCCTTTCAGTTCAGATGTTTGCTGCCATCGTAAGTGTCACCCATGTCTTACCAGGTAGGGAAACTCAGTCATGGACAGACACTGAACTCTAGAACTCGAGATTCTTGGTATCTTAAAAAAAAAAAAATCCTCTCATTTGAGCTGCCTAGTCCAGATCCTAGGGATCCTAGGGTGGTCTCCTCTGCCAGCTTTCTTTAACTCCAAAGACAAAAATTCTTGCTCAGAGACACCTCCCCAATGAAGAGTGCTCACACCCAAGAAAGAGAACATTCTCCAGAGCTATTATTTTTAGCTTTCAATAGGGAAAACATATACCTGCTAAGAAAAACAATCTAACCAGTTGCAGTCTAAGGAGGTACAGAGAAGGAACTGCCTGGGTCATTAAACCCCCTGGAAATGAGTTCAGTGTTTGCATACTTGAAGTGGGGTGATGGGGTTGAAAGGTGGCATAGAGGCTACACTGTTTTTATAGGATCTGAATGTAACCAGTGGTTACTGTCAGCACTTTAGTTAGAACCTATTAACCTTGTGGCTTTCCACGATATTCAGTGTTTGGCCAAAGAATGGAATTTGGTTTCTGCCTCTTCAGAGTCACACCGACATCTCCTGGCTCCTCGTGGCTTTGGAGGAAGGGTGACTTTTGAGTTGAGTTGAAGTCTTTTGCCTAAAGTTAGTGAATGATTGAAGTTGGCCTGTGACATCAAATTTTGTTGCTATTGGCCAGGTAGATCAGGATGGGACTGGGAGATTTGCCGCTTTTAGGTTAGTGTCCAGGATGAGGGGCTGTACTTCTGAACATTGGCTTCCTCATCTGAAATGGTGGGGATGAGCTTACAATGTGTTGGGTTGAACAATGTAGTTTCTAATTATTGGATGTTTATCTAAATGAATTCCTGCAATAATTTCTATGTCCGTAGGGTTACAGGGCTATTGAGGGTCAGGTAGGGGAAGATCTTCTAGAATGCCTAGCTAAACTTCAGCTTACCTCCTTCTAGGAAATTACTGGGGAGAGGAAAGAAGTTGCCCAAGGTCACACAGCTAGTAGGGCCAGAACCTCATCCCTCTCCATCATAGACTTTCCAGAAATCTTAGCTCTGGTCTTCCCTCCAGCTATGCCAGAGTGGGGAATATTTAAGGCAGGTTACTTTATTAGGTTGCTACCTGGGCAGTAAGGTGCGGAAAACCCGCACCCAGTAATCTCCAAGCTATTGATTGCCTGGGAGCTTAGGAGTGGGCTAGGGGTCCCGCCGGCGGGCGCGTGCTCTTAGTGTGGCTGGTGCTGCTCTGTCACCGTGGCCTTTCCACCTCGCTGGCGGCCTCCGCGCCGCGCGGGTGTTTAGTTTCAGCGCTGGGATGAGCGCAGGAAGCGCCTGTCTCCCCGAGGAAAGAAGGCGGCGCGAGAGGGCCCCAGCGTCCTGGGCTGGGGCCTGGCAGCGCGGTGGAGGGGACTCTGCTGACTGCGGTCGCCCCACGGGTCTGGCGCGCAGTGCGTTGAGCCTCTGCGGAAGGAAGAGGGACGCCTGGGAGCCGCTCCACGGCCGCCGAGGGTAACCTCCTTTGTGGCGCGTGGGGCGGGTGTGGGTGGCCTCCTGCCCGCGGGATGCACGGCCAGCATCGCTGAGCTGTTCTTTGTGTCTCCCCGGGAGGGTTGGAAGTGTGGGGTGTGTACATTCGCGCCCGCGCGGCGCCTCTAGCCCGCCACCCGTCGCCAGCTTGCCTGAGTCTCTCCATCAGACCTTAGCCCAAGGGGATGCCACCTGGGCCACCTAGGGGAGAGTTTCTGGAAGTTGGAGGAAGAAGGGCGAGGTGGGGCCGCCCAGCCTCTGCAGACCCCAGGCTGTGCCCCAAAGTTGGTGAGGCAGGTGCAGTGCCCCCTCATACCGCGAGCCTTCCTCTATCCCGGGCCTCCAACCCCTCAAGGACTGCGCTCCTCGCAGTTCTCAGCTGCTAACTTGCAGGGTGCATAGGAGCCACCTGGTGTGGTGGGGGCGGGGTTGGGGTGTCGCGTGCGTGGCTGTCCAGCCTTGCCGTTGCGGAAGCCTGCCTGCTTAGCTGGCGGGCTGGCGGAGGGGAAAGCTTTAGCGGCTGTGGCACCAAGCCGAGCAGGGGTGCCCATGTGACTGCGGTGTGCTTGGGAGGAGGAAGCTGTAGAGGTCAGTGCAAAGGCGTCACGCCAGAGCGAGCAGGAGCAAGGAGGAAGCCCCCAATCAGTGCGGGTGGGAGCCTTGGGGTGGCAAGCTCAGGGTTGCCTTTGGACTGCAGGGGCCAGTACAAAGCCACTCTCTCACAGCCACTTCGGCTTAATGAGAGGGTTAGGGCTTGAGGGGTGGAATGGACACCGAAAGGATGGGTCCACATTAGAAGCGGCTGGTCTGGAAGGAAGGTTCTAACACAGTAGGTCCCTGAGGGCAGAGCAGACGCTTGGAGAACTTTCCCTGCGTACACAGCCAGAGAGAACCCTAGTTTTCTATGTGAGTGGTTGGGGCGGCGGGAGTAGGGGGGGTCTGGAAGATGGGCTAAGTGGGAGTGACCCATCTGACCAAGCAGTCCCAGGGGTCCTAGAGCTGGACAAACCAACCCTGGTTCTTTCTCCCTGCTGTAGGTGCCCCGTGGGCATCCAGCTACAGGCTGAAGGAAGCCTGTTCTCTTGGCTCCACCCCGCACACTTAAATTGTTTTCTCTAGTCTGTGTTCAGCAGAGGCCTGGAGGGGGTAGAAACCAAGGTTAGATTAAAAAAGAAGAAAAAAACCTGAGAGGAAGAGCTGGTTTTAGGGAAATGAGGACTAATATTTTGAAGTGGAGCTTAGAGGAAAGGGGCCAGTGTGGTCTGTGAGGGTGGGGTAGAGTAGGGCTTTAGGACCCCCCCCCATTCTTTGGAGGGGATATCTCTGAGGTCTTAAGTCAGGACCTGTTTGCATCGCCTTGGGTGGGCGGGCCGGCAGGGTGTGTGTGGCGCCCCAGTCAGGACTTAGGCAGCCCTAGTGCCAGCTTCGTGACAGTCCTGGGCTGTCAACTACACCCCTCCGATGGGGTTGCTAGGCAGCGGGGCTCTGATGTACAGGGAAGCCTTCTGATTTGTCAGACTCCTGCAGACACATGGTTAAAGCTCCTTCCAGCCTATCCGGAGGAGGGACGCGGCACGCTGCCTGCATATTGCCGAGCCCCGGGTCCACCTGAACAAGAGGTGCAAAAGGCAACCAGAAGGAGGGGGCTCCTGGAGCCCTTCAACCTTCAAACCAGCCCAGCCCCACGCCCCCCATTCTCTCCACTGGGCTTGCTGCTAGCTCCTCCCTGCAGGTCCCCGCCCCATTCTATCCCTTTCCCCAAACCACGGAAGAGCCAAGTGCAGCAGGGAAAAGAGGTCAGTGGGGTAAGCGTGTATGTGGGCCTCTGTAGGTGCCAAGATGGGTATGAGGGAGGGGAGGTTGTTCTTTTGTGCCCCTTGGGGTTCTTGTGGGTAGGGGTCAGTGGTAAGGGAGCTAACACCGTTGTTGGTCAGGCCTGGACTTGGAAGCCAGTGAGGTACGCTTACTCAGGGTCTGTGTACCCTTAGGGCTGGTAGCATGTAGGGGGAGGAACAGGAGCCTGCTGTGTACCTGCCTTAAAGGCTGGACTGCCTGCCTCTTCTAGTGCTTATCAGGGAGGGACGCTTCTCGCCTTGAATGCACAACCTGTGATCCAGCTTCTATTGCCGGAGTTCTTCACCCCTCTCCGATCCAAGACTGTCTTTGAATTCCTCCACTTAAGATAAAACATCTTTGAGATAAAATTCACATATCGTTCACATAGAAAAAGTGTGCAACCCAGTGTTTTCTAGTGTGTTCACAGAAAGGTACAACCACACAGTCAGTTTTAGGTATTTTCATCCTGGTGGGATGAAACCCCCACCCACGTTAGTGTCACTCCCACCCCACCCCCACCCAGCCCCTGGCCACCACTAATCTGTGTGCTTCCTTGTCAGATTTCCCTAATTTAGGATGTTTCATGTCTGCAGAACTGGGTGGGATTTCTAGCCTCATTGCTTACTTGGCAAGCCATTGTATCATTTAACTTTATCTGTGTAACCTCAACTGCAAGGGGCTCATCTGCAAGGGCAGGGATCGTCTGCACTCTTAGCCATTTCTCTCAGCACTGTGCTTCATTCCTGGGCTGGACTGCTGGTTGAATGAATGAGATGAATGGGGAGTGGTAATTGGCAGACTGTGCAGGTGGTTTACTACTGAATTCCAGGGGGCCCAGCTGCTACAAAGGGGGCTGGCAGCTAGGGAGAGCTGAAGCCATTGGATCTGTGAAGGAGCAGAAAGGAAGCCTCAGAGTTGGGCAGGGTTGAGGGGGTGGTTAGGGGTCAAAACTGATAGTGGCCTGTGGGTTGCCAGTTCTCTTGGGAACTTGAAAACCAAGACCCTGTCTCTGAGCTCTGGGGTGTACCGGTGACCCATGCTTGAGATTTGTCACCTGATCCCAGGGGCATCCCCCAGGAGGGAAATTCCACTTAGATTTCAATTTTTAAAATAAGAAGAGGAAATTCCCCATCTGCAACCTTTATAAAAGGGCATTGGGTCAGGTGGCTCTGAAGGGTTTGCTCACCCTGTGATTTGGGGTTGACTTGTGCTTTCTGCCCCCACTCCTGCTTCTGTACTGCAGGTACTGTCTGATGAGTGTGAAGGGTTGTTTCACTGACTTCCACATTGACTTTGGAGGTACCTCTGTATGGTACCATGTTTTCCGTGGTGGGAAGGTGAGTATCTATAGCTTTTGTAAGTACTTCAGGCCGGTTTGCACCTCCTAAGAACATCTAGCATGAAATTCCTCGACTTTGTCTCTAGGTTTTTTAACTTCAGAGTAGAGGTGGCAGTCGCTGCCTGCTTCTGAGCAAGAACGTTTTGCACCATGGATAGACATCGCTCTGAAAATGAAGTAGTGGGGTATATATTCAGGGTGCCTCTGCTACGTCTACTTTTGTGGGCAGTATCCCTGCATGGATGTAGGTGATGCAGGTGTTTCTTGAGGATGCCCATGAGTGCCTGGCTCCTCTGGGTCTTTCATGGACATCCATTTTAAACAACAGTGTTAGAAGAGACTCTGGGAGGAAGTCAGCCCACTTGATTCCAGATGTTTTTCCTCCTCCAAAGCGAGCACAGGCGGAGTTTATTTATTGGGGCCATTTTATCATACATCTTAGGAAATTCCCTTCCACTTCTCTCGCTACCTCCCAGACAAGCTTGTGGCTCAGGAGAGAAACTGTTCCACCCAGTACAGGAAGCATTCCTGCCTTGGTATTTCAGCAGGAATGGGGATACCCCAAAGGCAGCCAGAACCCTCCCTCTCTGCTTGGGGAGTCCAGACAGATGGATTTGCCACCCTCCTTGTCCCTCTCCAAGTAGGTGGGACTCTTTGGGGTTTGTTCAGAGTCTGGAAGAAATCAGAGACTTCAGCCTAACTGCCTCATTTCCTTCTCAAGATCTTCTGGCTGATCCCTCCAACCCTGCACAACTTGGCACTGTATGAGGAGTGGGTGCTGTCAGGCAAACAAAGTGACATCTTTCTGGGAGACCGCGTGGAACGATGCCAAAGAATTGAGCTGAAACAAGGCTACACATTTTTCATCCCTTCTGGTAGGTTCCTGTTGTAGTCTTGGGGTTGGTCAACCACTGGCTCCCCCAACATTTGGAGCAGCCTCCTGCCTCTCTGTGGATTCAGCCAGGGTTGGAGGCCAAGTAAGGGATTCTGTGGGCTTTGGGATTAGGTGAGCCATGGGTTATCCCTGAGAGTAGGTCTGGTGGTACAGAGAAAACACAGAACCTGAGTTGCCATACCTGTGGGTCGGCCCTTAGAGAAGTCTCTGCTCCTTTCTCTGGGGACATTTGAATGTCTATCTTGGCCTTTCCTCTAGAACAGTGGTTTTCAGACTGTGGGTCACAACCCCTTTGGGGGTCAAATGACCCTTTCATAGGGGTCACATATCAGATATCCTGCATATCAGATATCGGTTTTTGTTTTTTGTTTTTCGAGACGGTTTCTCTGTAGCTTTGGAGCCTGTACTGGAACTAGCTCTTGTAGACCAGGCTGGTCTCGAACTCACAGAGATCCGCCTGTCTCTGCCTCCCGAGTGCTGGGATTAAAGGCGTGTGCCACCAACGCCTGGCCAGATATCGTAATATCAGATATTTACATTATGGTTCATAACAGTAGCAAAATTACCGTTATGAAGTAACAAAAATAATTTTATGGTTGTGGTCACCACAACGTGAGAAACTATATTAAGGGGTCACAGCTTTAGGAAGGTTGGGAACCATTAGTCTAAAGATTTCTGTGTGAAGATGACGACAAGCCCCTTAGGGACTGAAGATGAGTGCCCCACAGATGTGAATGCAAGCTCTAGGAAAGGGTTATGAGCCCTCTTAGTTGGCACTTTGCTCTGCTGCCTCAGTGTTCTCTCCTTAAAAATGGGCCAAGTTGTGTGGACTTAGTGAGTTCAGACCTCCTTCTTCTAGTTTCACGGAAACAGATGAGAGAGGGCTTTTAGCTATAGACCGAGTTAACTAACGGAGGTAGCCAGTGACCTAGGAATCAGGGAGTTCTATGTTTGTGGGGGAGGGGGAGTGTCAAGTCCACACGTGGGAGCTTGTATATTTCTTGGTAATTAGACTTTGGAAGATATGTCAACCAGAAGAAAGAGTGGCAGGAAACGGTTGTGATAGGAGTTTAAAGGAGAATTGTGTTGGGTATCTAAGAAAGATACACTGGAGTTGGCAATGACTAGGTCAAGGAGGCTGGTTCTAATAGGCCTTATGGGTATCAAAACCAGTGGCTAATCAGAAATAAGATCTAATACAGTGTGGCACTGTGGGTTGAATGCATAGAAGCAGTATCATATGTGGTTGAGCAGGGCCTATAGGAATACATTTTAAAGAAAGAGTGGTGCTTTAAGCTTGGTAGGTTTTTTGTTTGTTTGGTTTTGTTTTTTTTTTTTTGTTTGTTTGTTTTTGGTTTTGTTTTTTCAAGACGGGGTTTCTCTTTGTAGTCCTGGCTGTCCAGGAACTCACTCTGTAGACCAGGCTGGCCTCAAGCTCACAGAGATCCACCTGTCTCTGCCTCTTGAGTGCTGGGGTTAAAGGTGTGCGCCACCACCCTGCAAACTTTGAGTCCGAAAAATCTACCTCTGTCTTTATTTTTCCTACTCTGTTGCTACCAGGCAACATTAAAAGATAAAAATTGTATTTTATTTCTATATTTGTTTCGTGTGTATGTGTGTGTTGGGGTTGGGGGCTAGAGTTTGTAGGTCACAGGATAGCTTGAGGGAGTTGATTCTCTCCTACCATGTGGTCCTAGGGATCAAACTCAGGTTCTCAGGCTTGGTGGCAAGTACCCTTACTCCCTGAGCCATCTTGCTGGCCCCAAGATTTGGATTTTAAGTTTCAGGGACCTAAGGGAATACTTTAGGTTCTCTTGGGACCTGGAAACTCTAGCATCTAAACCCTTTGATCCACAGATACACACATTTGAGTTGTATGGTAGTCTGCTTGTGTTTTGCATGGAGAGAGCCTTGAAGGAATCCAAGAGGCTTTAAGTCTTCTCGTTTAGGAGTGTTTCTGTGTTGGAGAATCTAGTTCTAGTTCACCTCTGACCTAGCTTTTCATTTCCATGGTGATGACCATAAATTTTAATTTTTTTTTCTCCCTTCTTTTAGTCAGCTTTTTTTTTTTGTGTGTGTGTATTGGGATGGGGGCGTTGAAGCAGGGTCCCACATAACCTAGGTTGGATTTGGTTTCACTATGTAGCCGAGAAAAATCTTCAAGTCCTGCTCCTCCTGCCTCTACTTCTGAGGTGCTAGGATTATAGGCATGTGGGACCGTATCAAGCTTGAGACAGATTTGATATATAACACAGGATGGGCTAGATGTCATGATCCTCTTGCCTCTGCCTTCCAAATGTTAGGACCACAGGCATGTACCACAATGACCAGCCTCCACAGTGAATTTGTCTGTCTATCGATCTATGATCTGTTTATCTGTGTTGAGGAATGAACCCAGGGCTTCACATACACTGGCTAAGTGCTCTGCCAAATGAACTGTAACACATCAACCCACCCTAGTAAGCTTAGACATGTTTTCTGCTGCCTTAAGCACTGAGTGTCCGCCTCCACCTCCCAGTAGGTCTCCAGTTCTTTGAAAGTTCGTAGGAGGCTAATGGGTTAGAGTGGTTCAGTATTAGCACTTTGTCTTCCTGTGTCTGAGGACAGAGGAGCTATGTAAGTTCAGCGCTGGTGGCTCTTCAGTCTCTATCCCTGGACATCCCAGGAAAACTCCCATCAAGAGGAAGATCATGGAGCTGGAGACATGGCTCAGTGGTTAAGAGCACTGCCTGCTCTTCCAAAGGTCCTGAGTTCAATTCCCGGCAACCACATGGTGGCTCACAACCATCTGTAATGAGGTCTGGTGCCCTCTTCTGGCCTGCAGACATACACACAGACAGAATATTGTATACATAATAAATAAATAAATATTTAAAAAAAAAAAAGAGGAAGATCATTGAAGAGAAACAAGAAGTGGGAAGACCCAGAAAAGGGGGCCTGCTGGGTTTATTCTTTGGATCTGCTGGCCATCATGGAGGCAGAGGAAACGTAACACAGGGTCAGAGTGCCAGGAGCATCTAGTTAGGAGACCACTGGGTTCACCCTGGTCATTAGAGGCAAGCATGAATGTCAAGCAATAGGAAGTCAGGGGCTGTATCAGGATGAGCCAAGGGACATCTCTTTTTCTGATGTCCTGACCGTGTTTGTGGCCTTGGCCTCCCACTCCGGCTGCAATAGTCTAGGTGAGTTATGGGTAATAATTCTGAGCAGGAAACACTCTGTATCCACTATTTCTTTTTGTTGTCAATGTGTAAGGGAAAACTCAAGCCCCTCTTTCCCTATGCCCTTTTTACCAAAAATAAAGATACTTGACCAAAGCTCTGTTTCTCAATTGATGAGTTTCTGGGTCAGGTTTAGGTACCCAGGTGTACCTAGTTTGTATACCTACTCACCTGGCTTGTATTCTGTTGCCCCTTCCTTGACCATGTGACTTTGGGAAACTTACTTTCTCACTTAACCAAACCAAACCAAACCAACCAACAAACAGCTCAACAAGAAAATATCTTCATGTGGTTGGTTAGTTGGTTTGTGTGCAAGCATTCCATGTGGTCCAGGCTGACTTCAGACTTGTTACAGTGGAGGGTGGTTTTGAACTCATGTTCCTTTAACTCACCTCCCACATTCCATGATAAAGCACTCACGTAGCAAATGTTCTTGGAGCCAGGCTGATTGCAGGCAGTGAGGAAGGGCCTGAGGGGATTTGCGATACAGTCCCTCCCTCTTGGGTGCATGTCCAGCCAGGTGGCAGTCATGCTGGTGGCCTGGTGTGGGGACCCTGTTAGAAATTCCTGAAGGCTGGAAATGTCTGAGAAGTATTCTGCAGTTCAGAGACTTAGGCTGATCTTAAGTATTCCCTGTCCTTGCCTTGGAGTAAGATCCATCCCTTGGGAACCTGAGACAGGAAGAAGCTAGTATGGGTGGCCAATGTTACTTGTCTCAAAAGTTTTGCTGGAACCCCCCAAAAAATTAAAAGCCAAGTTGTGGTGGCATGTAACTGGAAGTTTCTCTCCTGCCTGCCAGTTCCTGAATATCCACTCTGAAGCTAAATATTAATTACAAACTGACCTGTTTAGCTCAGGCTTATTAACTAACTCTTACAACTTAACCCGTTTCTGTTATTCTGTATTTTACCACAAGGCTCGTGGCTTACCTCACATCTTGCTTCTCTGGTGGCTGCTGGTGTCTTTCAGACTCCACCTTCTTTTTCCCTGTGTCTTTTTAAGATTTCCCACATAGCTATATTCTGTCAAAGCAGCTACTTTATTAACCAAGGATAATAAGACATATTTACAACATACAGAGGGTATCCCACATCAGTGGTGCACACCTTTAATCCCAGTACTCATAGGTAGAGACAGACTGATCTCTGTTGAGTTTGAGGTCAGCCTGGTCTACAGAGTGAGTTCCAGGACTGTTTCACAGATAAACCCTGTCTCAAAAAAACCAAGAAAAAGTTTTGCTTGTTGTGGTGGTCTACATATACTGGTGGCTCTAAGTCCTTGACAGTGTAACATGATGGGGCCTTTGGTATTCCACCTATAAAATGGGTACAGAGCAGGGAAGAAGCAGAATTAAGGGGGTGAACTTAGCAGGTGCTGGAGGGATGGGAAACTGGGCAGTTGCTGGTTGGCTCTGGTGCTTCAGGACCAAGGAAGACTGGGGCCTGCTTTGTGTATCTTCCTACATTCTGAGGATGGAAGCAACTCAGCTTCTCAGGTGAAATCTCCCCATTTTGCAGCACCAAGTAGAGCAAACTTTAACATATCCTTGGATCAGAGACAGCCTGAAGTTTGCTAGTTGGCAGCCACAGTGTCTAGGGCATGGGGGTGGGCTGGTCATAGGCTCTGTAATAGCATCTCCACAGCAACTACAGAAAAGGAGGCAGATGTGCCAAGGGGCTCATAGACTGCTTTCTGAGCACTGGGACTGTAGGTGAGACTTTTGTGCCTCTGTTGTTCTTGGCCCCCTTGGGTCCCAGAAATCACCCCTGCAGTGGGTTTTGTCGGTCACTCTGCTCCTTCCATAGCTGCATTGTCCCTAGCTGCTTGGCCTGAATATGAGGCGTTCATTGCCTTTGTATTGATGATGGCAGATGCTAGCCTCTCCTGCCCAGTTACAGACTAGGACACCAACCTCCCAGAGTATCATGGTGAATGAGCTGCCCTTGGAAGAATGGGGAAGGATGAGTTTTGAACACACAGCCTCTCTCCCCATTTCTTCCTAAGGGCATTATTGTTAGTGAAAGCAAATGTAAGCAGGGCTGGAAAGGAACTCAGCAGCGATTTCAGTCTAAGCGAGTCTTCCTGACCCACCTGTGATGCCCTCGGGTGAGAAGGAAAGTGTGTAGAACCTTCCAGAATCTCTTGAGTAGCTGGGCATACAGATTCCCTGCCTACTTACAGTGGCATCTGTCCTCCGTTTTCCTCTGTTCACATGTCAGGGTAATAGATGTAAGTCTTCTGCTTGCAGGGAGAGTCTGGGTTAATCAATACATCTTAATGTGGTCACCGTCCTTTTCCAATCTGACATAAATGGCAATTGCTTGTAGCAATTGAGTTCTTGCTCACCAAGTTCCACAAGGAAGGCAGTAGTCTTCAAGTGAGCACACATGGCCAAATCAGGGAGAATCTGGAACCAAGGCTCAGGCTTTGGTAGAGGGAAAGGTGGGCATGTGGAGTATAGGAACAGGACCCGGAGGCTCCAGACATCCTCAGTCCAGTCTTAGGAGGAGGTGGTGGTAATGGCCACAGTAGCAGACAGCATAACTGCTTGGTGAAAAGCCAAAAATAGAGTTCTGCAGAGATCACCTGACAGGTAGCAGAGGCAAGAGACACCATTTGTTGTTGTTGTTTTTGTTTTTGTTTTGTTTTTTTGGTTTTTTGTTTTTTTCAAGACAGGGTTTCTCTGTAGCTTTTGGAGCCTGTCCTGGAACTAGCTCTTGTAGACCAGGCTGGTCTCCAACTCACAAAGATCCGCCTGCCTCTGCCTCCCGAGTGCTGGGATTAAAGGCGTGCGCCACCACCGCCCAGATGTTGTTGTCATTTTTATTACAGTATACAGATGTTCAGTTTCTGTGTCTGTAACCGCACCACTGGGGGTTGAAGTTTGGAGTAGAGACAGAAGATCTTTGGTACTTGCTGGCGAGCCAGTCTAGCTAGTCAGGAAAATCCAGGTTCAGTGAGAGACCCTGCTGCCAAAAGTAAAGTGAAGAGTGATCGAGGAGGACACTTGATGTTGACCTCTGGCCTCCTTGTACAACTGCACACAGGTGCATGTGCACATATATAAATCCATACATACACTGCCCCCCCAGCCTAGAAAAGGATGCAAATAAGATTTTATGCTGATACAGTCGCACCAAGCAGAAGTAAGACTTTTTAGACTCCACCATTGTCTTCCCCAGAGCTTAAAGGTCCAGGGTGCTTGATGGTTTCCTCCAGTGGCACAATAGTCACAGAGCAGCAGATGGCCTGAGCCAGAGACCTGAAAGCAAAAGGAGAGCCTCCATTCCTGTGCCCCATGGTGTCCAGCTATTGGTGACAGTGTTTTGCTTTTCTCTGATAACAGTTAGCTCTGCCCACACTGGCAAGGAGGGCTGGTCCAGCAGTGGCCTTGGATCCTCCAGATGTTCTTCTCAGGTGGTGCAGACTGTGCACCTGAGAACTGATGTCTTAGCTCACCTGGGAAAGACACTGGACCTGCAAGGGGTCTGGGCAGAGTTAGGTTGGGCCTTCTAGAGTTTTCCTCGCATGAAATGGTTAAGCACACGTTAGGGAAGAGAGGCTCCAGGGTCTCTGCTTGCTCCTGTTTGTGTTCTCCTCTCTGCTGGTCCTCTTCTGTCGTCTACTCTGAGTTTCCCCACTGGCTGTCCCTGTCACTGCCTCTGTCCTTACTTCTCATCGTATTTCTCCTTTGCTTCCTGGTGTTTCCACGTCTGTGCCATGTCCGCTGGGGCGGTACGGAGTTGTGGAAAATGGCTGTTCTCCCTTGCTAGCTGAAGTTTCATTCAGCAAGGGACTTTTGTTTGTTTTTTTGTTTTGTTTTTTTTTGGGTTATTTATTTATTTATTTATTTATTTATTTATTTATTTATTTATTTATTTATTTATTTATTTATTTTTGTGTCGCTCTGGCTGTCCTGGAACTTGACCAAGCTTGCCTTGAACTCAGAGATCCCCCTGCCTCTGTCTGCTGAGTGCTGGGATTAAAGGCATGTGCCACCACTGACTACGGCAGCAAGGGACTCATCTCTCAGCCTATTTGAACATCTGCAAATAGTCAGTATAAAGCTGTATCCCCTTAGCTCCGTGTCCGGGGCCACATTGATATTTTCTGTACTGGCAGTGTGACCAGTCGCAATGGAGGTGTGATGTTGTTGAATAAAATCTCTACAAACCAGGTAGAGGCTAACTTTGGGGGTTCAAATACTTGCAGGTGACTTCACCTTAACACACCTTAGTTTCTTCACCTCTAAGCTGTAGTTGAAAAGAGATTGCTTCTGTAAGAATCAAACTGAGACCTGGAAAGCCCTTAGGGGAAGTCACAAGTGTGACCCACACTGTTAAGAAGTTGCAGTGTGTAGAAGGGATAGCTACCATGGCCGTTAGTACATGGGGAAGAATAGAGGGGACAAAAAACAGGCTGAGATGGGGTAGAAGCAGCCTGTGATTAAGGAGATAACTTAGACATGGGCCTTGGAAGAGTCCATGCCAGCAGGATGTGTTCTGCAGAAAAAGTGTCTGGGTTCTGTGGTCATTGCTCTGAACTGTCCCTTATGACCCCTCCAGGGACCAGTATTTAAAGGAATAACTAGGGAAAGGTTGAGGGGGCTCAGCATGGATGCAGGGACCAGGGCATTCTGTTTCGGACAAGTCTCCTGACTTAAGTTCCTGCCTCAAGTTCTGGGAGGTAGGTTTAGGCATCAACGCCTTCAATACAGGCGCTTACCTGCAGCATCCCAGACTTGAATTAACTGCGGTCTCTAGGAGCTGTGGGCTGAAGTCCCTCAGGCTGCCCAGGAGCTTTGGTGTCTGAAATGCGAGGCATCACATGTCCTTACACATTGGTACCCCCTCTGCCCTCCCCGCCCAGGTTGGATCCATGCAGTATACACCCCTGTGGACTCTCTGGTGTTCGGCGGGAACATCCTGCACAGCTTCAACGTGCCCATGCAGCTGCGGATCTACGAGATTGAGGACAGAACCCGGGTAAGAAGGCTCCCTCTGCCCCTGGGGTTGTGCTGGCCTTTCTCAGTTTCACTCCAGTTTCTCTGTCTCAAGTTAGGGCCTTGGTTCCGATTCTGGAGGGAACCATGAGATTCTCCACCAGATCCCATTGCTAAATCCCTGGAGTTTGTGTTCACTGCCAGGCCATAGGCAGACAGAATCCTCTGTGGGGAAGTTGGACATCATTGTGCATTCCTAAAATCTCAGCTCTTGGGAAGTGGAGGCAGGATCCAAAGTTCAAGGCTAGCCAGGGCTACATAGAGTGGGACCAGGCTGAGCTACATTTTATCATTAAAAACAAAGCAAAAAACAAACAAAAAACTTTGTGGAAACTCTACCTGAGCAAGTGTGTGTATTTGTCTTGGGAGAGAAGCAGGAGGTGGGAAGGACCCAGCCTTTCTTTTCTTTGCCTGTGTAGAAAGGTGTATGGATCTTTCGTTGCTCTTGTTGCTGAAGTTTGCAGGGGCTGGGGAGGCTTGAAAAAGAGCCAGCCTGGTCCAAGGTCATATCTTTCCTAAGTGTTCACCTGGGAAACTGAAGTCTGATGGAAAGAAGCTGGTGTTTCTAGTCTTGCTGCTGAGCTCGAATCCCCCTCGAAAGCTGTCTGGGGTGAGGCTTCCCTGTGACCGCTTGGTGATGCTTTCTCAGCTATCAAATTTCCCAAGATAAGGGTCATATGTACCTTTTGTTCCTGGAGTTTGTTTTCTCTGAATGTGCATGGCTGGGACTTGGCCACCTTCCTTCCGTGCTGTGGCTTGATCACATGTTCCCAGGCATTTGAGGCAGGTTCAGGGGTGAGAGTGGCCCGCAACCATCTGCAATGAGATCTGGCGCCCTCTTCGGGCCTGCACAATACTTACAGACAGAACACTATATACATAATAAATAAATCTTAAAAAAAAAAAGAAAGAAAGAAACTGAAGCCCTGAGATGAAAAGGGCCTATTTCATATCCTCCCTCCTCTTTCCTCTTCTGTTTTTAATGTGGCTGTTTAAATATTTCTTTGAGTTGAGATATAACTCACATATCATCACATATCATGCAATTCACCATTTGAAATGTACAGTTCTGTATTTTTAGTATGTAGCCATCACCACTAACTCCAGCACATTTTCACATACACCCCCAGGAACCCCTGTACCCATTAGTAGTCATTTCTTATTCCCTGTTTCTCCAACCCTGGAGGCCTTTAATCTACTTTCAGTCTCTATGAATTTGCCTGTTTTAGACATTTGTTACGAATGGAATCATGTAGTGCGTGCCTTTTATAGCTGAACTTTTTCACTCAGCATGATGTACCTTTTCAAAGGACATCCATGTTGTAGCACATGGCAGCGCATCTCATGACTGAGTAGAACTCCATTGTATAAACAGAATACATGACATTTCTACTTGGGATTTGCCTCAAGATGTGACTTTTAGATCCCAAAGAAGTATTGATGAGCAGCCAGGCGGTGGTGGTGCACACCTTGAATCCCAGCACGTAGGGGAGGCAGAGGCAGGTGGATCTCTGTGAGTTTGAGGCCAGCCTGGTCTACAGAGCGAGTTCCATGACTGGTTCCATAGCTAGTGAGAAACCCTGTCTTGAAAAACCAAGGGAAAAAAATGGTGAGCTTGGACTCTGTGGAGAAATACTTCCAGCTGCTCTGATCAGAATGTGTCTTTCCAGTCTTGTTTTTAGGTCTCATTTTCATGGGATGATACATTGGAGTCAAAATGAGGCGGGTAGTTGAGGGGGCCCAGGGCGTGATTGCGTGTCCAGTTTGTGGAATTTCCTGTCTTGCGATGCCCACTTCCACACCGTCCTGGGCCAAGATCCTCTGTAGACCTTGTTTCATAGGCTCTTCTGCCTTTCTCGAAGGTGCGCGTCCTCTGTGCTGTCCAGGGGAAAGGCACTGTCTGGGCCCAAATGGTTACTTTTCAGTCTGAGTCAAGTGATGCCTGTACTCTGGCCAGTGGTTCTTGGCCAACCCTGAAAAACAGGCCATTTGCTGTGAGCAGCCACCAGCCGGTGTGGATGGAAGGCTGGTACTCCAAAGGATAAGTCAGGCCCAGACTTTGCAGGCAGTTCCTGAAAGCCACAGTCAGACTGGGATTTAAATCTCAGTTCCTCTGGCACCTTGCTGGGTAGCTGTCCCCTCCTAAGGGAATCTGATTGTCAATCTCAGAACACCTGCTCCCCACTGCCCGTGTTATTACCCCTAGGAGCCTAGTTCCTCTCCCCACTGGTGTCACTCAAGGCAGGAGGAGTCAGGGTAATGGACCTGCCCCCCACCCCCACGGCATCATCTGTTTGCTCTGGTGAAGTAGCTTCATCACAGCAAGGTGCATGTTGGCTTCCTCCCCCAGGGCCGCTTGTCCTTAGTCTCTGAGGGGGCACCCATCTGGCTTCTCTGAAGCAGATTGTTGGCTCTAGGGCTGAAGGAAGGATAGCTGTGGGGGGCGGGAGGAGGGGGGAACAGGCTGAGCTGCAAGCAACAGCAGGCCTTTTAATCTGCTTTGGTTTCTGGTCTTTAGGGAGGGGCTTGGCTACAAGGTCCAATTGTTTCTGTCCTAGGAGCCAAAGCAGACAAAAGGCCCTAGAGAGAGTCCTGGAAGCCAGATAAAATGTCAGGACTACTTGTCAGCCTGATACAGCTCAATTCCAGCCATCTCTATCAGCTCCTTGAAGAAGGTTATGGCCATTTTTTTTCCTTCCCGTTTTATGGAAGGTTATGGCCATTTAAAAATAGTTTTTCCCTGAGTGTTCTAAAACATTGCTTTGCTTGGGAACAAACGCTGGAGGTTGGTCAGAGTAAGCCCAGTACAGGAGCCCTTCACCCCTCAGTGTGGGTTTGACTTTAGAAAAAGAGTCTGCCTGTGTGATGCTAGGTGGGGGTCGGATGGGGTATCTAGCCCTAAAATTCTAAGATTCTCCCACATTTGGAAAATTTCACTTTTCTGTGCTAGATGCTAGGTGACAGTTGGCCCCCATAAGGCAGTGCAGACAGGTCTAGGCCTCTAAGGGCTGATAGAGGACCCGTTCCTTCTGGGAATCTCCCGCTCTGAAGATCACAGGAATGGGAAGGCTAGAGCAGAATGGGCTACCGTGCTGCGCTCTTCTTAATTTCGTCACAGCAATCGTGACATATACCCTTCAGCTCCAGTCAGCTATGACCACTCATCAAACTGCTGTCTTTCTTATGCTTATCTTTTTTTTCCCTTAATGACTCTAGTGAAAACAGCCTTTCCCAAAAAGGTAATGCCGCCATCCCTCATGTCCCCTCCCTTTTCAGCCAGTGACTCTGTTTGGAAACCGCAAACTATTTACCTTTCCTCTCCCCTCCCTCCTACCGTTGGATTTTTATTTTTTCCCCATTGATATTTTTTTTTCCAGGAGAAAAACAAAATTTAAGATACTTCCGCCCACCCTCGCATTTTAATTTCTCAAGACCTGGGCCCTAGGTGCAGAGAGAGCGCCTCAACTTTCCTCCAATATTCCCTCAATTCTTGGATGGCTCAGGCCTCTGAGGAAGGGCTTGGGCCAGGCAGATGCCACTTTACTGGGCCTTTGGAAGTCCAGTTGGACCCCTGAGATCCATTGTTGAATTGTCCGCTAGGCAGGACGCAGGGCCTTCTTTGTGACTGCCTTGCCCTTTGTTTTGGACAGAGGTTGGTTAACAACTCAATTTGGTGAGGCTCCAAGTTTGTCACCAAGTAATATTGAGCAATCGTGTGTTTAATGTCCCCAGGCATGTGGCTGAAACCTTCTGAAGGCGGAGGGTAGAAGGCGACAACCTGTTTGTAAGTCAATTTTTGCAAATTTTTTTTTCTGCAGTTCTCTCTTGGAAAAAAAAATTAAATTACCCCCCCCAAAAAAACCCAAAACCAAGCAAACAAAAAAAGACCAAACCGAGCTGAATTCCTTCATCCATATTTGTCTTCACCCAGCTGGTTTCCCTTGGGTTCAGCAACAAAGAGGGGGAGATTTGCTGTCCTCTCTTGAAATACAGCCTCCTCCTCTAATTTTCCCCCTAATCTAGAAGGACTCTCTGGTGTCACAGTGCCCATCAACGGCATAGTGGCATGGATAGTGTAAAAAATTTTGAAAAGTCAAAAGTTCCAAGTGTTCGCTCCATCAGGTCCACTCTTGGGAGTTCTGAACGCGGGGATCTGTTTTCCTCAGCTTGCGATTTAGGGATTGACGATTTGTTTCAGAATATTTTGGCCCAGTCTCTGGAATCCCCTCAAACCTCTCATCATAGGAGGTCAAGGTCAGCTTCAAGCTCTAGTTCCCCTCTCCTGCCAGGGGCACTGATGGGTAACTGACGAAAGGCATCTCAGCATCCCCGCAGTGAAACTGGACTTCTCCGAAAGTAGCTGGAGCCAAGGAAAACACTTGATTCTGCTCCCAACTTCATGCATCTCCCAGAGGAGCTGAAAAGCATGCAGCGAATCATAATCTCATCCCTAAACATGTCATCCACCAGAGGCAGGGAGGTGAAGTGGACCTGGTTCCCAGGTGGAGGAGGGTTTGAGAGCTGAGATGTTAGCCTAAGTGGGTCGGCAATGGGAGACAGAGGAGGTGGGGGTTCCTTTTCAGTACGGTGCTTAGAGAATACGAGATAAATATGTCTTAGGTAATGGAGGACTCGAGTCTGCTCAAACTTGGTTTTGTTTGAGAGGTACCAGGGCACTGTGTCTTGTCAGCACAGAAAGGGCATGTGGGGCTAAGGGCTGCTTGCTGAAGGATGAGAGAGGTGAGGAGCAAGCCTCTGACCTTCACAGATACACCCTTAGAAACAGGCAAAGATGAGTGTGTGTGGGGTTGTTTAAGACCCACTGTGCAGTGCTTGGAGGAGGAGAGCGCCTCACAATGGGAGATGAAGTCACCTTACTGTTTTCATGTCCATTCAGGTTGTAGTTTCTGGAAGGTTCCTCCATGCTGAGGTCATCGATAATGGTGTTATTCCTTCCTTTCTTTCATTGCCAGTTTCTCTACATAGACCCTGTACCATCACCCATCAGAATTCCCTTGCAGGCCACACATTTTATAGTTCTTATATGTACTGCTTCTTCGCCTGTAAGAAACAGCCAAGAGGGCTCTCCACTGATACCCTGCCACCAGACCCCAGTGATGTCTCACCTTGTCACATTGGGGAATTGTGTCCCTTAGAGTCCTTAGTGGAAACACAAGCAGGTATTATAGGTGGATGTGAGGAGCAGGACACTGGATGCTCCCAAGGGCCCTACCCTTGGGAGGTAGGTGAGACTGCACCACAATTCACAGCGTCCCTCCGGTCCTAGCCTTCCTCCCAGAATTCAGGAGGCTGTATAACAGCTTGCCTGCTGAAGGATAAGACTAGAAGTGGACATTAGCTTTCCATGGTGGGGAGAAACAACAGAACCCATGCAAGAATATTCTAGAATGAGGAGCCCATGTCTGTTGTAGGGGATCAGGCGGGGGTTCTGTTCGCAGGTATTTACAGTGCTGGCAGCTGGCAGGGAAGAACTTTTTCTGCACACAGTGGGCCCTGTTCACCTTCCAGGATGGGTAGCTTAGGGTCTAAAAATTGATGCCTTCCATAGGCCTCTCTCTGCCTCATCCATGCATGCTGCTGGCACCTACCCCTTCCAGGCCTCCCTCTTGCTTCCCAGCCAGTGACAACTCCCATTTTTCCCTTTTGCCATTTATGCTCTTGTTAAGATGATAAACTCTACTTCAGGGAACAACCGCCTGCCATGTGTCTCCCCCATTATTCTTGGAAACTGACCTCTTACCTGCCTGCTCTTTGCTTTCAGGTTCAGCCCAAGTTCCGTTACCCCTTCTACTATGAAATGTGCTGGTATGTCTTGGAGAGATACGTGTACTGTGTGACCCAGCGCTCCTACCTCACTCAGGAATACCAGAGAGAATTAATGCTTATTGGTGAGTAAAGCAGCTTGCAGCCTTCAGAGCTGCCCTGGGTCCCCTGGGATTCTCTGAAGCCAGAATGCTGGACAGGAAGCCTCTTAGGAAATAGCCCTGCTTGTGAGCCTCCTATTTGGAACACAGAAGCCAAGAAAAGGCATTTGTGACCCTCAGAAGAAACACAGTTGTCACACCCTCCTCTGACTGTGCATGCATGCAGGAGCCAGTGTAGCTAAGACAGGACCATCCAACAGAACAAAGAACCCAGGCTCTTTTGGTCCCTCTGTAGTTACATGACTTTTCTTACAATACCCTGAGATGTGGTTTTTGTCCCCAGAGGAGCAGACCCATGTTACACAGCTAGTTCCCATAATCCAGACCAAGTTTACCCAGAAGGGAGGGTCGCCAGGACTGGCAACACAGGTTTGAGGGTGAAGGGGATCTGTGATGGAGGGAGGGAAAGTGCTTAGGCTCTCTGCCTTGGTGTCCTCACCTGCTGCTGGTACTTAAAGGGACAACGCCATCAGCCATCCCTGGATTCATAGATACCTACCGCGAAGTTGCATCTGACTGTTAGAGGGAACCCTGGTCAGCTTGTAAGAACCAGATCTTCTTCCCTGTGTGTGGCAGTTTGTGGGAAGACGAACTGATGTCCATTACTATCCTAAGACACAAACCTCACGTTCCCAGCGTGTGCAGTTTCTTTCACAGCCTCTAATTATGTGTCTTTCCCCCCTTCTTTCCCTTGGTCTTGTCTTTCGTGCCTTTTGTGGTATTAGGGGGTTTGGGCCTGGACAATGGAAGTTTTTAGTCTTTGGTTTGGTTTGGTTGTTTTGAGGTAGAGCCTTGCTGTGTGGTCCAGGCTGGCCTAGAAAGAATTCTGTGGTCAGGCTAACATCAGACTTAGTCTTCCTCCCATTCTCCAGTGTAGGAGTCTCAGGTATATTGGTGGTTGGCACTGAGCTGGGAACTGAACCCAGGGCTGTACATCCCAGGGAGTCACTTGGGGGCTCTTTGGTCTATCCCAGGTGTGCATAGCCATCAGCCCTGACCATGTCTGTTTCCAGAAGGAGTGTTTCCATAAGTTCTCACCTTTTTTTTTTTTTTTGGTATTTTTATTTTGGTGGTTTTTGAGACATGGTCTTATTATATAGACCAGGTTGGGCTTGATCTTGAACCTGCCTCCCTGGGATTAAAGGCACATGCCACCACACCTGGTCACCTCTCATCTCCTTATCTCTGCCCACTCCCCAGCCCTCAACTGTCACCAGTCTACTTTGCCTAGAAATCCCCCCACCTTGCTAATATTTTATATGAATAGAATCCTATAATGTGTGGTGTTTTGGACTGATCTTTTTCTACTAATTTACTTTCAAAGTTTAAAAAATTACATCTGTTGGGACTGGAGAGATGGCTTAACCGGTAAGAGCACTGGCTGCTCTTCTGAAGGATACCAGTTCAATTCCCAGTGCCCATATGGCAGTTCAAACCTGCCTATAGCTCCAGTTCCAAGGGATCCAATACCTTCACACAGACATATATAGAGGCAAAACCCCAATGCACATAAAATAAAATAAACATTGAAATAAGTTTTTAAAAATTGCATTTATTTAGTCTGACTTTCTCCCTCCTTCTTCCTCCCTCCCTCCCCCCCCTTTCTGTGTGGTGAGATCTCTCTCTCTCTCTCTCTCTCTCTCTCTCTCTATGTGTGTGTGTCTGCAGGTGAAAGGTCAACTTTCAGGAGTCCGTTTTCTCTACTGCTATGTAGGTGCCAGGGATTCAACTTAGGTTGTTGGGCTCGGCAATAAGCACCTTTACCCACTAAACCTTCTTGCCAGCACTTCACTATTTTTTTTAACATTTATTTATTTATTTATTTATTTTGAGACAGGGTTTCTCTGTGACTTTGGAGCCTGTCCTGGAACTAGCTCTGTAGACCAGGCTGGTCTCCAACTCACAGAGATCCACCTGCCTCTGCCTCCCGAGTGCTGGGATTAAAGGCGTGCGCCACCACCGCCCGGCAGTGTTTATTTATTTTAAGAGTATGTGTATGTTCTTGTATGGATACTGCTGTGAAGTCCAGAAGAGGGCATAAGATCCTCTGGAACTGGAGTGACAGGTGGCTATGAGCTGCCATGTGGGTGATGGGAACCACAGGTCCCCTGCAAGAGCAGTGATTGTACTTAACCACTGGTCTGTCTTTTTATCCCTGCCATTGAGTGACCTGTATGTATATGATAATGTGCCAGGCATATTATCTGTGGTAAAGTACCCTGTGTGGGTGCAGAGAACTGGAAAAAGCAGAGCTGGGATTTGAACCTGTGTATGACTGACTACTGCCCTTCTACAGGCTAGGAGACCTGGACTAGACCCTTGCTCTCTACAGTAAGGGTGTGTAGAATCCACAGAGCTTCCAGCAGGGGTTAAGTGATCATCATTGTATCTCATGATCTTCCCCACAGATGCCCCTAGGAAAGCCAGTGTAGACGACTTCTCATCTGATTCCTGGTTGGACATGGAGGAAGAGTCCTGTGAGCAGCAACCCCAGGAGGAGGAAGAAAAGGAGGAGGAGGAGGAGGAAAGGGACGGTGCAGATAAAACACCTAAGCCACCCACCGATGGCCCCACCTCACCCACCAGCACCCCCTCAGAGGAACAGGAGCACACAGGGAAGAAGCCCAAAGCCCCTGCCATGCGATTCCTCAAGAGGACTTTGTCTAATGAGTCTGAGGAAAGTGTCAAGTCCGCAACGATGCCCATAGACTACCCCAAGACTCCTACAGGCTCCCCTTCCACTGAGCTCTCTACCAAGTGGACCCACCTTACCGAATTTGAACTGAAGGGCCTAAAAGCCTTGGTCGAAAAACTAGAGTCACTTCCGGAGAATAAGAAGTGTGTCCCTGAGGGCATCGAGGACCCCCAGGCCCTCCTGGAAGGTGTAAAGGTGGGCAGGGACCGAGGCTGGGTCGGGTGTAGGGGTAGCTAGCTATTCTGGGGTTGGTCCAGGTGCTGGGATGGTACTCTGGCTAGGCAAGCCTATCTGGGTTATGGAATCTGGGACCACTGCTGGCATAGCAGCTGGGTGGAGGCTTGCTCTGCGAGTGACAGCAGCTTCTTCGATACTTTTTAGAATCTCAAGGTTCTCCCAAAGAAGGTTTTGTGTGTGTTGCAACAGCATTCTGTTGGATTTGGGAGACAGACTTCTATCTCTTGGTGATAAAGCTTGCCATTCTGGGTTGATTCCCTAGAATGTGAGCTGGTGACCGTCCTCATAGCCATTGGCTATAGTCACCACGCAGCAGCCTAAGGTTGAGAGGTTGCATCTGCTTTGGAAGTAGGACCTTGAGGGTCAGGTAGAGCTGGGATATGAGGATTCAGGAGAGATGCCAGAGTGCCTGCTGGGCATCCCACTGTGTAGGCGCTTCTGTTAGTGTGGACTCCAAGCACAGAACTGCTTCTGTAGCATCACTAAGACTGCAGTTATGAAGCTATAAGACTTCTCCACTTGCTGCTCCAGCATCTGATGAGGGCAGTGCAACTTGCTGTCTACTGGTGTTAGAAACCGAACTCACGTTTCTTCCTTGGGAATTGGTGGTTTATCTAGGCAGCATTGTGTGGCCTTGCAGGGGTTCAGGCAGCCAGGGGTAAAGCTGGGGGTTGGGAGTGTGTGAAACATTGGGGCTCAGGTCAGGTAGCCTGTTACCATATACTGTTCCCATATACTGTTATCACAAGTATTTGGTACCATTGAATGACAATTACTAATCCAGGAGCACTTCACTTACTAATTTGATTTTGTTGTCTATGGTACCAGATGGATGCAGAGCATCACATATCCTGGGCAGGTTCTTTTTGGTTTTTCAAGGCAGAGTTTCTCTGTGTAACAGTCCTGGCTGTCCTGGAACTCACTCTGTAGAACAGGCTGGCCTCGAACTCCCAGAAATCTGCCTGCCTCTGCCTCCTGAGTCCTGGGATTAAAGGCATGCACCACTGTTGCCAGGCTAGCTTTTAAATTTTTATCAATCACAAACAATAGTACTGAGTTTCCAAAACATTGTAAGCAGGTTAAACTCTCCATGATGCCTTTTACTTGGCTAGAATCCGTGTGTAGTGTGTTGGCAGGGAGTGCCCCGGCTCCTGGCCAGATTTTTCTCTTCTTGTATCTCTCCATTGATCTCCGAGGCTGCGTTTGATTGCTGGTGATCAGGCCCGTCAAGGTGAGGGCGCAGAGTCCAGCACCAATGCTGTGAGAAAAGGTGCAGGTGCGGAGGAACAGGCCCGCTGTGGCTTGCCTGGCTGGGTTTTTATTTAGCTTTCTAGCTGAATGACGGTTTTATTCATTAGGTCTTATTTGCTATTCAGTAAGAGAAGGTTGCAGAATGCTAAGAAAGTTATCCTCGCCGGGCAGTGGTGGCGCACGCCTTTAATCCCAGCACTCGGGAGGCAGAGGCAGGCGGATCTTTCTGAGTTTGAGGCCAGCCTGGTCTACAAGAGCTAGTTCCAGGACAGGCTCCAAAGCTACAGAGAAACCCTGTCTCGAAAAACCAAAAAGAAAGTCATCCTCATCACCACCTTGTGGAGATCTCCAGAAAGCTGACGCTGGTGGTTTTCAGAGATGTCTCTCGTTTTACTTTCATCTTTGAGACAGACCCTCCTATATCCCAGGCTAGGATAGCCTCAGAATTGTTATGTAGTCCAGGAGGACTTTGAACTTCTAGTGCTCCTGCTTCTACCTCCCAAGTGTGGGAATTCAGGCATGTGCCATCAAGCTCAGTTTATGTGGTGGCAGGGAACTGAACCCAGGGCTGTCTGCGTGTTGTGAAGGCACTCTGCCAACTGCCTGGGTAGCAGTACCAGGAAATCAGAATACAAGAGATCTTTGAGTTCAGATTTGTTCTCCACTCCTTACCATGTGGCCCTGGGCACATCATTCTGCTTTCTATTTTCTGGTGCTGTGTAAAACAAAGATACTTCCTGGTACTCAGGGAGCAGAGGTCTATGTAATGAGTTCTAGGCCAGCCAAAGCTGCATAGTGAGCCGCTGTCTCCAAAGTCAAAAAAACCCGAAGATATCAGATGATGTGCTTGATCCTTCTGGGGACCAGATTCTGATGTCTCTTGGTTACTCTGAAGTACTTAGGTACTTGACTAAAAACTGATGTGAGCAGGGCTGGAGTAATGACAGCACAGTTTCGAGTTCTCCCTGCCTTCTCAAAGGACCAGAGTTGAGTTCCAGAAACCAACCACCTGTAAGTGCAGCTCTAGAGGAACCAGCGCCCTCTCTTGGCCTCATGTGCACATACCACACACAGACAGGAATGCACATGTAACTGAAAAATAAAACCTTGGCCAGCTAGAGTGCTCGGCTAAGTCTGATGACCTGAATTTGATCCCTAGAATAGACATGGGAGAGAGACAGAATTGACTTGACTGATTGACCTAGCCTCTGACCTCTGACTTCTACAGGTATACAAAGGGATGCCTTCCCACCAATAAATATAATAAAAAATTTTTAAACAATTTTTTTTAAAGACTGAAAGGGGGTGCTAGATCAGTGGCCGGGTGGTTAGGAGTACTTAACTGCTCTTGTAGAGGATCCAGATTTGGTTCCCAGCACCCACATGGTAGCTCAGTCTCCTGTAACTCCAGTTCCAGGGCATGGAACTCTCCCTTCTTTCCCTTTTGGGCCCCTACATGCACATGGTACATATAAATTTACGGATACACAGAGAAATACATAAAATTAATAAACATGTAAATCTAAAATAAAGAACTGAAACAGGATCTGGCAAGATGGCTCAATGGGTAAAGGCACTTGCTGCCAAGCCTCACATGGGAGTTAAATCCCTGGAAGCCACTTAATGGAGGGAGAGGACTGATTCCCCCAAAAGGCATCCTCTGATCTCTGCCCTTGCACTGTGACCGTGCATGCCCCCTACAAGGTAAATAAATGTAATAAAAGCTGAAATTTTTGAAAGAGTTCAAATAGCACAGTGGCAGGTGACTGCGACATGGACTGACTTTGAGGAACAGGGAGCTCCAGCTTTGGCCTCTGTTGTCCCCTGATCTTTTCCTTCTCTTTCCCCACCTCTCATCTTCTTTAGGGAACACTTACCTTTGGCTTTTGTTTCCCAAGACTGACTTCACAGAGCACCCTAGACTCACTTGCTAAGGAGCCCACGCAGCCTCTTTCAGGGCCTGGAGATTGCAAGTCTGGCAGCCAGGTGTTTGCAGAGCCACACCCTGGCCTCAGGTTCTAGGACAGTGGTAGTCCTTGGCTCCTCCTCTCCTCAGGCAGCTAGCAGGCCCGTCTCCAGCTTGACTTAGAGTTAGTGTCACTCCCGTCTCAGCCTGTGGTTAAGATTGACTGCCAATGGCTTTCCCTCTCTCTGTTGACACTGAGTGACACCAGCCATTGGATTCAGAGCAGATGAACCCAGGAGCAGCTCACATCAACTTAAGTGTATAGAAGCCACCCCCATAGTCACATTCTGGAGCTCTAAGTGCACATGAATTTTTGGGAACACACTGATTGGCAACAATTGTGGGGTGAAGTAATTCACCAATTGCCTAGCAAGCTGTCTCTCCTGGAAACATCTCTATTTCAGCTAGAACTCAGGAAGAGGGCTGTGTCTCCTGGTGGAGGGGAAGATGGGCACATAGCTGTCATCCTCAATTTGGTTTTGAATGACCAGGATACAACCCAGCATGTGGCAGGGCTGTGAATGGCTTGGCCTAAGTAGGCAGAGAGCACCAAGGGTGTAGATGGGATGACTTTATCAGATGACCCTCTGCAAACTGCTTCCAAGAGTGAGCAAAGAGCATCCTAACCACTAAGTACATGCTGCCATGCCCCTGTGCCATGATCTCATGTTCTTCTGGCTGTCATCAAGTTATCATGGCATAGAAAATCACCTATCTAATCGCGTGGAATTATGGGATACAGTAGAGTTTACCAGGTATGGGTTCTACAGAACAAACTCTGTGTCCTGTGTCCCCTTGCCTGTATAACCTCGTGAGAATGAAGGGAGAGCAGGACTTGGGTGAAGAACTCAGATACCCAGGCAAACCCATAGCTGGTAAATGTAGGTAGCCCCAGCATTCAGGGCACTTTATTGAGACCTCTTTTCCACATAACATTGGAGATTTCCATTTGCATGGGTTGGAGTTTAGAGTTAAGGCTTGAACACCGTGTTCTGGGGAGGCTCACAGTGAAATCTACAGCGAGATTTTTCAGGTACAGATGGAATGGAGGGAGGGGCTCAGCAGTGACCCAGATAGACTGGACCTGGGATTCCCTGAGCAAGTAGCTCTGGCCTTGGCCCTCCCTTAACAATCCCTCAGTCGTGCTCTTTGCTGGTGCCAGGCACTGACTTGTTAATGACATTTTTAGTCACTGCATAGATGAGGCTTCGGTGATTAGCACCCTGCCCTGGGGAGCAATGGAACCCAAATCTCCTGGGTTAAATTCTTTGAGAGAAGCTGGCATGGAGGGGAGGAGGGCAAGGCCTAACCAGCCTGTGGTTCCTTTGGTAGGTCACATGTGGGGCAGTTTCCAGTAGCATGAGCCTCATGGTAGCTCCATCCTTTTGCAGGAAGCCTGCCCTGGGTTTGCCAGAGCCACAGGCTTATATGGTATAATTCCTAGGGGCTGGGGCAGTGTGGGCGCACAGTCTTGATTCTCAGGAATGTATAAATTCAGGTAGAGCCTAAGGAATCCTGTGACATCATCCTCTCCACACAACTCTTTTTTTTTTTTTAAATGAGACAGAAAACTCCCGATATGTTATGCCTCCCCTGACTTTCTCGCCTTTACAAAAGAAAATATTTCACAAGACAAGGCCCATTGTGCCCCCTGGTGGCCAATAAATGGCCAAACAGATGGGAACTTGGCTTTCCTTTGGTATGTGAGTCAGGTCTAGGATACAAGAGCACCTTGGAAAACTTTAAAATTATATTTAATTAAAAAATAAAGAGCCAGGCAATGTTGGTGCATGCCTTTAATTCTAGCACTTGGGAGGCAGAGGCAGGCGGATCCCTGAGTTTGAGGCCAACCTGCTCTACAGAATGAATTCCAAGACAGCCAAGGCTACACAGAGAAACCCTGTCTCAAAAAACCAACCAACCAAATGAAAAGAATACAGAAGCAGGCAGATCTGAATTCAAGGCCAGCCAGAATTACAGTCATGTCTTTAAAAAACAAAACATTTTTAATTAATATACTTAACTTTTAGAACTGTTTTTTGTGAATGGTGGTGTTGGTTTGGTGAGACCAGTCTCACCAAGTAATTTTGGCTGGAACTCACTCTTAGACCAGGCTGGCCTTGGACTCTTAGAGAGCGCCCTTCTTCTCCCTCCGAAGTGTTAGAATTAAAAGCCTGCACCCCTTCACCAAGTAAGAAAAGTTTAAGGTTTATGGAAAATTCAGACAAATTAAACCTCTCAAGCCCTGTTCCCATCTCAGTACATTCAACACAATCCTTAAATCGAAAGTTTTGTCAGTCCCCTTCTGTCCCAGAATCTTGTCCCTGATGCCCCAACACATTCAGTCTCCTCAGTTCTCTTGGCTGGACAGTTTCTCAGACTTCCCTGTTTTTTATGATGTTGGCGGTCTGGGAGGAGGCTCTGGTCTGGTGTTTGGTAGCATGCCCTTCTTTGGAGGCTCCAAGCTTTCTGTCTTGAATTCTACCTTCTGGAAGGTTTCTATAGTTGGTCATTATGTGGGGCTTTGGACATACGACAGTGTTGGTTGCTCTTCTTACTGCTTCCATGGAGTATCTGGCAGGAGCAGCTCAAAGGAGAACTGTTGTGGTTTATAGTTTCTTTTTTGTTTGTTTGGATTTTTTATTTTTCCGAGACAGGGTTTCTCCAGTCTGTAGCCCAGGCTGGCCCTGAACTCTGAGCTCCGCCTGCCTCTGCCCCCCCCCGTCCCCCCCCCCAGTGCTGGGATTAAAGGCGTGGTTTATACTTTGAGAAGCATGATGGAAGCCGCTGGCTTAGCTTATTGTGTCAGGACTGGGGAGAGCACAAGCAGGAAATTGTGCTCCCTTGTAACCCTCCAACCCCACCCCTATCGTCCCATCTTTGCCATGGAGCCTCTCTGTCTAAAAGGTTCTGTAATCTCAAATTGTCACTAGCTGGGGATAAAGTGTTGACATGCAAGAGCTTATAAGCGACGTTGCTCTTTTTTTTTAAAGTTTTTTTTTAAATTTTTTATTTATATTTTCTGTATGAGTGCTCTGCAGGCCAGAAGAGGCCATTAGATCCCATTATAGATGGTTGTGAGCCACCCTGTGGTTGCTGGGAATTGAACTCAGGTCCTCTGGAAGAGCAGCCAGTGCTTCCAACCGCTGAGCCATCTCTTCAGCCCCGAGATGTTGCTCTTTTAAACCATAACATAATCAAGATGGTTTTTGTTGTTGGTTTGTTTGCTTTGTTTTTTGAGATAGGTTTTCTTCTCTATGTAGCTTTAGCTGTCCTAGAACTAACTCTGTAGCTCAGGCTAGCCTCAGACTCACAGAGATCTGTCTGGCTCTGCCTCCCAAATGCTGGGACTCAAGGCGTGAACCACTGCTACCCAGCTCAGTCAAGGTATCTTATAAATAGCAAGCACCGGTGAATTGGATGTCCCTGGGCAAAGAATGAAAGCCAGGCAGGCAGCTCGCTTGAGCTCTGCTGTTTGCTGCCTCCCTTGGGGAATGGAGAAACTGCCTTGCCATCTCTGAAAACCAGTCAGCCAACTGATGACCAAGAAAATAAGACAATAATTAGAGTCAGAAGTGGCTTAGATTCTTGTCTGGTCATATAGATCAGAGAAAATGCCTTGAAATAATCTTTAGGGCCATCAGGATGGCTCGTTAGCTATAGGCCTTCGCCATGCTGATAGTGTGAGCTGGATCCTTGGGACACATTTCGGAAAGGTGGAAGGAGAGAATTGACTATGAAATTGTTCTCTGAACTCCACATGCACACTGTGGCATCAGCATGTGTGAGCATGTGTGCCCCTGTTTAGCATACATGTGCATGTACACATATACATGAATTTTTAAAATTTATTTATTATGTGTATAGTGTTCTGGGCACCAGATCTCATAGATGTGTGTGTGTGTGTCATCATGTGGTTGCTGGGAATTGAACTCAGGACCTCTGGAACAGCAGTCAGTTCTCTTAACCTCTGAGCCATCTTTTTTTTTTTTTTTGTTTTTTTGTTTTTTTGTTTTTTCAAGACAGGGTTTCTCTGTGGCTTTGGAGCCTGTCCTGGAACTAGCTCTTGTCGACCAGGCTGGCCTCGAACTCACAGAGATCCGCCTGCCTCTGCCTCCCGAGTGCTGGGATTAAAGGCATGCGCCACCACCACTCAGCTGATTTTTTTTTTAAGTAAAATAATCTTCACCTACATTTATCCTTTGAGCTCTTCTGCTCTTCCTAGTAAATCTTCCTCTGTGAATGGCCATATCCTTAAATGTCACTGGATGAGTGCTTTTAGCTGGCATCTGGCTAAATGTCGGCAGGAAAATCAGTTGTATCGGATGTATTAGGTTGGGATGCTGACATACCACAGTGTGTTCATTGCCTTGTGTGCAATTTTCAGGTTCTTAGAGGTTGATATGGACTCTTAGCATATTCTAGTGTTTTGCATGGCACCTTTAGAACCTCATTCTGTGTAAGAAGCCACATCATTGAATTACCTATCTCATTTACAGTTGGAGGGAGCAAGACTTAGGAAGGGGTAAAGGCTCGGGATGGTACCACTGCGGGCCGGAAACCTGTACTCAGGGCTCAGCCCTGTCACCTAGGCACTTGTCACTCACCTGTGGAACCTTGGCCATGAATTTTTCTTTTTCTTTTTTTGATTTTCGAGACAGAGTTTCTCTGTGTGGGCCTGGCTTTCCTGGAACCCACTTTCTAGACCAGGCTGGCCTCAAACTCACAGAGATCTGCCTGCCTCTTAAGTCTGGGATTAAAGGTGTGCACCACCACTACCTGGTGACCATGAATTTTTCAGTGTATAAAAGCCTTCTTCCTCCCCATTCTTTGTCTTTTCTTGATTTTTTTCCCCCATGGTAGGATCTCCTGTAGCCCAGGATGGTCTCAAAGTGCAGAGAATGACCGTGAACTCCTGATCATCCTGCCTCTTCTTCCCAAGTGCTGGGATTGCAGGCATGGACCTCTGTGCCTGGCTGGTTTTATTTCTGTCTTTAAGAACATAGTTGATTTCCTAGGTAGCAGGGGTCTAAACTGCTCATACCCCTGCTTCTCTGGCTAAGAAGTGGGACTGCGATAGAGAGAGGCTCAGCAGTTAGGAATGTCTGCTGCCTGAGTTTGTTGCAAAAGCACAAGGAACAGAACTCGGAGCCCAGCACCCAGGGCACAGCTGGGCGTGGTCCTACACATGCCTGGAATCCCAGGGCTGAGGTGGGCAGTGACAGGATCCCTCGGACTTGCCGGTGCCCTGCCTAGCCCCCAAGAGGTTCTGGCCTCAAAGGACTGAGGTGGAGAGGGACAGTGGACGGCCCTTCTCTGGCTTCTGAGTTCTCTGAGGAGAACACACACGTGTGAGCGTACACTACAGACACGAAGTAAACTGTGTGAGTCTGTGATGCTGCTGACAGTGTGGTACACAACTATAACCCCAGCACTCTGGGGGTGGAGGTGGGAGGATCTCTGTAGGTTCTAGGCCAGCCGGCGCTACAAAGTGAAATCATGTCTCAAAGATTTGGGAAGAGGAGTGTTGTATGTTCTGAGTCAATAAGAAATCTGAATAACTTGGTTTCTAGAGAGTGGAGATGGTGACAGGCAGCGATTTCATTATTTATTTTTATTTATTTATTTATGAGAAAGCTTACAAGCCTTTGAGGGGTTAGTTTTACCTCCTTTAGAGATTTTCCCTTCACCCCCAGTTTAATATAGATCCTTTGTTTGGCCACAGAATGTACTGAAGGAACATGTGGATGACGACCCCAGCCTGGCCATCACTGGGGTCCCTGTGGTCAGCTGGCCAAAGAAGACTCCAAAGGTAAGAGGCAGATTGCGCATAGGTGGGAGACCACTTCTCATCGCTCTCCCTGTACCCTATGTGTTGGGAGTCTGGAGCTGTTCTTCATTGGCTCCTGGGAGACCATCCCCCAGGTTCCCTGCAAAAGCTTTCCTTTGTAAAGGGTTCCCTGAGCTAGCTATGGAAACTGCAAGCAGCGGCCCCTGGTGGCCACCTGTAAACTGTGGAAGGGAGGCTTGCTCTGTTGTTCGGCGATTTGTCTCAAATGTCCTTTGTCTTTCGATTTGTTCTCTTCCTGTCCCTCCACGGACTGATTCCCTCCCTTTTAGAGTGACTTCTTTCGTTTCATAAAACGAATCAACGTTTAACATGAAAATATCTAAACTGAGGCTCTGGAGATGAGTTAGTAGATAAAGGGCTTGTGGTGGCACAGGCTGGAAGATTTCTAGAGACCATGCGTAGCTTCACTCCGTGCCCATCTGTACTCCATCTGTACTCTGCTTCACAGTCGAGATGCACGTTGTGTCCATTTCCTCATTAGTTTAGACCAGCGCCTGGGATGGTTCCGAGGATCAGTGTCATTATGCACATAAATCTCCCAGAACAGGGGCTGGCCCACAATCAGCAACCTCTGAATCAGCATTCTCAACCTTCCTAAATCTATGACCCTTTAATATAAGACTCATGTCTTAATGACCCCCACCCATAAAATTATTTTTGTTGCTACTTCACTATTGTAATTTTGCTACTTTTTGAATTGTAATGTAAATATCTGGTGTGTAAGGTGGTCTTAGGTGTTATGGTTTAAATAAAATGCTGCAGGTTTCCCAAGGGGCACAGCAGCAGAAATGCTGCAGGTCCCCAAGTGGCAGCGGGAAGCAGGTCCGAGACCACCGTGGGCCACAAGGGGCAGCAGATCCCAGGTAGGGAGCTGCATAGTGGGTGAGAGATCAGGAGGAGCCGCAGCCACGGTGGGTAAGAGACAGACGGATAGGCACGCCATGCAGAGTGTGGTTGGACATTTATTTAGTGGGTTATGGAAGGAAAGGAAAAAAAGGGAAGGGGAGAAGGAAGAAGAGCGGAGAGAGGCAGAGAGAGAGAGAGAGATAGCTCACCTATACAAGAAGAGAGAGAGAGAGAACCAGAGACGGGTGGAGGAGAGGAGCCATAGCAGCAGCTACCTCCTGGGAGAGAGACTCAGAAAGGAAGATTTTCCTGCCTCAGTGGGGTGGGGGTGGGCAGGGCTTGTCTCTTAAAGGGACAGAACAGACCTTTACATTAGGTACCTTGTGAAACATCATTCAACCACTGCTCTAAATGATATCTACTGTTGCTCCTGGTGGCACACACTCTAGGAGTTAAGACAGAAGGAAGTAGACTTGGACTGCATGGCTAGTTCAAGGCCAGCTAGAGCAACACAGTGACCCTATTTCAATAAATTAAGCACTGGAGATTTGGCTCAGTGGCAGAACATTTGGTGTCAGAAGAAAGACTCTGTTAGGGTTGGCTCCCCAGTTGCAAGCCAAAAGCAAAGGTCACCTGAGCTCTTGATGCAGCTTGGTGGTAGAGCACCTGCTTAGCAAGCACGAGGCCTTGGCTTTCCTCTCCAACAAAATGTTGCTCTCAAGTAGTGCCAAAGGGTCATTATCAGTGACCCTGAGAAGAACTTTCTAGACCTCTAGGCACTGTCACCAGCCATGTAGTACCGGCATTTGAAACATGGCTTGCCCACATAGAAAGGTGCTGTATGTGTAAGGTATGCAGCAGATTTCAAAGGCAGCACAAGAAAAATGTAATCTACATTATTACTTTCCATATTGTTGAAATTAGTGTTGCTTCATTATATAAAGAAATGCCCAGTAAAATTTGAACGTCAGATGAACAACAAATTCTTCATCTAGGTGTGACCCCCCCCAGTGTTATATGAAATATATTTATATCCAAAAGATCATGTTCATCTGAAGTTTAGCCTAGGAAAAATGTATTTTTAGTTGATAGATCTGGCAAAACTAGTTAAAATGACAATTTTTTTTTTCTGAAATGGCAGTTTAACTGGATGGATTATTAAGGTTTATTAAGGGTAATTTATTAAGGGCATGTGTGTTTGTAACAGGGGTTTACTCTGTAAGCCAGGCTACCCTAGAGTTTACTTCTCCATGCTAGCCTCAAACTCATAGTGATCCTCCTGCCTCAGTCTCCCCAGTATTAGGGCTGCAGGCATGTGCCACCATGTATGGCTCACTTTATTTTTTTTTACACTATAAATTGTAGCTACAAAATAATAGTTACACAGCTGTCACCTCAGCATTTGGGAGATATAGGCAGGAGGATCAGGAATTTGAAGCCAGCCTCTGTCACATAGCAGTTTGAGGTCAGCCTGGGCTGCGAAAGACCCTGTCTCAGCTGAGGATACTGTTAAGTGGAAGTAAATTCGAGGTTTGAACTCCAGTACAGAGGAGGAAAAAACTCAGAAGTACATCTGTGGCTCATTTCTTCTTCCTGTTGAAGGGTACTATTACTCACAATTCTTTTTACATTGTTTGATTATTGCCCAAGAATCCTTTTCCAAATGTGGGATTGTTTGAGCTATCCATTACTTATTTGAAATTCAAAGGTTATTGAATTTCCTAAAACTTAGTGAAGCCTAAGAGATCCAAAACTGGATCCCCTTAAGATCCACCCCACTTGGTAGGAAATGCGTAGGGGTATAGGACATGCTCCATGTATCAGTCCGCAAGCTCTTGTTGACAGTGTCCTGAAGCTGCTAGCTGGGCCTGGGCTTGTGTGGCTCCAAATAGCAAAGTAAGGCTCTGCTATAGCCCTTGTCCCCGTCTAGCTGACCACACAGCTTGTGAGCCTGCTTCTATCATGCGTTTCTGTGAGAACTCAGTGAAATGTGGCAGAGGGAGGGGGGAGGGCAGCGCCACACTTAAGCATTTCCTGGCGAGTAGGGTTAAACAGTGAACAGGAGAGGAAGGAATGGCTGAACGACTGGCTGCCTGGGCCACACCGGGTCCCTGGGTTCCCAGGTTTGCCCCCAGCTTCCTTCCAATTTGATGCCCGTGGGGTCGAAAGATCAAGGGTGCTCACTGAGGCCTCCAGGATGCAGGGTGGGGAGCAGGGTCTGCTCTGGGTCCAGTTACCCTACAAGTAATTAATGCTCAGGGGTGATTAGCTAGAAATGCTTTGATCTTCACCTCCCTTCAGGAGAACAAAGCCCCTTTCTGGAACTAATTAGGTGCTGTGAGGTCCTTTCTGGTGGGGTACCCTTCAACTCCAGGATCCCACTTATCACCGTCCATCACTGGTCCCCCAATTGGCTGTTTCCATGAGTGACATTGGACTTGTTTTGATCTGTCTACACCCTGGCTGCTTCCTTTTATAGCCAGATGGTGGGATTTTGGGATCCTGTCTGTGACCCTGGAGGCAAGGTGGTGGGGTAGGGGTGCTAAGTTTCTTTGAAGCCCAGCCTCTGACCTTGGCCTTATTACGGAGCTGAACTTCTGCTCACCAAGCAGACACTTAAAGCCACTGGCTTGCCTGATACATTCTCAAAGGGAACAACTCAAAGAGGAGACTGAGGCACAGCGCCCCTAGCCCCTGCCCTGCAAGATAGTTGTTGAAGCCTCTTGCTTAATTCCACCACCCTTTTATAGGGGGTGGGTTTTTCTGTGTAGCCCTGACTGTCCTGACAGTTGCTCTGTAGATTGACTGGTCTGGCCTAGAACTCAGAGATCTGTCTGCCTCTGCCTAGAGGCGTGAGCCCCCACTGCCCTGCAGCTTCGTATTCTCTTATCTAGTGGCCAAACCAGTTACCCTTTGAATTCCCCCCCCCCAGACAGGGTTTCTCTGTGGCTTTGGTGCCTGCCCTGAACTCACTCTGTAGACCAGGCTAGCCTTGAACTCAGAGAAACATCTGTCTCTGTGCTGAGATTAAAGGTGTGTGCCCCCACCACCAGGTACCTTTTGAATTTCAATGATTGCAAGAGTTTTTGGAGTGTAGCATCAGAAGGGTTTGTGGTAATTATTATTAGTTCAGTACCCATTCCACTTTTTTCTTGACAAAGCCTCACTATGTAGCCCTGACTGGCCAGGAACTCATTATGTAGACCAGGCTGGCTTCAAACTCAGATCTACCTGCCTTTGCCTCCCGAGTGCAGCAGGAATTAAGGTCATGAGCCACCATGCTCTTCGGGGACTTTACAGGATTGTTGCAGGATGTGAGAGGAAGTGACACAGGTTCCATGTCACCTGTGGTTTTACTTTCTCTTCCCCTTCCTCTGCATTTGAGTGGATAGGTTAGATGCTGGAGGCCTGATCTGTCTGGGTCCTTCGGGTGTGATGTGCAGTCTGTCCCTGAAAAGGCCAGATCATTCGGTCAAAGGGCCAAGGACTTCCTGTGTTGTACTAGAGTTACAGAGTAATTAAATGAATGAAATATGGCTGATGGGGGTGAGGTGAAGCTGCTGGTAGCAATGGTTGTTCATTATTAGCTTATGATCAGGGCTTTGGACTTCCTAGAGAGGCAGTGTGGTCAAATGAGGGCCAGTCCTTAGGCTGGGAACATCAGCTTCATCTGGGAAACTTGTTAAAAGGTAACAGGACCAGCCTGGGCTCCATAGCAAGTTCAAAGTGACCTACCCAGAGTTACAAAGCCAAACCTCATCTCAAAAGAAGAAGTGAGATTGCTGGGGTGAAGGAGTTTCCTGCCGTGTCCGGCAACCCGAGTTTGGTGCTCAGAACCCACATGGTGGAGGAGAGAACTCCTGCAAGTTGTTTCCTGACACAAATACACTCTCTGTCTCTCTCTACCCCCCTCTCCCTGTGTCTGTCTGTTTCTCCCTCTCTCTCTGTCACACACACACACACACACACACACACACACACACACACACACACACACTCACAAATGAGACAATTTATTTTTCTTGTTTTTTTTCCCCTCCCCAAGACAGGGTTTTTCTGTGTAACAGTCTTAGCTGTCCTGGAACTTGCTCTGTAGACCAGGCTGGTCTAGAACTCATAGAGATCTGCCTGCCTCTGCCTCCCAAGAGCTGGGATTAAAGGCGTGCGCCACCACTGCCTGGCACAAACAAATATTTTTAAGGACTATCTTGGGTCCTGCCTTTGTCGTTGAAAGCTTAGTAGGCTCCTGATGAGCCCCAGGAATTCCTGCTTCTGAAAACTTCCAAGTGCACAAGCATGTGCTTTAAGGCCAAAGTCATTGACACCACCTGGCTCTGCCACTGACTAGCTGTGCACTCCTGGGTAAGCCTAAGCCTCAGTTTATCCATCCATAAAAGGGGCTAGCAGGTCGCTTCTGCTAGCAAGGTTGCTATGAGATGTCATCTGTAAAATACCTTTATTACTAGTAAAACCATGTGTGGCAGTGCACACATGTGGTATGTGATGTCCTTGGGAGGTAGAGGAGGGAATGATCAGGAGTTTAGAAACATACTAAGCTATATAGTAAGTTTAAGGCCAGCCACAAACAAATAAAACAGGGACATAAAACCCTCTGTATTAGGGCATTGGTCAAGGGTAGCAATTCTAGTTCTACAGAGTTGTGGTGTGTAATACTTGGCACCCTGAACCAGTCCACCCACAGGCTGATGATTCCCGCAGTGTTAGCATTCCTGGGCTCATTCAGGAGGACGAGTTTAAAGCTAGTCTAGGCTACAGAGTAAGAGAGTCTCCCAAGAATCGAGGAAAGGAACAAACAGGACCCAGAGGAGCCATGGCAAGATTATCCATCCTTGAATTGTCTGTACTTGTTTAATAACACTTAACTTACACAAGGGCTGAGCAGAGCTTTTTCTTCTTGCCTTTGGTCTTCCCTTTTTAGTTTTTTGAGATAGGATCTCAGGTTGCCCAGGCTGCCCTCAAATTTGAATTCCTGATCTGCCCCCAGCCTCCACCTCCCAAGTGCCAGAATTGTAAGCATGCCTCGCCATACCTGGCCTGTGCAGCTTAATTTTGGGGAAGTCCTTATGGCTTTCCTGAAATGAGTTGTGTCGTGTGTGTGTGTGTGTGTGTGTGTGTGTGTGTGCGCGCGCGCGCGTGCCCGCGTGCGTGCATGTGTATCTTTCCCCTTAAGCATGGACAGGAGGAACAGGTTTGTTTAAGAAGATGTCCTCTTTTATCCCTTCCTCCTACCCTAACAGGAACAGCTCCAGGCTCTTTAGCAGAGTGTTGCTATTTCTTTAGAATGTGCCCCTGGGGCCTGCAGGCAGCAGAGACTGCAAGCTCCCTTGCCACTAGGTCAAGGACTGAGGAGAGGGTGTCAAAGGCTAAGAGTGTCAGCTGTCCAGCCCCTTGCAGTCTTCTAGGAATAAGAAAGCCCCAGGAAGCAGTGACCCCCTGGCAGGCCCTAGGTTGCTCCCACTCAGCCCAGGAGTTGCAGACAGAAGACCCTGGCCTGGACGAGGAGCCCAGACAGGCAGAGAAAGCAAGGTGCTTAGTTGGTAGAGTCCTTGCTGAGCAAGCTTAGGGACCCGAGCATATTCTCTAGAAGCCATGTAGAAGGCTGTGCACAGCGGAATATGCACGGGATTCCAGCACTGGTCTGCTTCCCAAGGCCAAGACACATGGAAGCCGGGGGCTCCAGGTAGAAGAGACCTTGCCTCAGAAAAGTAGTGTAAAATGAAGCGGGGAGCAGTTGATGGAAGCATTTAATGTTGAGCCCTGGCTCCCACACGGCGACAAAACTTTACCTGGGGAGACGCAACAGACATATCTATTCATCCGAGATAGGGAGCCCACAGCAGACCAAAGTCTGTCCTTTCCAGGTGCCTCAGTTGGTCTAAATCTCTTCCAGGCAGCTGGTCTGGTCTGGTCTGAGATTCTTCCTTGCAGCTTGACTTGTCTGTGAGCCTTTCTTCTGAGGGGCACTCTCAGCTTTTATTGCTGACTCTGGCAGGGAGGGGCCTACTGAACCTGGTTAGTTTCAGGGACTTCCTGAAGCTTTTTTTGAGTCATTTACTGATGGGGAACCTCTGTCAGCCAATGACCTTTAAGAGGTTGGACCAGGTTAGGGCATGACCTTTTGTGTACCCAGAAAAAACCACCAGCTCACCCAGGGCTCGCACTGTCTCTGGTTTCTGGGTTACACACCCGAGGTTGGACTTTTCATTCCTGTTCAGTGAGTTTGCCCATTATAATAAAGAAAATATAAATGGAATCTTTTGGTGTTAGCTTGGGATTCTTTGACCCACATCCTCACCCCCAACAATTTACTTTCCTGCTTAAGGAGTTCCCTGCAGGATGGAGTAGCTTCTTTTTTGTGTGTTTGTTTTTAATTAATTTTCATTATGCGTACATGCAGTGCCCTTGGAGGCCAGAAGAGGGCATTACGTCCCCAGGATTGAAATTACAGCCAATTGTGAGCCACTATGTGTGTGCTGGCAGTCGAATCCGGGTCCCCATGGAAGAGCAACTAGTGCTCTAAACTCACTGAGCCATCTCTTTAGTCCCTAGGATGGGGCATTTTAATCGCTGGAAAGCCAGCCTTTATTCAGAAAACCTGCTAAACAACACACCATCCCTTCTTCCTCCCTCCCTCCCTCTCTTCCTTCCGCCCCATCTTCCACAAAGGTCCCTGAGCCTTGGAGTGGCTGACTATAGACCTATGGCCAATAAACAGGTCACCATGTCACAGTTATAGTCACTTGTTCTCAGGGGCTTCCCCAGTGGTTATGAGCTGAGGCTGTTATGAGTGATGGTGACCTGTAGCTGCAAACACCCTTTCAGAAGGCAGTTTTACAGGTGCATTGCACCCAAATGGCTTCCCCAAAGTTTTTCTTCTGGCTTACAGGCTTAAACGCCCCCCTGTGGAGCAGGTCTTAAATCCACTTGGAAGGCCATTGGTTGCCCATGATAGCTGAGCCACTATTGCACAAGCAGGCACATCCTGCCTTGCATGTTGGTGTTTTAGCACACAGGATCCATAGCCAAGCAGAAATAGTGGCAGTTTTTCCACCAGCTGCCAGCCTGGCCCCTTCTGGCACTATGAAAGCCAGCCATCAGGGTGGGAGTTTCCAGTTCAGGCCCAGGTTATTTTCTTCTTGTCCTACAGTCAAAGCACGCAGATGCAGTAATGTTAGCAATAAGGTCGTATCATCTAGTTGTGGCATATGGCCAACAGCAGTAGCAGTAGCTTCTATGGTTTGTGGGGCCTCAGGGGCTTCTCTGGCTGACAACACAGTGGGAAATAGCTCCCCCCTGGCACTGGTGTTTTTATCCAATAACCTTATAGCCTCTGGGAGTGTCTTTTTCCTACCACTGTAGGGTACCATTTAGATTTAAACTGTTGAGTTGTTTAATAACCCGTTTTTTTGTTTTTGTTTTTTCTTTCAATTAACCCAGCCTCAGTTGGGTTGTAAGGTTGTAAGGTCTTCAGCCCTGTTCTGTACATTAATGTTTGTGAAATGACTGTCCGCATCACCCATACCTAACACTGGGCAGGGCGAGACCCTTCATGGTGACTTCCCCTGTTGCTCGCTTGTGTGGAATTGGTTGTAAGAGGCCTCTGGTTATGTCCACATGGGTGAGAGTGTATTTGCATCCCTCACTGGTGTAGGTCCTATAAAGTCTACCTGTCTCTCATGGGATAGGTTGTTATATCTGTGTTCCTTCGGAGCGTCCATTTGTCGAAGCTGTAACCATAAACAGGCCTCAGCTGTTTGTTTTTGTTTTTGATTTTATTGGTGTTTTGCCATGGATTTCAGGTCCCCTGGAACTGGAGTTACAGACAGTTGTGAGCTGCCATGTGGGTTCTGGAAACTGAACCCGGATCCTCTGGAAGAGCAGTCAGTGCTCTTAACTGCTGAGCCATCTCTCCAGCCCCAGACCTCAGATGTTTTCAGTATATAAAATATCAGAATATTTCACAGGAATGCCAGAAGCCTCAGCTATTTTCCGACCTGTGTTGGGTCACCTATTATGGGTCTTTATGTGGGCCTAGTGGGTAGCGTCCAAAGGTACCTGAGGTGAAATGACCTACATCTTGGTGAGGGCATCTGCTTTCTGATTTCCAGGGGTACTTGATGAGCTGTGGGCTGCCACAAGGAAAGCTACCACGGGTCCCTGCTGAACTCTGCTGTATTACTGTCCACATTTGCTGCCCCCATAGTGTCCTCCTTTTCCCAGTGAGCCATCCATAAAGCAAGGCCTCTGTATACAACCCACGTGTTGGTGCAGACTGTCCCAGGCCACATCTTGTGAGTTTCTGCTGTCCACACTGCTCTTGACTCAGGTTCTTGGCTACTTTCGCCTTCTCCTTTTCCCAGCCACGTGGTATCTGTGTTCACTTGTATAGTATAGTTACCTATTCTTGTTTGGTGTGTCTGTAGCACCATCTGTGTTATAGGCATTGCCGTGGGTGGCTGGCATCCCTTCTAGTACTTTAACTGGTTTAGCTGTTGGTTCCATTACTGGGGGATTCTGGGTGGCTTTAAAGGGCGCTGGTCCTAGGAGAGCCTGCATGGCATTGGTGATGGGGCTGGGAGACACCATGCCTCATTGTAAGGATGTATGCCACCTTTGTAGAGTTGGATTCCATGCCACACCAGCAAGGGGATTGGCCGGGAGGCCTTCAATACAGCCCTTTATTATGAGGATGTTTTCACAGTCACTGGGGTTGACCTGGCCATAGATCCTACCCGTCACAATGCTTTATTGCTAGCAGTTGCTGTCCTGGTGCTGTGCTCCCAGCTTCTGTTCTTTTCCGTGACAAGACCAAAACTCTTCTGGAACCGTTTGCTCGACTTGCTCTTGCTGTAGCCCACACCCTTCTGATGTTCTGGTGATATCTAATAGGAAGGGATACTGGGGTAGTGGGGTACACAGCTGTTGAGCCTGTCCCAAAGCCTCTCGAGCTTTTCTGTCCCAATCCCACATAATACCTTTCTTTATCAAGTTATGCAGAGGGTGGGCTGCTTGGGCAAGATGGGATATAAAAATCTGCCGATATCCCACAACCCCTGCCCCCGCCATCCCTGTAGCTTCTTTACATTGACAGGCATAGGCTGTTGGGATTCTGCCAATAACACTTTTAGGTATCATATGCATTTTCCAGACCATAATACCCCCAAGATTTTACAGCTGTGCCTGGCCCTTGTACCTTCTGTGGGTTGATTTCCATTCTCGTTCCCTTAGATGCATTTCTAGATCTGCAGAACACTCAGAGGTTAGCATTATGCCATCTGTATCATGAAACCTTTTTTACAGAGGGTGGATGGGACAACAAAGTGCAAGTCTCAGGCTACCATCCCATGACAGATAGTGCGGATGTAGAAGTACTCCGGAAGTCTACTGCTGACTATTACTCGTGAATGGAAATTGGTCTTGGGACCCAGCAGCCAAAGAAATACTAAAGAATGCATTAGCAAGGGCTAAGACAGTGTGGAAGGACCCCATTGCTTGTACTGGTTGTTACAGCAATGTGGAGGAGGGGGAGGTGGGCACTACCTTATTTAGCTCTCTGTAACCCACAGCCTTTCTCCAGGAGCCATCTGGTTTCTTCACAGGCCGTTTTGGACTGTTGAAAGGGCTCTGAGCTGAATGAATAATCTCAACCCTTTCTTTTCTTTTTTAAATATTTATTTATTATGTATACAATATTCTGTCTGTGTGTATTATGTCTGCAGACCAGAAAAGGGCACCAGACCTCATTACAGATGGTTGCCGGGAATTGAACTCAGGACCTTTGGAAGAGCAGGCAGTGCTCCTAACCACTGAGCCATCTCTCCAGCCCAATCTCAACCCTTTCTAATTCTCTACTGGTTTCTGTAGTTTGATCATGGCCCCCGGGCAGTCTGTGTTGCTTGACCTCCGCCACCCTACACAGAGAAGCAGTTCTGTCGGTCTCCACCGTGCCTGCTCACACATCAGTAGCGGCATCGTGTGTGAAACCCCTAACAAGGGCACGCAGGGTGTGGCCCAAGAATCTATCCCCCTCCCCCAGAAGGTTTTCTTGCAGTGGAGAAATATACACCAAGTGGTCTTGGGGGGAATAGGAATCTACACCAAGAACCAGCTTAATCCTTCTTACCTGGACTGTTTTATCTCCACATCCACCTACTGTTGCCATCTGACCCTGGTGCTTTTGGAGTGGCCATGCATTAAGGTACACTCAGCTCCAGTATCTGACCCTTCTTCCATAAGAGGTGCCATGGGGGATCACCTGTACCTCCCTATCTTTTTCTTTCTTTTTTTTTCCTTTGGTGAATTGCTGGTCACAAAAGTTGGCTTTCTATCCCGGTTTTCCCTAGGCACCCCAGCTTGATACGAATCTAGCCACAGTTCAGGCAACTCAGATAGGACCCAGTCATTTACTCTTCTCGTCTCTTCCCACGTGCTTTAGCTGCCTGCAGGCTGTAATGCTTTCATCGCAGAGGGAACTGTTATACAACACTGTGCCTGTGAATAAGTGTGTTCTGCACATGTGCACCTGTGAATAAGTGTGTATCCTCACTGGAGAAACGGAGGGAAAGATTAGGTTAAGTGAGACTCCTGATGGGATTCCAAAGACTCCCTAAGTAGCAGTTAGGTTTTGGATGCCAGGTTGGAGCCTGGCAGGGTCTTAAGAGTGTATTAATAATAAAAAACTTCTGATTGGAAGTTCCAAAAAGGTTCTCTGTGTTCCAGAAAATAATTGTGTGTAACATCAGCAACGGCAAAAGCTAGTTGGAAGAAAATGATTGGTGGTTAAGGGTTGTCCCCCATATTCATTTCCAGGGACTAATGCCCAAGATAATTCAAAGACAGGCAAGGTTTGGTTTAAAGATTTAGGGTTTCCAGTCCCTTGGTTAGTCTGTCTGTCTGTTTGTTGAAGCAGGACATCATGGTGGGAACACATATGGGTCAAAGCCATTCACATCATGGCCGTATATGAGAGGGGTAGAAAGGAGCCTGAGGTCTTACTACCCCTTCAAAGGCATACGTAAGTGACCAAAAGACCCTTTTCCCTCTCCTCCTACCCATGACTTTTAGATGGCATCTTGATATATAGCCCAGGCTATCCTTGAACTATTATTATTTCTTGAACTCTTTATTTCTTGTTTTTCACCTTTATTTTTATTTGATGTGTATGAATGTCTTGCCTGCATGTATGTCTATGCACCCTGTGTGTGCAGTGTGCCTTCTGTGGTCAGAAGAGTGTGTTGTACCCCTGAAACTGGAGTTACAGATGATTGTGAGCTACCATGCGGGTGCTTGAATTTGAATCTGCTCCCCCACAGAAGAGCAACAAGTGCTCTTACTTGCTGAACCATCTCCAGCAGCACCACCACCCCTTGTCTGAGACAGGTTTTTTCCTATGCAGCCCTGGCCAGGCTGACCGTGAACTCACAGTAATCTCTCCTTATTAACCTACCTGCTGTGAAGCCACCATGCCTGGCTTAGGCCTCAATCACCTCCTCCTAGTTCCAAACTGGGAGTGGGTCCTTGAAGCATGGGTTTTTGTAGGCATTCAAGTTTCAAGAGTTCAGAGTGAGAACCCAGGTCTCTAACCAGGTATGTAGTCTTGTATTAGATTATATCTCCTGGTGAGTCTTGGTACCAGGAACTCCATCACTGCTGCTATGAAACTTGCAATAGTGTGTGTGTGTAAGAGAGAGAAAGACTGACTAGTTTTCATTGCTGACTTGTGTAGGTTAAATGTTCAATGTATGAATATCCCATTGAGGCTAACAAACATTGGGGTTTATTTTCAAATTTAATCAAGTCTTATTTATAGGCTTTTGTATTTGTGGAATTTGTCTGTTATCAACTTGTCTACAGCCTCTTAGAGTGCTTGTCTGGTTCTTTGCAGAAGACACATGAAAAGCATGGAGGACTGTGTTCAGTCCCACTGATGTCTTGTAGAGTTTTATCTCTCAAAATGAAAGTGACTGTCTTTATTGCTGTCTTTATTGTTTAAGTTGCTCCCAAGCACAGAACTGCAATGCTGTCATTGTTCTGGAGCACAGGTTGTGACATGCAGAGAAAATAAGTGTCAGATGAGCTTCCTTCGGGCCATGGATTCAGTGGTAATGAGTCAACCATATATATTAACTGAGAGGTCTTTATTTATTTATTTTTTTAATATTTATTTATTTATTAAGTATACAATAGTCTATCTGTGTATGCCTGCAGGCCAGAAGAGGGCACCAGACCTCATTACAGATGGTTGTGAGCCACCATGTGGTTGCTGGGAATTGAACTCAGGACCTTTGGAAGAGCAGGCAATGCTCTTAATCACTGAGCCATCCTGAGAGGTCTTTAAACAGAAATACATTTAAACAGAGTTTAAATATATTAATTGATTGAATGGAAAAGATGTGATCAGAGGTTGGAAGGTACTTAGCCCTGTTTCTCCCCTGGGAATTTTGGTGGTTCTTGGTCAGTTTTCTTCCTCCTGTTTGTTGGACAGTGAACAGGTGACTTGCACTGTACAGGCTATTGGATGTAGAAAAGCAGCTTTATTCTTTGTCTTCTTGAAGTCTGTAGGTTGTAGCAGACACAAATGAATATACGCTTAGTCAGTTGGGTTAGTGCCATGTGGGACCATGGCTGACTGCTGTGGGTAATGTGGGTAATGGTGGGAGGGAGTGGTGCTGACTGGGGGGTGGGGTGGAAGGCACCTAGAAATGAGAGGCTTGGGCCTGGGGGTGATGGTGACATAGGTGGGTCTGGGGGAGCTAATGAATATTGGAGGTCATGGAGAAGGATTTAGATTTGATGCTGAGAGTCCGAGGGAATCCTTGAAAGGGTTCTCTTTGGGGAGGCAGAGGCAGGTGAGTTTGAGGCCAGCCTGGTCTACAAGAGTGAGTTCCAGGACAGGCTCCAAAGCTACAGAGAAACCCTGTCTCGGAAAAAAAAAAAGAGAGAGAGAAAAGGTTCTCTTTGGAGAGCTGGGTTTTATGAATTGTAATGAAATATATGTTGCACGAAAGTTTATGTCCTGGGCGTGGGTAGATGGCTCAGTTGGTAAAGTGCTTGTCATGCAAGCATGAGGACCTAGGTTTACGTCATCACTGCCAGTTAAAGAGGGGGAAATGCAGCTCATACCTGTATTCCCAGCACTGGGGAGGCCGAGACAGGCAGATTCCTGGGGTTTGTGGTCTATCTAGTCCAACCAGATCAGTGAGCTTCTGGTTCAGTAAGAGACCCTGTCTCAAAAAAAAAAAAAAAAAAAAAAAAAAAAAACCACTAACAGTGCACACACACAGACAGACATGTTGTCATTCCATTTTCTTTGTGTGCCGGGGAATGAACCCAAGGGCTCTGTATGTGTGACAAGCATGGACACTCTCCTTGTGATGGTTCCTCAGCCCTTTCAAGTTTGCAGTTGGCAGTAAGTACAGTCACAGTGTTGTCCCTCCATGACCACCATCTATCTCTGTGACATGTCATCCTCATAGATAGAAACCCTGCACTGTGATAACTTTCCTGCAACTCCTCCTCACTCAGGCTTTTTGAAGACTAGTTTAAAAGTTGGGGCACCAGAGCCGGGTGGTGCTGCTGCATCCCTTTAATTCCCGCACTCTGGAGGCAGAGGCAGGCAGATCTTTGTGGGTTCGAGGTCAGCCTGGTTTACAGAGCGAGTTCCAGGACATACAGGGCTACCCAGAGATACCCTGTCTCAAAAAAAAAAAAAAAAAGTTGGTGAACCAGGAAGCAAGCTGGTAGTTGGGAGGGTGTGGATAAATGCCTAGCTATGTCAGTAAAGAGACCAGACTGTAGGTGTATTTTTCTTTTTTCCTTTTCCTTTTCCTTTCCCTTTTCCCTTCCCCTTCCCTTCCCTTCTCTTCCCTTCCCTTCCCTTCCCTCTCCCTTTCTCCCTCCCTCCTTCCTTCTCTCCCTCCCTCCCTTCCTTCCTTCCTTCTTTTGGGGTGGGGGAGGGCTTTCCAAGACAAGGTTTCTCTGTGTAGCCCTAATTGTCCTGGGGTTAAAGGCATGCCTCCACTACACCTGATCACAGGTCTATTTTCAAGGTCAAAGCCCCCTGGATGACATGGAGTTGGTGTGTTGGGGCAGACCAGTGTCAGAGGTGACTGTCAGGTATCCTGTTCACCAAGGGGAGGACTTGGGGTTCATGCCTTGCTTCTCCCTGGAAGCTGGACCACAGTGACTTCCAGCATCCTGAACTTGATTTGCCCCTTTGCATCCAGGCGCAGTTCCTCTACACTCCAATCTGTCTTACTCAGTTTTCTCCATTCCACTCTCTTGTTAGTTCACCAGGGCTCTGGCTTAAATAACAGCAATTCAGTATCATTTCTGGAGGCCTGGGGCTCCACCTGTAGCTCACTGGTCGTAGAAGCTCTCGTTGGTTCTATCTTCAATCCCATTACAGTGGAACCATGGCCCTCCATGCTTTCCACATTCTTGCCTGCCTCCATCTTTGGAGCTTTCCCTCGCTTTCCCGTATACAAATCTCTGCAGTTCACCCCGCCTAACTCCCCGCTTCACCAGAGGGCTTGCTGAGCTGAATGTCCCCTGGTCATACTCCCAGGCCCTGCTACAGCCTTTCTAGCATCACCGGAGGGCTCCCCTATGCTCAGGTTTGTTACTAGGCTCAGTGAGTTGAAAGCATCCATAGGAAATGGGAAGGTGTGGAACACCAAGCTAGGGATATTCATTTCCCCAGCTTTCTCCTTGTGGGATCATTGTTGTTGACTGACTGTAGCCCGTGAAGTCCTTTCCAACTCTTATCTGGTAACAGTTCCATTCCTGTTCATCCTACCAAGGTCATGATGGACAGTCTACGTTTTTGTATGACTAGCTGGTTTGTGTTGACAGCATCTCACTCGGTAGTGTAGGCTGAACTCTCTATGTAGCCGGGCTAGCCTCAGACTTAGCCTCTGCCTCCATTAGCTGCTTGACACAAGGGATTATCTTATTAATTTTCCCTTCATCTATTATTTGATTTTTGTTTTGAGAATGGGTCTCTCTACACAGCCCTAGTTGCCCTAGAACACACTTTGTAGACCTCAAACTCACAAGGACCTGCCTACCTCTGCCTGCCACGTGCTGACATTAAAGGAATTCACCACTGTGCCTGATTCATCCATTTTGTATCTGGTGAATCCATGTTTTTCCCCAGATACCAAAAGTCTGGGAAATAATTGTTGAATGAATGAACTCAATAGCAAAAATTTCCAGAAATTTCTAAAGATACAGTTTTAGCAATGTTGTTTCATCTCTTTGCTCTCTTTGCCCTGCTCCCAGATGCTTGAGTTTTATGGTGACCTAAAGGACTTCTGCCTTGTGCTTTTGTGTCTCAGTCCTGGTGAGCTGCTAAAAGAATGCTAATTGAAGGAAAGGAAGAGGGCTCCCCTTTGTCCCTCAGATTGAGCAACCCTTCATCATCCTCAACCTGGGGAGATCTTGCCACGCCGGCATTTGTCAGCATTTATTTATGTCCTTTGGAAATGCGTTATTGGTGTTATGGTAAAAATAAAACACAGCAGTTCCCCAAGTGGTCCATGGGTCCCAGGCAGGGAGCCACGTGGCGGGTAAGAGACAGAGATGGATAGGCACACCATGCAGAGTGAGGTTGGGTATTTACTTAGTGGGTTATGGAAGGGAAGGGGAAAGGGGAGAGGGAGAAAGAAGGGGGGATTAAGGGGAAGGGGAGGAGAGGAGCCATGGCAGCAGCTACCTCTTTAGGAGAGAGAAAGAAAGAAAGGACTCAGGCTAGAATTAGAAGGAAGATCTGCTTGCCTCAGCCGACAGGGGAGGGGGGGAGCGGGCGCGGGCAGGGCTTGTCTCTTAAACGGACAGGACAGACCATTACAGTTAGGACCATAAGACAGCACTAAGCTGAAATAACCTGCAATTAAAGTTTGTAGCCAAGGATTTCACTTTGAGCCCGATAACTTGCTAGGCTGTGTTAATAACACTGAACATGTTCTTGGAAAGCAGTTGATATTAAGGGCTGGTGTCTTTGGTGAAGCCATTAGAAAGTCTGGCAGGCACTAAGTGATCTTTTGTCCATTGCTGCTGTTCTATTTCCAGAACAATGACCAATCTTTTACACTTCTGTCATCAGATGCCATCATATATTGCCAGTGAGTTTTCCTTCCTGCCTTCCCTCCCTCCTCTGCCCTCCTTCTTCTCTTCTTTTCTTCTGCCTTTCTAATTTGTCATTGTTAGGAATGTTTAGCTATACAACACCATTAGATAACTCATCCTCCCAATTTAGAAAACTGAGGAAAAAGCACGGCAAGATTGGATGAAAACAGGTGAAATTTATTTGATTCTTTTTATATATATAAAGACTTGCACTTTTTTTGTTAACTTATTTATTTTTTTATTTCACGTTCATTGGTGTTTTGCCTGCGTATAGTTGTCAGATCCCCTGAAACAGGAGTTACAGACAGTTATGAGCTGGCATATCAGTGCTGGGAATTGAACCTGGGTCCTCTGAAAGAGCAGTCAGTGCTCTTAACCACTAAGCCATCTCCTCAGCCCAATTTATTTGATTCTTGTTGTCAAGTTGGTTGCTGGGTGTTTCTGATTGGGGTGAGGCAACCCTGAGTTGCATGCAAGGAAAGTTGGTGAGGGTTGGACACAGAGTGAAGCCAGCAAATCCAAACAGTAAGTGGGAAGCCCAGGAGGTTCAAAGCTATGAAGTGAGCCCCTGTCTCCAAAAAAAGAGAGAGAGAAAGAAAGAAACTTACTATGTATCATAAACTGGCCCCTGTCTAACTCCCAAATTCTGGAATCACATTCCTGTGCTACCATTAACTTACTGACTAGGTCATTTCATTTAAGATTGGTCCAAATTTCCTTTTTAGGCAGAATTCCACTGTGTGTATCTATACCACATTTTAATATACACAACATTTTGCTTACCTATTTGTCAAAGGACACTTCTCTTTCTTTTACCACCATAGTTTTTTTGTTTTGTTTTGTTTTTTATTTTGTTTTTCGAGTCGGGGTTTCTCTGTAGCTTTGGAGTCTGTCCTGGAACTAGCTCTTATAGACCAAGCTGGCCTTGAACTCACAAAGATCTGCCTCTGCCTCCTGAGTGCTGGGATTAAAGGTGTGCACCACCACTGCCCAGTTTACCACCATAGTTTTTTAGAAGATTATATATGTGTGTATGTATGTTTGTGTGTATGTATATATATATATATATATATATATATATATATATTATTTATTTATTTTGGTTTTTCGAGACAGGGTTTCTCTGTGGCTTTGGAGCCTGTCCTGGAACTAGCTCTTGTAGACCAGGCTGAACTCGAACTCATAGAGATACGCCTGCCTCTGCCTCCCAAGTGCTGGGATTAAAGGTGTGTGCCACCACTGCCCGGCTATTTATTTATTTTTTTAATGTGTATGACTGTTGTGTCTGCATGTATTATGGGTACCCAAGGAGGTCAGAAGAGGGCCTCTGATCCCCTAGGACTAGGGTTAAAGACAGTTGTAAGCCAACATGTGGTGCTATAAACCTAACCTAGGTCTAAATGTCTTTTACAGGCCAATAAGATGATTCAGTGGGCGGGGTGGTGGTGGCACATGCCTTTAATCCCAGTACTGGGGAGGCAGAGACAGGCAGACCTGGTTTATAGAGCGAGTTCCAGGACAGGCTCCAAAACTACACAGAGAAACCCTGTCTTGGAAAACAAAAAACACCGAACAAACAAAATGGCTCGTTGGACATAGACACCTGCTGCTAAGACTGACCCCTTAGGTGTCCTCTGTGAGACCTGTATGGTAGGAGGGTACTGACCCCCACACATTGTCCTCTCATCTTCACACTGTGGCATACTTGTACCTACATACATGCGAAATAAAATAAATAAAATTTTAGTGCCGATTACATGAACGACTCTTTATTCTTTTTTTTTAAAGACTTATTTATTAATTATGTATACAGTATTCTGTCTGCATGTATACTGCAGGCCAGAAGAGGGCACCAGATCTCATTACAGGTGGTTGTGAGCCACCATGTGGTTGCTGGGAATTGAACTCAGGACCTCTGGAAGAGCAGTCAGTGTTCTTAACCTCTGAACCATCAGCCCGAACTACTCTTTATTCTTATAACAAATTTGTTGTCATTACCATCATCACTTTGAATTATCTCGATTATCATATTCTGTCTCCATCAAAATGCTACCAGAAAAAATCTCATGGTAAACAGTGGTTCTGGTTTGCAAAAGAGGATTTGTTCCTGCACTTGTCTTTACGTCTTTGTCACTTTTTAAAGTACTTTGGTGGCTCATGTACCTGTAATCTCCTATGTAGGAGGCTGAAACAGAAGGATTGCTATGAATACCAGGCTAGCCTGGGTACAGTGTAAAACCCTGTCTCATAAGCTTAGTGGGGGCAGGGGGGAGATCAAAAGCCCCGTGCGTTGGTACACTACATGCCAATTTTAATCTCAGGCATCAGGCAAAGGCAGATGGATTTCTAAGTACCAGGACAGCCAGGGCTACATAGTGAGTGTTAATTCTATGCCTGATAGCGGGTCCCCCACAGAGTCTGAACTCATGTAAAAGCAAAGAGCCTTTATTCAAGCTTAAGCTTGGCTTCTCCATCTGCTCAGACACCCATGGTTGAGAGTAGAGAGTGCCCAGCCCAGTTGGGATAGGACTTTTTATCATAGTGGAGATTGGGGTGAGGGGATTGCCAGGGTTCAGGACCCTGATTTTCTGACATTTGTCTAGGGGTCTTAGTAAAAGGGGAATAGGTAAATTCTGGGCTCTGGAAATGCTGGAGATCTTATCTAATCTTATCTAATGGTTGGAATGTCAGATACTTCCCTTTAGATGCTGACCCTCCCTGGGTGGTGTCAGCTTAATAGCTTTTCCTGGAACCTGGTGCCTCCTGCCAGGGCAGCTATGTGGCCTGGACCCCACAGTGGGAATCCTTTTTAAAAAAGGCAAGAAAGCCAGGCTGTGGTGGTGCCTGCCTTTAATCCCAGCACTTGGGAGGCAGAGGGAGGTGGATCTCTGAGTTTGAGCCCAGCCTGGTCTACAAGAGCTAGTTCCAGGACAAGTTCTAAAGCTACAGAGAAACTTTGTCTCAAAAAAAACAAAACAAAAAAAAAAAAAACGGAAAAAAGACTATGAATTTGTCTTAATGGGCTTGATACATGCATTTGGGCCAACTTTTTCTGTACTTTTGCTTGTGTGTTTCCAGTTTCAGTTGTGATAACTTCATTCATTTTCATTGGTTCAACGGATGCAAATTGGAGCTTTTTTTTTTTTTTCGTTTTTGGTTTGGTTTTTTTTTTTTTCTCCAAGGCAGAGTTTCTCTGTAGCTTTGGAACTTTGCAGACCAGGCTGGCCTCAAACTCACAGAGATCACCTGCCTCTGCCTCCCTAGTGCTGGGATTAAAGGCCTGCGCCACCACCGCCCGGCCAGCAGTTTATTGTCTTGAGGCGGCATCTCTCACTGAACCTGGAGTTTACAGTCAGCTAGCTTGAGGATGGCCAGCAATCTGGGCTCCTCCTATCTCTTTCTTCCCCAGCATGCCAACACACTCAACCTTTTACTTAGTGAATGAGAAAAACAAAAAGAAGAAAGGACATGACTGGTTCCAGATTTCAGCACCAGCTAATGAAAGGAAAGAGAAAGGAAGGAAGGAAGGAAGGAAAAGAAAGAAAGGAAAGAAAGAGAAAAAGAAATGAAAGAAAGGACATGGCTGCGCCTAGGCCTGGTGGAGGAGAAAGCTTATTGTAGATAAAAGGAAGAACGTAAGCAGAGGCAGGGACAGGGACGTCCAGTAGAGTCACAGGGAGGAGAAGGGGAGAGGGGAGAGTCAAAGCAGGAGGCCAGGAGGCAGGTAACCAAAACAGCTGGATTATAGGGAAAGGCAGCTGGGGGTGGGGGTAGGGACAGCCCAACCTCTGGGCTGGAGAGGTTTAGAGGGTGGGGTATCCCAGCCAGGAGGGTCCTGTAACAGTTGGGGACTGAAGGAAGCAGGGAGAACCTAGTGACCATTGTCTACTTTGATTTGTTAAATAGACCTCAGCCACTTGACTGAGGTTTGAGACCTGCACAGCGGGCATTTCCTTCAGTCATCTCATCCCTGCACATTCTCATACATTTTTTTTTTTTTGAGGCAGGATCGCACGTAACTAGGTTGACCTGAATTCAGTTTGTAACCTAGGATGACTTTGATTCTCCTGCCTCCACATCCCGTGTGCCAATACTACAGGTGCAAGCCATAACTAGCACAGAAATATTTAGTTTTCTTTCTTTTTTTTTTCTTAGACAATCGTTTCATCCTACAGTTTAGGCTGGCCTAAAACTCAGTAGGGAGGTGAGCCCCAGATTCATGCTGATCCTATTACTTGAGCGAGCCTCCTGAGCAGTGAGATTACAGGCATGAGCTGCCCCACCAACAGAAAATAATTTTAAAATCACAGTGGTGGTGCACGCGTTTAACCCCAGCACTTAGGAGGCAGAGTTTGAGGCCATCCTGGTCTTTAGAGGAAGTTCCAGGACAGCCAGGACTACAGAGAAATCCTGTCTCGAAAAACAAACAAAAAAATCACAAACATTCTTGACTACTGTAGCCCAGCTAATGCTGGCGTTCTATGCACGTAGAGCCCCTCAGTTTCAACTGGGGGGCGGGGGTGCCAGTTGAGTGTGTGCACACACTCACTCTATTGAGATCAAATCACAATAGGTAGAATACCCTGCTAATCTCCACCTCCAGCCCCTAGGAGAACCTGCTTCTCTGATCCAAATTGCATGAACTTATATTTACTATTCATGGGGCTTGGTAGGGAGATAAATGACTCCAGCATGCTAGAATCTGAGGCAGGAGGGTTTGGGTGCTTAAATTCAGGGCTATTGAGATGGCTCAGTAGGTAAAGATGGCTGCCTTCAAACTGGGTCTTTAATCCCAGCACTCAGGAGGCAGAGGCAGGCAGATTTCTGAGTTGAAGGCTGGCCAGTGCTTTCTCCAAACCCAGTCTCCAAAAAACAAAACTAAACAAAGTGGGAGGTGTCAGCCTTCAAGCCTACAGCCTTAATCTGATCCCTATGCTTCATCTCCACCCAGTAGAAGCACCTTAAACCCACAGTCTGTCCTCTTACCTCCTCTAAGGGTGCACTGTTGAAGGTTCATGACCCCATACCACACATTAGTAAAATGTAACAAAATTTTAAAAGAAAGCAAGTATAAGATCAGCCTGAACTAAGTAGCAAGTTCCAGGGCATCCTGAGCTATAGAGTGAAACCCTGTTTCTAAAAGGAAGAAAAGTAACTTTAAATTTCGTGTATGTGTTTTGCCTGCCTGTATGTTGGTGTACAGTGTACATTCCCGATGCCTGTGGAGGCTGGAAGAGAAGCATTGGATCCCCTGGAATAATCCCCATTACAGATGCTTTTGAGAGATGCCATATGGGTTCTGGGAACTGAACTCATGTTTCATAAGAGCAGCCAGTGTTCTTTTTGTTTTGTTTTGTGGTTTTTTTTTTGTTTTTGTTTTTGTTTTTTCGAGACAGGGTTTCTCTGTGGCTTTGGAGCCTGTCCTGGAACTAGCTCTTGTAGACTAGGCTGGGCTCGAACTCACAGATCTCTGCCTCTGCCTCCCGAGTGCTGCGATTAAAGGCGTGCGCCACCACCACCCGGCTTGTTTGTTTTTTTGAAACAGGCTTTCTCTGTGTATCTTTGGCTGTCCTGGAACTCGCTCTGTAGACCAGGCTGACCTCGAACTCCCAGAGATTCACCCGCCTCAACCCAGCATTTGGGATTAAAGGTGTGAGCCACTACATCTGGCTCAACCACTGAACCATCTCTCCAGCCCCCAAAAGTGACTTTTAAAGTCAGGGCCAGTTTTTGGTTGGGATAGATGATGGGAAACCATCTCTTAGGTCAGTGCTAGTCATCCATTAAATTAATTTTTTAAACATCTTTTTACATAGTCTCAAATCTTTCAGTACATGTAAAAATTTATAGGTTGATTTTGTTAAAGAGACACAATTAGAAAAGGAAACTTCATTTAAAAGAAAGCTCAGTCTATTGAGAGAGAATACCCATATGATAAATATATGTGGTTTTTAAATGTTATGGAATGTGTCTTAAAAAGCAGTTAAGTACCATTAGTAATTTCTTTAACTGAAATTACTGCAGCCTTGATTTGTCAAAATGATGATCTTCTAACCAGTTTTACCAGGTAATCCTAGACTCCTATTTGGTATGTGACAAGATTTATTCCCCTTATATATTAAGAATGACTCTCAGGTACTTTTTGCTAGGCAGGTATCGTAGTACAGGCCTGTAATCCTGGTACCGGGATAGCTGAGGCAAGAGGATCATTTGTTTGAGGCTAGCCTAGGTAACATAGCAAACCATTTTGCCTTTACCACTTATCAAGGCAAGGATTATTGAAGAGAGGCAAATGGTTAAAAAAAAAAGCAAAACAAGTGAAGCATACATTCTTTTTTTAAAAAATATTATTATGTATACAATATTCTGTCTGTGTGTATTATGTCTGCAGACCAGAAGAGGGCACCAGACCTCATTACAGATGGTTGTGAGCCACCATGTGGTTGCCGGGAGTTGAACTCAGGACCTTTGGAAGAGCAGGCAGTGTTCCTAACCACTGAGCAATCTCTCCAGCCCTCTTTTTTTTTTTTTAAGATTTATTTATTAAGTATACAGTGGTATGCCTGCATGCCAGAAGAGGGCACCAGATCTCATTACAGGTGGTTGTGAACCACCATGTGATTGCTGGGAATTGAACTCAGGACCTTTGGAAGAGCAGGCAGTGCTCTTAACCACTGAGCCATCTCTCCAGCCCAAAGCATACATTCTTTATTGCTGCTGGACATAAATGACATCTTGCATCAGGATGACCCAATGAGGACAAGCTCTGTCATTTCTGTTTGTTCTAACAGGTATGTTCACAATGGTGTTCATTGGCTTAGAAGGGTATCAGCAACTCATTGCAATTGGCTGCCCAAAGACTCCGTACTCTTTTCCTATACTGGGTTTGTGAAAAATATTCCTAAGCTTTAGCTGTGGCCTTTGGGATATGGACACAAAGTAAGAGGCTTTACACTGGGGAGGACCTTTTCTCCCTTAGATGTAATCAGAGTCCTGGTGAAAGGTGGATACATCCCCGGTCTCACTTCCCTCTGTCCATTTTCTGAAGTGGGCAAATTGAGGATGAGAATGGGCACAGGGATGGGAGTATGGTGAGGGGCTGAATACTTAGTTAGCAGGAGTGAGACCCTGGGTTCTATCTTGGAGAATAATAACCATGTAACAAAAGAGGGGCACTCTGTATTATTTATATTTATTATTGTTTGCTTCTTTAATTCATTAGTAAACAAACCCATTAATATTAGTTGAAGTTGGGGCTGGAGAGATGGCTCAGTAGTTACGAGTACTGGCTATTCTTCTAGATGTCCTGAGTTCAATTCCCAGCACCCACATGGTGGCTCACGACCATCTACAATGGAATCTGATGCACTCTTCCAACACACAGGTGCACATGCAGAGCACTCATACATAAAATTAAATAAAATTTAAAAAAATAGTAGTTGAAGTTTTACTGTAAGCAAGTCATTGAGCCTTAAGACTGTATAAAAGGAAGCTGGGGGGCTGAAGAGATAGCTCAGTGGTTAAGACTGTTCTTCCAGAGGATCCAAGTTTAATTCCCAGCACCCACATAGCAGCTTACAACTGTCTATAACTTTAATTCTAGGGGACCTGACACCCTCACACAGACATACATGCAGCCAAAACACCAGTGCACATAAAATAAATGAAAATAAATAAGTTATTTTTAAAAAGGAAGAAAACCCTGTCTTGAAAAATCAAAATGAATGATTGAATGAATGATAAGAGATGAGACTTCCGTTTATAGTGCTGGGAGTAGATGGAAAGACAGACTGGAGAGGCCAGTGTGCAGCTCCTTCATAGAGTGTGTGCTTAGCTATCATGCATGAACTAAGCCACATAAATACAGTAAAATGAAAGACTGGGCCCGTAAGAAGAGCACTGGGCAGAGCCTTGTGAGCACAGTGCAGGTGACATTCTATCACCATCCCTGTTTTTGTTACTGTTGTGTCTTGGGACAGGATCGCATGTAACCCAGGCTGGCCTAGAACTCTCTAGATAGCTTCTATAGTCCTCCTTCCTCAGCCTCCCAGGTGATGGGGCTATTGGTATTAGTTACTATCTTCTCCTTCCACCATTTACTATTCTAATCATTTTTGTTGTTGTTTTTTGAGACAGGGTTTCTCTGTAGCTTTTGGAGCCTGTCCTGGAACTAGTGCTTGTAGACCAGGCTGGCCTTGAACTCTCAAAGATCCGCCTGCCTCTGCCTCCCGAGTGCTGGGATTAAAGGCATGCGCCACCACCACCCGGCTCTAATAATTTTTTTTTAATTTCTAATTTCCTTTTATTTGAGACAAGTCTCACTATCGAGCTCTGGCTGGCCTAAAATGTTAGATAGACCAGGCTGATGTAAAACTCACAGAAATCCACCTGCCTTTGCTTGCAGTGCTAGGATTAAAAGCATGATCAACAGTGCCCAGTTGATATGTACCTTTAATTTTTGATACGAGCTCTTGCTAATTTGTTCAGGTTTTCCTTGAACTGAAGGCTGTGAGTTTGTCATCCTCCTGACTCAGCCTCCCAAGTGGCTGGGATTATAGGCTATATTACTAAACTCAATTTAAATATTCTCCATACACATTTCTGTAGATTGCTCTATAAATAAGTTACAAATCTTAGATGTGCAGGTCCTGCCTTTGCATTGTATTCTAGGTTGTAGGTATATTGTCATTCGTCTATGGCCGCCTCCCCTTTTGATGTTTCTTCTCTTTTCATTTTAGCACATTGCCTTTTTACCACCCTGGGATGAGTCTAAATCTGGGCAGAACCAGGGAACATTCCTGAGGTCTCAAGGTCTGATAAGTACTGATAGGATATTCAGTGGCACCCGAGAAAGAGAAAGTGGGTGGCTCCTGTGACCTGGGAGGACTTGGCATCCAGGTGGGTTTTTTTTTCCCCTCATGACATGGTGAAAGCTCTGGCTCCTCCTGACTCAGGGCAAGCATCAAATGGCTGGGTGGCATTAGCCTTGAGAACTTTCGAAGACCAGTTCTGGCTGTGTGGAGCAAGGAGAGTGTTCAGTTCTTCAGGGTCAAGTAAGGAACAGCCAAAGCTCAGTGGAAGCAATACAATTAAGGCAGCAATTCTGCTGGGTAAGGGATGTCATAATGTCTACAGTATACAGTCTGGAACCCTATCGACACAGAGCAGATGTTGGATTATTGCACCAGTTAGCGAAAGGAAGCTTGGTTGACAGAGATAGAAGAAGCACCTTGAGGATCTCCTAAGAGGCTTGAATTGTGGCTGGCAGGTCCTTATGTTTAGAAGCTAGCCCAGCACAGGAATTACTCGATTTTGGTCTCCCCTGGTAAGATCAGACATCAGGATGGCTTTGTTGACTACACCTGCCTTCCTCAGTGTTGCATGCAACCTCAGAGTTCACAATTTATAAAAATCTAGCGGGATTGAGTTGCATTGATGACCCTGGAATTCTCAAACTTTAGAGGCTGAGGCAGCAGGATTGTTGTGAGTTTGAGACCAACCTGGGCTAAGTTGCAGGTGCTTGCACCAGCCAAGGTCACGTAAAAAAAGGACTTCATCTCACAACAAAACAAATCTAGTAAGAGTGTTTTTGCTCAGCATGTCAGTTGGATCATGACAAACCAGTCTTTTTGTTTGTGTTTGAGACAGGACCTTACTATGTAGTTCTGACTGAGCTGGCCTCAAACTCACAAGAGATCCTCCCCTGCCTCCTGAGTGTTAAACTGAAAGACATGGCCACCAAAACTGGCGAAATGAAAACCAGTTTGTTGTGGTTTTTGCATCTTCTTCCTTGGGCCAGGATCAAGTTGGAATGAAATCCTTTCTCTTCCTAGCAGAATCTTACCTCAGCTTCTTTAGCTACGCCTTCGGGCACAACTTGTGGGACAGCAAACAGTGCCTATTCTGTGGCCTTAAATGAGATCGTGATCTTAGCATGCTCAGCACAGTGCTTGCGTGGGGACTTTCTCCAGATGTTAGTTTAGATAAAGGATTCTGTAACCCTCACTTGGCTCCCATGTACTCTCCTGCCAAAGCCCCTTCAGGCTCTGAACCAGTGTGATGAAAGGAATGATTTTGGCGTTCCCTGCAGCTCTGTGGTCAGCCCCCTTTCCCTTTCTCTTTGTTGAGCCATAGTAAGAGAACTCTGTCATTTTACTCAGAGTCCTCATAGGAAACCAACCCGAAGCCAGTTCTATTAAATGGATTTAACAGGAGGGGGGAAATCCCATTTCTAGGCTACTCCTGATGTATTATGCAGTTTGGATGTCTCTGACCTTGCAGGTATGACCAGTGGCAGAGAAAGAAAAGCTTTTTCTTCTTCTTCTGGGGATGAAAGGTTGGGCCTGTGCATCCTGGACAAGCACACTCTGCCACTCAAATGCACCCCAGACTATAGTTAGCATCCTTCCCCCAAACCCTTCTAATTTCTTTACCCAGCTTCTTCCTGGGTGGAGCATTTCCTAAGAGCTCATACATGGGCAGCTTTGTGGGTGGAGGGAAGTGTGTGTGAGGGGGTCATTTTTTGCCTTTTTTTTTTATAACCTTGGACTGTGAACAATGCAAAACGGAAGAGGAAACGAAGTGAAGATGTGTTCAGTAAAGAGCAAGTCAGCTGGGAGTTTTTCCGTAGTATCGGTGGGTGTATAAATTTCAGAGACTATTGAAATCCATAAAGTGAAACTGACATCCCACTTATTTGCTCCTGCCTACTCCGCTAGAAGGCTCGTGAGTTTTAATTTATAAGGTCTCCACCACACATCCTGCCTTCATGGAAAGCCCAGGCCATAACAAACTTGCCAGTCCCTCCTGTGGATATTCTTGCCTAGATAAGAGTTAGCAGTTGGATGCCCATGACATGTTGGTCATCTGACTTTGCTGCTATTAGATATTCTTAAGAAAGCCTCTCAGTAAATCCTTCCTGTTTTATAGATGGGGCGACAGCAGGTCCAGGTATCCGTAGTGCCATCTTGGATAGGTGTGTGGTGTGTGCATCACACTGTCTGGCTAAGTTATCCTCTGTGCTGGTTTGTGTTCCAGTAGTTTTGGTGCCTGTAATAACATTGGTCATCTGGTCTAAAAGTCACTAACGGATCTTTCAGGGAAAGATTCCTGTAGACTTTCTGTTGGAATGAGGGAACAATTTTCTGCCTCGTTGGACGAATTCTTCACTGGCCAATCTTCCTGGCCGATCTCCTCGGATTACTGAGCTCTGAGAACTGCAGTAGCACCTGTAACCTCTCTGAGGTCAGTTCCTGGCACTGGAGTGGTGCTTCCCACCAAGAGGGTGGCGCGCCCACCTCAGGGCCGATTCTGGGGCATTCTCTCTGACAGCTCTTAGGCAGCCGGGGAGCCTGCACCGCCTCAGATTTGACGCTGACTTTCAACATGAAATGGCAAACGGAAGAGCAGAGAGGACAGCGTCTAGGCTGCGGCTCCTCTAGCGACCAGGGAGCTGGCCCCAGCTCTTCCTGAGGCCGACAGGCCTGCAGGCTCTGGGTAGGGGGCCTCTACGACTCGCGGGCTTCAGATCCCGATCTCCGAGCTAGCGCAGGCAGATCCTGCTGCAGGAGACCTGGGGACCCTGCAGGCGTCGCACGTAGGGTGGGCCCCGGTGGCCGTGCACCCGGGACTCAGAGACACCCCTGCGGACCACACAAAAGACCCCACCCCAGGCCGGCTGTGCATTTCCTCTGGCAGCGGCGGCGGAGGCGCCCTGCGAGCCACCTCTGTGCTTCCCGCAGCGCACGGACCCGGCCGGGCGGGGCGCTGGGCACGCCCCCACGCAGCCCGAGTCCCCGCGCTACGCGCCCCGCGACAACCCACCGCAGGCCCGCCCCCGTGTCACCACAGGCCGGGCTCCCTTTGTGTGCGGGCCGAGCGCCGCGGCCGCGCCATTGGCCCGCCCGCCCGGGGGGCCAGCCCCTTCCTGGCTCGCCTCATGCATATGCATGAACACCGGCCCCGCCCCGCCCCCTCCCGCGCGGGCGTGCGAGGCGCGCGGCGGCTGTGGCTCCCTCGCCGCGCGGGAGCCCGAGCGCTAGCCAGGGCGAGCCGAGCCTGCTCCCTGCGGGCGGCGGTGGCGCTCCAGCCATGTCAGCGCGCTCGAGTCTGGGCCCACCATGAGCCATGGCCATGTCCGTGAGCGCCGAGGACGACGACTATGAATCGGAGCCCGACCAGGTCGGCGGCCCGGGGTGGGGCTGAGGGAGGGACCCGCGGCGCGACCCGGCGAGCTCCTGCCTGACGCGCCGAGGCGGCTGAGGCGGCCGCGACGCCGCGCTGAGGAGAAAGTTTGGCGGCCGCGGCCGGTGGGCCCGGGGGCGGGTGCGGGCAGGGGGCGTGTGCGGCGGGACGCGGCGTCGCGGACAATGTGGGCCTGCGGGCCTGGCCGTCGGGTGGCGCGGGCCCGGGCCCCGCGGGTGAGTTGCGGGGCGCGCCGCGCCCTCCTCGGCTCGGCAACCCGCGGCCCACGCGCTTGCGGGGCTCCGCGGGCCCCGCGGCACCGGCGCCCCGCCGCCTCCCGCGGTCGAAGTTGCACCGGGACCGGCGTCTTTGGGGCTGGAGGACGCCCGCGGCCCGTGGGCCGACGGCCCGAGCTTTTGTCTGGTCGCCGCGCGCTCGCCCGCCGTGGGCAGCCGAGACAGGAAGGGGTGCGAGCCGCGGCAGGCGCGGGCCATCCGGAACCCGGCGGGCGAGAGCTCTCGGCCTCTGCGGCCGGCAGCGCAGCAGCCCCTCTCCCCGAGCGGAGGGAGCCGGGGAGAATTCTGCGTGGAAAACAAAGCTCGGGGTGTGTTGACCGCGAAGATTCGCCCCAAGGCTCGTGCTCGGCACAGCAGGGAAGAAAGTTGAAGTGCTGCTGCTTTTAGCCCGAGCACACCGTGTGAAAGAGATAGCGTCTGCAGTCAGCCCGGCCGGCCAGGTAGACATGTCCACGGAATCGGGGCCGGGTGGGTCACCTTATCCTGCGGGCTCCGGCCTGCCTGTGGGAACCAGATGCTTGTTTATAGTGCTGCTCGCCTTTCCTCGGTGCGATGAGGATGTTCAAGCGAAAATATCGGACCCCCCCCCACACACACACACCCTGAGGAAGTAAGCAGAAGGGCTCCCTTGAGTCGTCTTGTGCCTGCCGTTCCGCAGCAGTTTTCTTTACCAGGGCTCAGTGTTGGGTTTCCTGGTCCTGCTGCCCGCTCCTAGGCATGCCCACCCTCTGAGTGGTACTGAGTCTCCAGCTTCTTGGTTGGATGAACCCGGGGCACAATCAAGAGATTTGGGTCTCGAGGTCTGTCCTGTCTGTCGCTCGGGCAGCTCTCCCTGTGTGTGAAAAGCTCTCAGGTTCATGGTACATCGTTCATGCTTCGACTCATGGTTCAGTTTAGGTCTGCCAAGAGTTTACGGTTACCATGGCATCAGAACATCTTAGTATCCGATGGTGTCTTACAGGCTTTGGTCCATCTGGGTTGAGTTCCTGTTAGCCCCTGTGGCCCCGGGGTCTTTGACAGGATAAGAAGTTTCTGAGCGTTTGCGTTTGTTTTGGTTCCTGAGACAGCGGCTTGCTGCCTTATTGTTGCAGTGCCCTCCACGGCGGCCTCTAACTTAGAGCAGTTCTCCTGCCTCGGCCTCCCAAGTTCTGAGCCACCACACCAGCTTGTCTCTGGGCTGAAGAGCACATTTTGAGGCGCTGCCCTTTCTGGGGGAGACTGCTGTTAGGAAGGGGCCTAGTCTTGTAGCCAGGTAGTTTTTCCTCTTTGCATGGGCCATGCTGGAAATAGCACTTCTGGAGCAATTAGCAAGAGAAATTCTCTCCAGGCTTTCATTAGCACAGGATTTCCCCTTTCATATTTACTAGGCAGACAACATTCTAAGGTTTCCAGCAGCCCTGTTTTTCTGAGTCCTTGCAGTTGCTGTCAGCTCAGGCACTGTGCATTTGCAGGTATTTCAGGCTGTGGCTCAGTCCACTTTGCCCTCCCTACCATCACATTTTTTCCTCACTGGGATTTTTATTTGTTTGTTTATTTTTGGTTTTTCAAACAGGGTTTCTCTGTGTTGCCCTGGCTGTCCTGGAACCCGCTCTGTAGACCAGGCTGGCCTCAAGCTCACAGAGATTTGCCTGCCTCTCCCTCCTGAGTGCGGGGATTTAAAGGCCTGCGCCACCAGCTCTGTAGCCGTGAAGAGAGGCTTGTCCTAAGGACCCTGAACCCCATTTATGACTTCTAAACTTGCCAGCTCCAGGCTCTTCTCTGAGTTCTCCCTCCCTGCACCTTATCCTTCTAGCTGGATGTCTTTGGCACCAAAAGAAAAGGCCCTTCATGAGGAGGGTGTTTGAGTCCTGACATGTATATATCAAGTATACTTGGCCACCTGCAGAATGGAAGACTCCGTCCCATGGAGGGAGTACTTGTTGGGGAGTAGTTGTTCCATTGATTGGATTGGGAAAAACCGCTACACCCCTTGTAGTGGTTACTCCATGAAAATCTCTACCAGGCCTGGGCAGTATCAGACCTTTTTTTCATTCTTTCTTTTTTTTTTTTTCCCCCTTATAGAGCAGGCTGGCCTGCAACTCAAAGAGATCTGCCTATCTCTGCCTCCCAAGTGCTGGGATTAAAGGCATGTGCCACAACTGCCCAGCTAAGAAACCCCTTTCTTGCTTTTTGCTGTTGTGTGCCATCTCCCAAACAGAATGTGTCAGAGAACTCCTCAGATCTGCTTTCCACACTGAAGAAGTGCCCTTTGAAAAATAGTTGCAGAGTTTATTCTGTCTTGGACTATATTTTAGTCCTGGGAAATGGTAATATTTTTCTTCCCAATGAAAGTGACTATAGCTGGGTGAAAATAATACCTAGGAAATTATAGAGCAAAACTCAGAAATTTATACAGTGATAGTTGCTATGCCAGCTATTGTACTGTATAGGTTGTTTTGTTTTGTGATGTTGGTTTGCTTTGGTTTGATTCAAAGGGTTTTGTTTGTGGTTTTTCAAGACAGAGTTTCTCTTTGTAGCCCTGGCTGACCTGGAACTCACTCTGTAGACCAGCCTAGCCTTGAACTTGCAGAGATCTGCCTACCTCTGCCTCCCAAGTGCTGGGAGTCCAGGTGTGTGCCACTACTACCTGGCTTCAGAGGGGTATTTTTTTGGCATCAGTGTCTCCTCTTAAAATATCCCAAGTTCTTGAACTTTTTATTCTCCTGCTTCAGTCTTCTGAGTACTGGAATTATGCCAGTAAACTTGGTATTATAGTTTCTTAAACTGAAATTTTTTTAAAAAATTGTTTATTTTTAGTATGTCTGCATGTTTGTGTTCATATGCCATGACATTCTTGGGTGTGTGTGTATAGAGTTCAGAGGACAACCTGTGGGATTTTTTTCCTTCTCCCATGTGGGCCCTAGGGATCAAGCCCAGGTCACTAGGCTTAGCAAGTACCTTCACTCACTGAGCCATCTTGCTAGCCCTTAAATAGTGAAATTTCAGTCTTTCTCTGTTTTTCTCTTCGTCTCTCTGTCTCCCCTTCCCACCTTTTCTTTCTTGTCCTCCAATTTCACTGGTAGCCAGGATTGTTTAATTTATAGGGGTGGGCTACTACACCATACCCAGCTCATAGTGAAATTGCAAGGCAGGTCCCTGAACCTATCTGAAGATGTATGGGAAAATTTGGCAACTTTGTGACTAGGTTGTGTTTTTCTAGGGAAAAAGTTATTAGCTTCCTCGGGTTCTCCAGAGGTCCTTCCATCCCCTGGATGTTTTTATCTTCTTCCTTCTTACCCTCAGTACATAAACAAACCCAGAACCTTCCTTATCACCTGCAGGTATGATGTGTCCCATGACTCACAACAGTGGTCATACCTATTTTGGGGGGGGGGTGGTGTCCATTATGCTTGAGGAATTTGAGGCTAGGCATGACTTCTGATGTCATCTTGGCTGTGTTGTATAGGAGGATAAGATTGGTGGGAAGCTTAGACCTGCCCTCCTACCCCAGCTTTGGGAATTGAACTCAGGTTCTTGGATTTAGTGGGCAGGTTCTCTACCAGTGAGCTACCCAGTTTTCCCTTTTAAAATTATGTCTGTTCTGTGTGTACATACATATATGGCCATACTTGCCATGTGCAAGGAGTAGGTTCTATTGGGATCAAACTAAGAATATCAGGCATGGTGGCAGGTGTTTTCAGCCATCTTGCCCACTTCCTCTACTTTTATTTCACTTTTCTTTATTACTCCTTTTTTCCTTTCCTTTCCTTTCTTCCTTTTTCTTTTTCTTTCCAAACAGGGTTTTTCCTGTGTAACAGTCCTAGCTGCCCTGGAACTCACTCTGTAGACCAGGCTGGCCTCAGGACTCAGAGATCGCCTGCCTCTGCCTCCTGCCCAGTTTACTGTTTTCTTTTTACTTTTTGAGACAGTCTTACTGAGTTTGTCAGGTTGTCCTTCAACTCAACTGTTTGATCTTCCTACCTCAGCCTTCCTAGTAGCTGTGAGCCCACCAGACCTGTAAAGCTGTCTTAATTGTAGAAACATTTAGCTACATTTTATTGTGTCTCCTCACTTGACTACCTTTTTTTCCCACCCCCTCCTTCAAGGCAGGGTTTCTCTCTGTAACTCTGGCTATCTTGGAACTTACTCTAGACTCAGAGATCAGCTTGCCTCTGCCTCCTGTGTGCAGATCAAAGGCGTGTGCCACTACTGCCCAGCAAAACAATTTTTTTAAAGATTTATTTATTTATTTATTATGTATACAATGTCTTGCCTGCATGAATGTTTGCCGTCCAGAAGAGGGTACTAGATCTCATTACAGATGGTTGTGAGCCACCATGTGGTTGCTGGGAATTGAACTCAGGACCTCTGGAAGAGCAGCCAGTGCTCTTAACCTCTGAGCCATCTCTCCAGCCCCCAGCAAAACAATTTTTTTTATGTGCATTGGTGTTTTGCCTGCATGTATGTCTTTATGAGGATGTCAGGTGCCCTGGAACTAAAGTTATAGACAGTTGTGAACTGCCTTGTAGGCACAGCAAATTGAATCTAGGTCCATCTTTCCACTGTAGAAACTCTTGACTGTTTGTTACTTGAGACTCACTCCCCTGGCTCTTGATGAGAGCAACTTTCTGCTGCTTTTCCTGTCATCCTGGCATTCCTGAAGTTTTAGGATTGCTATCAAAGACTTTTCCTTCTGGCTGCTCCCTCAACCTCACCATCCCTGATGCAATCCCTGGTACAACTTTAGCCCTTACATGATGTTGATTCCCGATGTGTATCTTTGCTTTGTTTTGTTCCCTAGGTCCTGCAATTTGTTTCCTCCACCTCTTTGACTTCTTTGCTCTGCCTGTTGCTCAAGCCAGACAGAAATTCATCCTGCCTGCACACCTATATTCTACCCATTACCAGGATCCCGAATTGTCCCCTGCTGTTATCATGTGTTGATTTTGTTCATACCCTCAAATTTTGTCTTGCTTACTGCCCATGAAATCTCATTCCCTATATTATTGCCAGAGCACAGTCCTGCTGCCCCTGTGTGTGAAGTCCTATAAGTACAGGGTGTGTTTCCTAACCGTGGCCTAGGAGGTCTTGCAGATTAGGTTCCTTCTACCTCGGAGCTCCTTTCCAGAAGTTTTGCTGAGCTTTTTGTAGTTCTTGAATGTATCATGTACTTTCACATCTCTATTTTTTTCCTTCCTTCTTGCCTAGACTGTCCACTCCCTAACCCCGTCCTCAGCACTGTCCTGTGGAGTCCTCTTCTCCCTCTACTGCCCTTGGAATCACATCTGCTTTGGTCTGGGTTGGTCTTTCCAACCTGCCTTTTCCGGAAGATGAGGCATCTCTTTTGGTTTTGCATACCAGAGTCCAGGCTTTAGAGCTACTTCCTAGGCTCATAGCTTAGTTTTCTCATTTATCAGCACTGTGACAGTGGGCAGGTTACTTAACTGCACTGTCTACAGTTTGCTTATTTGTAGATGGACACAATTCCTACTTTATTAGCTATTGATACAAATATATTAAAAAGTGACTAGCACTTCAGAGTTAGCTTGTAGTATCATCATGTTAATTTACGTGGTTTCTGTATTTCTCCTTCCAGACTGTAATGTCTTTACGAGTAGGCTACACAGCTTACTCATCTCAGTAGTCCCGGAATTTAGCATTGAATCTGGTTCATAATTTAGAGCCAGAAAACACTTGGGTGGGTGGATGAGTGGGTGAATATGTGAATGAGGGGGTTAATGAATGAATCCCCAGTGCACATGGCAGACTCTTAATGCTAGTGATGCTGAGCATCTTGTCCTTGTTTGTTGGTCATTTGTGTGTTTTATATTTTTTAAGAGATAGCTATTAAAATTGTTTTGCCTGCACATGTGTCTGTTCACTGTGTACATGCAATGCCCATAGAGGCCAGAAGAGGGCATCAGATCCCCTGGAACTAGAGTTATAGGTGATTAAGTCACTTGTGGGTACAGAGAATTGAACAGCAGCCAGTGCTCTTAACCACTGAGTTATCTCTCTAGCTGTCTTTTTGCCCAGTTTGAAGTTGACATTTTTGTCTTTTTATCATTGAGTTGTTAAGAATTCTTTATTCTGTATCCTAGCCCCCCACCTTTTTGGTTTTTTTTTTTTTTTGAAACACCTGTGCATTCTTTTAACTCTATGCTTAGGGTTCTGATCCGTTTGGGGTTATCTTCTTGTATGTAGTGTGAGGTAGGGTTCTGTCTTCATTCTTTTGCATGTGGATTTCCACTTTTCTCAGCATCATTTGTTTAAAAAAAAATTCTTTTCCCCAACTAAATTTTTTTGATACTCTTGTTCAAAACCATTTGGTTAAAAAAAAAAAGTGAATTCATTTCTAGACCCTCAGTTCTTTCCCATAATCTGTAGTTCTTGTACCAGCATCACACCTTATTATTGACTGCCCTTTTGTAATAAGTTTTGGAACCACAAAGTCCAAAACCTTCCACTTTATTGTTATTTTTTCCTACTTCTCCTTTTCATTCTTTTTGGTTCTAAGGATCAAACTCAAGAGTCACCTGCATGCTAAGCATACAGCTGAGTTCTCCTTAGCTTTGACTTTCATCATTTTTAAGAAACATTTGTGTGTATGTGTGTCACATAGATGTGGGATTATTGAGATTCTACCCATGAACTTTCTGGAAGATGAACCTAGTAGATCGGAAATACTCATTAAATATTTAGAGAATAACATATCATTTCCTTTATGATCGTGGTGGGACACCTTTAGTCCCAACACTCAAGAGGAAGAGGCAGGCAGATTGCTACAAGTTTGAGGCTTTCCAGGGCTGCATAGTGAGACATTTCCTTTTAAGGGAGATGCTTTTGAATTGGTCTTGGGGAAAGAACCTTTAAAGTATATATGTTCTAGTTTTTATAATCTTGTTTGTTTGGTTGGTTGGTTGTTTGGTTTGAGACAGAGTTTCTTTGTATAGCCTTGGCTGTCCTGGAACTAGCTCTGTAGACCAGGCTAGCCTTGAACTCATGGAGATCCACGCCTGCTTATCCTCCCAGGAGTGCTGGGACTGCACTAAAAGTTTGTACCACCACCACCCAGCTATAAATGCTCCCCCCCTTTTTTTTCTTTTTTAGTGAATTAAAAATGTGGGTCCTGGGCTGATTCCATCAACAAGTAGAGCTGGAAACATAGTTCAGTTTCTAGAGTGCTTGCCTAGCATTCACTGAGCCCTAGGCTCCATCCCCAGCCCTGCATAAGCCAGAGATGGTGGTACATGCCTGTAATCTCAGCACTCAAGAGGTGAAGGCAAGAGGATCAGGGGTTTAAGGTCACCCTTGGCTACCAGATAAATTCAGGGCCAGCCTGGGAATTTAAATAAAAAGATCAGTAAATGATCTTGAAGCTGGCATGCTCCATGTGGTGGAATAAAGGATAGTGTGGAGTTCAGAACTGGTGTCGGAAGCTTTGGGGACTACACACGGGATAGTGAGAGAAGTATCATGGCAAAATGAGGTGACTTTGACCTTTTTTGTCTTCACACTTGTCTAGATTCTGCTGCTGTGGGGGGTTTCTGCTTGGTTCTTCAGAGTTCTAGTTGGATGTTTTGTTTGTTCCTCTTTCTTTTGAGACAGTGCCTTTCTGTGTGACCCTGTCTTGGGACTTTCTTTGTAGACTAGGCTGGATTTACCAGAGTGCTGAGGTGAAAGTTATGCACCTCTGTGCCTAGCTCTAGTTGACTTTTTAGTTGGGTTTTGTTGTTTTGTTTTGTTTTCTTGGTTTATCAAGACAAAACTTTCTCTGTTTAGCAGTCCTGGCTGGAACTTGCTCCGTAGGCTAGGCTGTCCTCAAATTCACTGAGATCCACCCGCCTCCTGAGTGCTCAGATTAAAGGTGTGCACCATCACAAGGGGTCTGATTGGTTTCCTTTTAACATGCCAGCTGGTAACCATAGCTAAGGCCTCTCTCTAGCTAGATTTACAGAGAGGACAGGAATTAAGGTCCTGGGAAACAATTTTTTTGAAGGTTTCTGTCCTTTGCTCTGTCATTTTCCAGGATGTCTCTGCTAGTTAGGTCTAGGTCGATATACTTTGTTGAGGTAGGAAGTAATGTTTTTAGATACAAGTGTGTTTTGGAAAGTAAGGGAACGTAAGCCCCCTGGCCTTTGGGCATTCAACATAACTTTGGACTGAATTTTTAGTTTTTTTTTTTTTTTTCCATAAAAGAGTCCAGTCTATGGAATTTCCTGTAACAAAATAAGCCCTCCTCCTTGGTTTTTCCCTTGGAGTTGGATGGCGTGCTACCCCTCTCTATACCTAACCCAAGGCTCCCAGTGACTCATGTCACTGCCATGTTTGTCAGAGTTTGATGAGTGAGCTGTGAGGACACTGGCCCCTGGTAGAAGGTAGGTACAGTGTGCTGTAAGGAGAAGACACCCTCGGGCTCTACTTTTGACAGCATTGCTGAATTTTTTTTTTTAAAGATTTATTTATTTATTATGTACAGTGTTCTGTCTGCATGTACACCTGCAGGGCAGAAGAGGGCACCCAGATCTCATTATGGATGGTTGTGAGCCACCATGTGGTTGCTGGGAATTGAACTCAGGTCTTCTGGAAAAACAGCCAGTGCTCTTAACTGCTGAGCCATCTCTCCAGCCCCAGCATTGCTGATTTTTAGGCAGTTCTCTTTTTGATGTCTGGGCAGTTGCTGAGTTTTCAGAACTCAGGTCCATAGTCTGTGTTTGTCATTCTCAAATTCACAAAGCTCTGGACTCTGGTTGTGATATACTTACTTGATTGCAGACCTAACTTGGCTTGACATATGCAGTGTAAAGGCTGTTGTGTTCCATTAAAGATAGTAAAACTGGTCATACGTGTGTTTAGGGGAAGCCCAGACTCACTTTAAGAAGAAAAGAGGGTATGTGGAAACCTCTGCTACTTGAAGAGTGACTAGTGGGTGGGTAGCCCTCTAGACTGTTCCTCCCATCATAGGGGAGATGAGGGTGCAAGGGCCAGAAACCCTGCGAGAGCAAGTTGGGATTCAGAGCAGATAAAGTGGGAGTTTCACAAACCTTTTCTCTTAGCACTTGAGCCTGTGGAGTCGTGACAAGTAACTTGAATGTTACAGGCTGCTAGGAAAGTATGCTTGAGAGAAGATAGTGACTGATGATGTGCCTGTGTTCATGGAGAAAGGTAGACTTCTTTTCTTTCTAATGTGGGCAGGCGCCCTAAAAAGCCCCTGAGGTCAGAGGTCCCTGGAAGCTGGCAAGCTGTACAGTAACGGCTCTGCAGGCCTGTGGATTAGGATTATTAGTAAACTATAGAAGTTTACTGAGGATAAGCAGTTGCCTGAAAAGTGACTTTAAACATTAGGTGGCATTTAAGCTAGTAGGTTTCAACATGAGCAGTGCCCTCCCTAGCAGAGGGACTAAACTTGTCCCAGTAAACTTCATGCCCCAAAAGGGTACTTTAGGCCAGTCATTCTCAATGTTCTAATGCTGTGACCCTTTAATACAGTTCTTCATGTTGTGGTGACCCCCAACCATAAAATTATTTTTGTAGCTACTTCATAACTAATTCTGCTACTGTTACGGATCATAATGTAAAGATCTGTATTTTCTGATGATCTTAGGCAGCCCTTGTGAAAGGGTTGTTCGACCCCCAGGTTAGACAGTACTCTCTTCCATGATGTCCTTCCTGTCTCAGAGCCTTGGTGCACAGTGGTCCCAGTAATTGTCTTGGCAGGTCCACCATGCATCCTGGATTTGCAGGAGGCTCTGGGGTTGGGAACTAGAGGCAAGAACTATGGCTGTTGAGCACTGCTTTACTTTTATTTGATCTGTTTTTCCCAGTCACAAGGAAGAATATACTTGAAGCCCAGTTAGGAAGGGCCTCTGAAGTTATAGGGCCCTCTTCAGGGTATTGCCCAATTCTCCTTGCGTGTCTGGGTAGCAGGAAATCTTTGTGATGGCCATACAGTGTTGCATGGGATCCCTGTGATGTCAGCTCTTCTGTCCTTGTCTCAGAGCTTGAGACAAACACTCTCATGAGTGCTGGGCCTCTGAGCTTCCCCCAAAAGTGAATTGGTCCTATATAATGTGTTTCTCAGCCAAGTTTAGAGGAGAGAGGACTGGTGTTCTGGCACAGGTATCAGAAGCAGACAGTGGCCTGGTGTGCCCCCTTTCTCAGGAAGTGTCGCTTAACTGTGGGCAGGAGGATATCAGAGCAGCCATCAGGGTCTAAAAGGTCTGAGGCCAGGGCTGCTGCCAGCACAGCTGGGATGTTTTCTATAGTAGTTAAGTTACCCTAAAGCTGTGCTAGTAGAGGGCTTAAAACTATAGGCCTCATAGTTTTGGAGACCAGAAGTCCAAGATCAGATTTTCTCCAGAGGTTCAAGTTGAGGATCCTTCCTTGCTTCTGGTGTCTGATGTTGGTCTGTAGTCTTTGGATGCCAGTCAGGCGGCATTTTCCCCGTGTCTCCATGTGTGTTCCTACTGTACATGTCTGCCTATATCCAAGTTTCCCCCTTTCAAAAAGTTACCTGTCCTAAAATTTGAGCTTACTTGACTTGCTCTCCTTTAACCTAGTTGCCCTGAATCCCATCTTTGCAGTACCAAGATTGCCAACTTAAGCATCTCTTGCTTGGGTATACAGCTCAACCTGAAGCTCTCTCCTAAGTGCTTGACTATTCCTGGAGCCTCCCATTTCATTTGTTCCATCTATTCTCCACCAGAACCGGGTGGTGGGTCGGCCTAAGGGCAAGTTGGGCCCAGCCTCAGCGGTGAAGTTGGCTGCCAACCGAACAACAGCAGGAGCTCGCAGGCGCCGGACGCGATGCCGCAAGTGCGAGGCCTGCCTGCGGACGGAGTGTGGAGAGTGTCACTTTTGCAAGGACATGAAGAAATTTGGAGGCCCTGGGCGCATGAAGCAGAGCTGCATTATGCGGCAGTGCATTGCGGTGAGTGCATGGGATGCATGGGTAGGGGTTCTTCTTGCAGGATGCTGGGCTTCCCTGCTTCCTGCTAGCTGGTCTGTCTTGCCCTAGAGGAGCTCCTTCTGGGATGTGAGGGGTTTTAGGTGATGCTCTTCTCAGCTACCCTTGGTTGTACTGGGGTAGCTTTGCCATGTGTCAGGCTCCTGTTTGTCATCTGGTGGTCTGTAACCCTTCTTCCCTTCTTGAAATGGCTGAGTACTTTATTAAAGAGGTCAGGGGAGCCTGTCTTGACTATGAATCCTGTTGCCAGCATTTATGGTACGGTTCATATGATTCTGGTCCCTTCTTTCCTGTCCTTTCTTTATTGTTAGAAGTTTGGGTGGGAGGTCAGTCATGGGGAATCTGGGCCCATGGAGAGCTTGGCCAGCCTCTCATACACCTCATACTTCTTTGGCAACCTGACACAGTCCTAGAGTTCAATTTTAGTTCCCTCCACCACACATTCTCAGAATTTGCCTTCCCTGAGTGCTACTCCCTGGGGGCCCAGTGGTCTTCCTCCTGCCCCATTAAAAAAGCTAGCTTAGCTGGAGTAACCAGATTCCTCAGCCCTGGTGAACTGGTCCCTAAATCCAGCATGGTATTAGATTAGTGAGCTTTTTCTCCCTGAATGCTGCTGTTCCTGCTCCCAGGCCCTGGGCACCTTCCCCTTCTCCCTATGCTCATACTGGCATATGAGCACACTTCCTAAAAACCACAACAACATTTTCAGTTTCTAAGAGTTTCACCGTTGTAGAGAGCGTGTGTGTGAACGTGGATAGTGTTTGTCATTTTATGAGTAGTTTATTTTATTTAGCATAATATGCTCAAAGATACAGTTCTTATGCATGACAGAATTGTTTTAATTTAAAAGTTTTGTATGTTTGAGCCAGGTGGTGGTGGCGCACACCTAGCACCAAGAAGCAGAGAGGCAGGTGGATCTCTGTGAGTTTGAGGACAGCTTGGTTTACAGAGTGAGTTCCAGGACAGGCTCCAAAGCTACACAGAGAAACCCTGTCTCGACTCCCCCCCCCCAAAAAAAAAAAAAAGAAAAGGAAATTTGTACGTCTGTTTGTTGTGCTGTGTGTTGCTTTGTAGCCCTGCTGGCATCAAATTCTGACAGTCCTTTTGCACCAGCCTCTCATATGCTGGGATGGGTGTGTGCCACCACACCTGGCTCAGAAATTTGTTAATGTTGAGTAATAATAGATTTATGCATGGTTATATTAGATGTATATCATGCCTTTTTTGATTTTTCTTCTCTGAGAGTGACTATTTGAGTTGTTTCTACCTCTTGCCTCTTGTGAATAACGTTGCAATAAACATGAATACTTGAACACCTTTTTGAGATCTGTCCTCTGGGCAGAAGTGGAACTGTTAGATCATAATTCTGTTTTTATTCTTTGAGTAATTTCCACATTGGTGATACAATTTCACATTGCATGAGAAGTACAGAGATTCCATTTCTCTACATCTTAGGCCATATTATTTTCTTGCTCTAATAGTATTTCCCTAATAATGATTGATGTTGAACACCTTTTTACATTCACATTAGCCATCTGTATATCTTCTTTCAAGACCTTTGCCCATCTTTAAGTTAGATTTTTTTTTTTTGGTCTTTTGATGCGTTGTAGAAGTTCTTTATATATTCTGCATATTATCCCTCAAAATCAAGTGCAAGTTGTTTTTCTTTTGTTGTTTTAGATTTATTTACTTTTGTCTTATATGCATGACTCTTTTGCCAGCATGTATATACACCATATGCATGCATTGTATATGAGTGTTTTACCTGTGTGTGTGTGTGTGTCTGTCTGTGTACCACTGTATATGCCTGATGCCCACAGAGGTCAGAAAGAGTATCAGGTTCCCTGGGACTGGAGTTACAGGCAGTTGTGAATCACCAAATAAACAGGTGCCAGGAACTGAACCTGTATCATACCTTTAATTAATCTTAGCATTCAGCAGACAGGCAGATCTTTTGAGTTCCAGGCCAGCCAGGTCTACGTAGAGTTCCAGGCCAGTCAGAACTATATAGAGATACCCTTCTTGGGGGTAGGGGGGAGGAAGCCTTTGTGAAATATCAGAAGGTTGTGGAATGAGGAGATGTTGGCCACCTTGGTATTTGGGGAAACAAAGACAGCTCACTGAAACCCATGGAAAAGTTGTGCTCCAGCATTATCTGAAGCAGCAAAGGCTGGTTTTTGGAGGATAAGAACAGGCAGAAAGGACCCTGATGAGGTAAACAAGGTCAGGGAAACTGTGAACCTTGGAGGGGGTTAGGGCATCATCTAAAACAAGGAGTTCAGCCATGTCATCAATAGAATACGGGATGTCTTGGTGGGAACAGCCCATGGAAGCAAGAGGAAGGTCTGAGGGTAAAGACTGATTCTGAGGCACCAGAGGTGAAGCGACTTAGAGATTCTTGCATGGAGACTCCTAGGACAGAGAGAGCCGGAGGAAACAAGCTCCACCGGGAGCAGAAGCCAGGAGCAAATCCAGCCCTGGGAGCCAACCCAGTCCTGGGAAACTGGCAGACCAGGATTGAGCCAACGACCTGACTCAGAGTCCACGGCCTCCACCGGAATGGAGTGGAACTGAACCAGTTTCCTAAGACAAAGAGATTCTTGCATGGAGATGAGCTTGGGCAGCAAGAATGTGTGAGAAGCCACATAGATACAGGGAGTCTAAGGAGGTAGACTTTATACATCAAGAGAAGAAGGCCAGGCGTTGGTGGCGCACGCCTTTAATCCCAGCACTTGGGAGGCAGAGGCAGGTGGATCTCTGAGTTCAAGTCCAGCCTGGTCTATAAGAGCTACTCCCAGGACAGGCTCCAAAGCTACAGAGAAACCCTGTCTCGAAAAAGAAAAAAAGAAAAAAAAATCAAGTTATGGGTGGGGCTGGAGAGATGGCTCAGTGGTTAAGAGCACCAGCTGCTCTTCCCGAGGTCCTGAGTTCAATTCCCAGCAACCACATGGTGGCTCAAAACCATCTGTAATGAGATCTGGCGCCCTCTTCTGGCATGCGGGCATACATGGAGGCAGAATGTTGTATACATAATAGATAAATAAATCTTTAAAAAAAAAAAGGAAGGGCTGGAAAAAGGGGCAAGCATATGGATCACAGGCAGTTAAAGGGGAAGGGTTAGAGCAAGGCTAATCCTTAGAGGTTTGAGGCAGGAGGATTGACAAAAGTGTGAGGCCAGCCTGTTCTGAATGGAGCAGTTGCCAAATCAGTCTGGACTACAGAATGCAGTGTCTTTGGGGGGAAAATGTTTAGCCAATTTAAGAACCTATGTGGGGATAAAGAAATCTGGACAGAGTCTACTAACAAGGCTGTTAAGGAGGCACCTAGTCAGGCATCTGCAGAGATAAGAAGGCACATCACATAGGTTTCCTGTATCTTTCTACTTGTGCAAAGGTGGGTCACTTCCAGTTGTGCCAAGGTCTAGGTGACACTGTTCTCAAAACCAGCAGTTTCCACAGACAGACTCCTTAAAATTGTGGATTGTTTTTGTTTGTTTGTTTGTTTTTAAGATAAGGTCTCGGGCTGGAGAGGTGGCTCAGTGGTTAAGAGCACTGGCTGCTCTTCCAGAGGTCCTGAGTTCAGTTCCCAGCAACCACGTGGTTGCTCACAGCCATCTATAATGAGATCTGGTGCCCTCTTCTGGCCTGCAGGCACACATGGAAGGAATGTTGTATACATAATAAATAAATAAATCTTTTTTATAAAAGATAAGATCTCTCTGTGTAACATTGAATGGGCTCAAACTCATTGCAACTCACCTGCCTCTGTTTCTGCCTCTGAGTTCTGGGAATAAAGGTGTTGTGTCACCATTCCCAGCCTCACAAAGACTTTTTTAATTTATCTATGGAATGTATATTTCCCAGTTTATGTTGAGGTCCTTGTGAAGCAGTTTAATTAAAACTGGTGGTACTAGCTGGGTGGAGGTAGCACACACCTTTAATCCAGCATTCAGGAGGCACAGGCAGGCAAATCTCTGTGAGTTCAAGGCCAGCCTGGTCTATAGAGTTGAGTTCCAGGGCAGCCAGGGCAACACAGAGAAACCCTGTCTCTAAAACCAAATCAAAACAAGAAAATGATGGTACTTTCCCTGTGTACTAGGCATTAATTAGCACAAGAAGACTGAAGATCTTTCTGCCTTGGCCCCTGATCTTACTGTGTATCATCATGTATAGTAACAATTCTAAAATCATATGGTCTTAAGAAATTATAAAGACCCCAGAAAACTATTGTTTATCTGCTATTTGTTTACTAGTATAATATTGGAAAATACGATCGAGGCTGGGCGGTGGTGGTACACGCCTTTAATCCCAGCACTCGGGAGGCAGAGGCTACAGAGAAACCCTGTCTCGAAAAACCAAAAAAAAAAAAAAAAAATAGATTGAGAAATAATAAATGTTTTAAGTTCATTTTAAATGTAAGCATATACACAAATGACATGTTTTTATGAGAGCTAATTCTATTTTCAAAAATAAAAATAAGGGGAAAAATGACACTTGGCATGTTTCTATATATCTCTTGTATCTCGCTCATTATGGCTTTTATTTTCATATCTGCTTCTTCTATATACCACCTGTTATATTTTCTTTTGGATGGAGGATTAAGAAAATTCAGCCTCCAACAGATAGTTGAGCAAGGGAGGAACATATAACTTTAAGCCTTCAGAATCCCATAGGTGGCACCTTTTATTTATTTTTTGTTTGTTTATTGGTTGAGACAGGGTTTCTTTGTATAGCCTTGGCTGTCCTGAAACTAGCTCTGATCTCGAACTCACAGCAAACCTCCTGCCTCTGCTTTCTCAGTGTTGGGACTAAAGGCATGGGCCATTACTACCCTTCGGCAGCTTCTTTAAGTTAATTGCAAAATGGAATCTGAAACCGTATCAGTGAGATTTTTATACTGTTACACTAAAAGTTGTCTTGCCCTGCTTCTGCAGTTGTGTTGTAACATTACACACTGGCTACTGAGGCCGAGTTTCCCAAGGATTGCAGCACACTCTGAGCATATACAAATGAATCACATTTGATAGTAAATGTTGCCATCATTCTGATAAGAAAAACTGGTCCTGGCCATGGAAAGACAACCAGGTGAAGAAAAATCTCATTTGCTTTTAGATTCTTGAATTTTGTCATTTGTACTAATTGACAGTTTGTTTTCTTTTTGTAAATGACAGGATTATGTAGGTCTTCAAGAAAATGTAACAGCAGCTAATGGTTTTTCTACTTTTTAAAATAAAAATTATGTTCTAAGCCAGACATGGTAGCTCACACCAGTCATCCCAGTAAAGGGGAGGATGAAGCAGGTAGGTCATGAGTTTCCAGTTAGCCTGGGCTACAGGGTAACTCTAGATAGTTAAACCCTGATGATGGATGGATGGATGGATGGATGGATGGATGGATGGATGGATGGATGGATGGATGGATGGATGGATGGAACAAAATGATCTGTGGAGAACTGGTGGTCAGTTGAGCCCACACGTTAGTCACATGTATGTTTCCTGTAATAACAGTCCCTCAGCATGGGGAAGTACTTTGTGCATACTTCCTGTGTGAAAAGGATGTGTGTTCAAGGGTTGAGGTTTTCATGAAGTTAATAATCAAAGACATGAAGCAAAACTGGTGATCTTCCAGTGTGCATGTGGTCCTGGGTGACTGGTTGCCTGGATGACAGGATCTGGCCTCTGGTGCTGAGGGTGAAACAACAGTTTCACTCACCCATGCTTTTGAACCATTACTTCAGAAGGTAAATCGTGTCTTGCCCTTATTCAAGATAGGTATGACCCCACATTCCTCTTTTGAGGTCTTGGAAACAGGCATGTGGATTATGCCCTGATACCCATGGTAAGATGAACTTCAGCCCTCTGTAGACATACTTCTTTCTGATCCTTTCCAAGTGGGAAGCCTTGTCTGACACTTAAATTTGTCTACTTCCACCAAAAGATAAGCTCAGGGTGCAAGAGATTTTGATCTGTCTTGTTCATTGTTATATTCTTAGTTCTTATAGAGTACCTGGCACATAGAGGTACTGATAATATGTAAACAGGTAAATAAATTCACTTGGACCAGCTTTCTGATTCATGACAGGCCCAGGAGAACTTTCGCCTAGGCTCCACTGGGGTCTGTCTTCACTCCCTGCTGACTTCAGTGTTTCTTGGGTCCTCAGCCAGTGCTGCCCCACACCGCCGTGTGCCTTGTGTGTGGCGAGGCAGGGAAGGAGGACACAGTGGAAGAGGAAGAAGGCAAGTTTAACCTCATGCTTATGGAGTGCTCCATCTGCAACGAGATCATCCACCCCGGATGCCTTAAGGTAGCATCTCTAAGGGGCCTGAACACCCCCTGCCCTTTCCCCATGCTTTAGGGCCTGATGGTTATGGTGTGGCAGCTAGATTCCCTCCCTAGAGACTGCTGCTCAGGTCGTGAGGATATACAGGTGTCATGCTGAATTCCTAGAGGACCCTCAGTTCTAGGGCATTCTGTGTCAGGTGATAAGTCCAGGACAGGAAGAGTTTCAGGCAGTATTTTAGGTGAATAAATTCAGTTCATTCTGAATAACCAGTACCTCAGAACTCCAGCAGGATCCAAAGTATCTCAGCAGATAGAAATTAAGGATCTTGACTTCTGGCTTTTGAGAGAAAAGGGCCTGAGCCAAGGAGGCCAGCTGGTTTCTCACCTGTGCCTCTGCACCAGGAACCGGTTCCTGCCATATGCTAGGACAGGACTGCCTTCTGGGTGACCTCTGTGCCTGCCTGGCTCAGGCGGCTGGTTCTACCTTGTAAAGGAAGAAACCATTCTATGCTGGTACATGTCTCTATCCCAGAATGCATTCATATCTGTGGACTGTAAGGGATGAGGGCCTTTGTTTTTGGCCTTATTCCCTCATCACACCTACCTGATAGCTTTGGAAGCCAGCCTCTCCTAGTAGTTATTGCTTCCCTATTTCTCCTGTGCTCAGCTAAAGTAAATAACACAACCACGTGGTAGAGCCTTTCTTTTGGCTAGACACAAGATGGACACGGCTTTGGGGCGGGGTGTGAATGCTGAGGCAGACCTTGTATCCTTGTGAACCCTCTTGGCACACTTCCCTGCCCACTGAGTCCTGTCCTGTCCTTTCAGATTAAGGAATCAGAGGGTGTGGTCAACGATGAGCTTCCCAACTGCTGGGAGTGTCCGAAGTGTAACCATGCTGGCAAGACCGGGAAAGTGAGTGCGGACTCCAAGTCCGTGGTTGGTTCGGGTTGGCAGAAAGGGACGGGCTGGGCCTTGCCAGGCCTGTCCCCAGTTGTCAGTCAGGTGGGGTGCGGCAGGCTGGTAGAGGAAGAGCAAGTTCAAAGATATACAGTTGGATTGTTGTTCTCTCTTTTTGGCCTACAAGCAAAAGCGTGGCCCTGGCTTTAAGTATGCCTCCAACCTGCCTGGCTCCTTACTCAAGGAGCAGAAGATGAACCGGGACAACAAGGAAGGGCAGGAGCCTGCCAAGCGGAGGAGTGAGTGTGAAGAGGCTCCCCGACGCAGGTCAGATGAGCACCCTAAGAAGGTGCCTGCAGATAGCATCCTACGCCGCAAGTCTGATGATGTGCACCTAAGGAGGAAGCGGAAATATGAGAAGCCCCAAGAGCTGAGTGGACGCAAGCGAGTACGAACTGGGAAGCCCTGGACAGCAGAAGGGTGGTGTGGCTGGTCTTAAGTATGGGGTGGGGGGAAGGGGCAGGGAAGGTTAATGGGTAGAACTCGGGATCCTGGCCTCTTAAGAGCTGCCCTGAGCAGGTTACCCAAATCCTGAGAGCCTGGCCCAAAAGAAAGAAACAAGCAAAGTCACTCCTCTTCCCACCCCCTTTAGGCCTCGACGCTTCAAACGTCCCCCGGTTCCTCCTCTCACCTCTCGCCGAGGCCCCCTCTAGGCAGCAGTCTCAGCCCTTGGTGGAGATCCAGTCTCACTTACTTCCAGCAGCAGGTGCTCCCACGCCCCGCCCTCCCAAGGCCCTGGGGACTTGCAAGTCCAGGCTGTTCTCCTCCCCACCCTTCAGAACCCCTGGTCCATTGCTACAGATGTTCCTGTGGCCTGGGCTCAAATCGGCAGTGGGCCAACTCTGTGAGGTTGAGAAGCCTCTGTTGGTTGGGGACGCTGCCTCTGGGAAGATCCTGGTGACCCTGCTCTGCTAATGGGCCTTGCCTTTAGTAGCCACAAGGTGGTGTCTGGAGAGGCTCCTGGCAGGGCTTGGCTGGGGATGCCTCCTGCCTGCTCTCCAGCTGCCCTGGGCTTCCTTAGCAGTAGCTGCTATTAATGAGCAACTGGTCTGTCTCAGGTGGGAGGTCAGCTGGGTGGGAACAGTTGACTGTCCATCATTTCTACTATTCTCTGGGAAGTCAACAGGCAGAACTTTAACTATGCTGTCTGTTAGTCAGATGTGAAGGACATGGCTTTGTGGGGAAGATGTCCTAGCCCTTGCTGAAGAGACTGGGCTCACAGTGGGGTGGGGTGTAAAGGGGATTGATGTTCCTCCAGTCCAGGAGCAAACTCTGTATCCTTTCTTCCTTATGGCAGCTAAAACCTGGCAAAGAAGATAAGCTTTTCAGGAAAAAGGTACCATCTTCCCCCTCCCTCGTGTACTTGCAGCCCACTTTTCAGCTTTCAGAGCTGTAGGCAACACCCCAGTGGCCCTTGTGTATATCCCATGATTGCGTTGAAAAGTCTAGGGTGGGTGCTATCCCAGATTGCATGGGTTATCACAGGCCCATCCTTACCCTTCCCTCGCTCCTGCAGCGGCGGTCCTGGAAGAACTCTGAGGATCGGTTGGCACTGGCCAACAAACCCCTTCGGCGCTTCAAGCAGGAACCAGAGGACGATCTGCCTGAGGCACCTCCTAAGACCCGGGAGAGTGACCAGTCACGTTCCAGCTCACCCACCGCTGGGCCCAGCACTGAAGGGGCTGAAGGCCCAGAAGAGAAGAAAAAGGTGAAGATGCGTCGGAAACGGCGGCTTCCCAACAAGGAGCTGAGCAAAGAGCTAAGCAAGGAGCTCAACCACGAGATCCAAAAGACAGAGAGTACCTTGGCCCACGAGACCCACCAGCCCATCAAGTCAGAGCCCGAGAGTGAGAACGAGGAGCCAAAGAGGCCCCTAAGCCACTGCGAGCGTCCCCACCGCTTCAGCAAAGGGCTCAACGGCACCCCTCGGGAACTGCGGCACCCACTGGGACCTGGCCTGCGCAGCCCACCTCGTGTTATGTCCCGGCCCCCACCCTCTGCGTCCCCACCTAAGTGCATCCAGATGGAGCGTCATGTGATCCGGCCGCCACCCATCAGCCCTCCACCTGACTCGCTGCCCCTTGATGATGGAGCAGCCCATGTCATGCACAGGGAGGTGTGGATGGCAGTCTTCAGCTACCTCAGCCACCAAGACCTGTGTGTCTGCATGCGGGTCTGCAGAACCTGGAACCGCTGGTGAGGGACAGCCCTGTGTAGGTAGGGGTTAGGTTGTGGCTCAGGGTAGTCCATGGCAGCATATATTGCTTGAGTTGCTTATAGAGATTAGTTAGTTTCCTGTTACAGATGTAGTCTCAGGAGGGGGGCACCCATTTGCTTTTCTTATATGAAAAACTAAGGACCACATAGGATTCCTTGTCTAGATTTAGCTGAAGTTGAGTATGAGTGACCGGTACTAATTCCAGCTTGATATTTTTCATATCAATTTTATCTGCATTTCTGACCCTCCCTCATGAATAGGAGGATCCAGTGCCTCCACAGAAGTTATTAGAAGGTGTAGTAAGGTCCGGAAATATTTTATGAAGAGTACTTGCTGGCATCTTCTGTGTAAGCATGTGGCCACGGTGGATGCTAATTAGGACTGAATCTTAAAGGAACTTCCTCCTTGAGATGGCACATGGGGAAGAGTTATCATAGCCAAGCAGGAGTTCTCCAGGTAAGCTACTAACTATGATGATGTGCTTCCTGCTTGGCCTGGCTCTCAGGTGCTGCGATAAGCGGTTGTGGACCCGCATTGACCTGAACCACTGCAAGTCCATCACGCCCCTGATGCTGAGTGGCATCATCCGGCGACAGCCTGTCTCCCTTGACCTCAGCTGGACCAATATCTCCAAGAAGCAACTGAGTTGGCTCATCAACCGGTTGCCTGGTAAGCTTTTGTTAATGATCCCAAATGTGCAGTAATGATAGCCAGATTGTGTCACTTGACTCATACTCACTTATCTCCTAGGGCTCCGGGACTTGGTGCTGTCGGGCTGCTCATGGATTGCTGTCTCAGCCCTCTGTAGCTCCAGTTGTCCATTGCTCCGGACCCTGGATGTCCAGTGGGTAGAAGGACTAAAGGATGCCCAGATGCGGGATCTCCTGTCCCCACCCACAGACAACAGGCCAGGTGAGTTGTCAGGCTACCCTAAGCAGTCTATCTCATGGAGATGGCGTGACCAAGATACCCTGTTTTGGTTTCGAGCACATTACCCTCCCTCAGCCCCCTCCTCCCATGTGGTTTATGTGTTGTTCTTTGCTGGGAGACATAGGTTAGAGTTCTTCGTGTGCTTTCGGTTGAAGGGTTTTAAGGAAAGGCAAATTCTCCTCTGCTTATACTGTCTCGTTTGTTTCTTCAGTGGTTTTAACCTTCTCTTCTGAGGCATCATGATTAGGGTGGTTGAGTGAGATCTCAAAGAATAGTATGTTCCTAGGCCAGCTGCCTCTCTCTCTCACATACACCCCAAAGCTTAAATGATACATATATGAGGTGGGGTAACCACAGACAAGGACAGTGAGCTAGAATGAAACTACAGCTTGAAGACAGACCCTACAACCATGTTTATAAATTCTGATTTTTCTAGAGAATCTAGAAATACAAATTCTGATTTTTAATGCTGAAATTCTGGCTTGGAGTAGGATATGCGTCATGACTCTGAAATGAAATAGCACTTGCTATTTTAGAGTATTAATAGCAGAACTTGAACTTGATTTCCTTTTCAGATTGATGGATTGTTTTTCTCCTATCTGCCCCAACAGGTCAGATGGACAATCGGAGCAAGCTCCGGAACATTGTAGAACTGCGCCTTGCTGGCCTGGACATCACAGATGCCTCCCTGCGGCTCATTATCCGCCATATGCCCCTGCTCTCCAAGCTCCACCTCAGTTACTGTAACCATGTCACTGACCATTCCATCAACCTGCTCACCGCAGTTGGCACTACCACCCGAGACTCTCTGACAGAGATCAGCCTATCAGGTGAGGTGGGCCCCCATACCTGTGGGAAGTCCCAGCATCTGTGGGACAGCTAGGCATTGGATATTTATCAAGAACTACTGTCTAGACGGGCGTTGATTGTGCACACCTTTAATCCCAGCACTCAGGAGGCAGAGGCAGGAGGATCTCTGCGAGTTCGAGGCCAAGCCTGGTCTACAGAGCTAGTTCCAGGACAGCCAGACTAAACAGAAACCCTGTCTGAAAATCCAAACAAACCTACTACTGTCTAGTCACAGTGCTTGGAAATATAAGTGAATGAGACCAAATAATTCCTATCAAAAAATAGAGCTAACTCAGTGATAGTATCTAACAGTGGTTCCTGATCCACTGTCTAAAGACTTCTCCTGGATGCTAAGAGACAAGCTCATGCAGCCAGAGCGTGGGCAATAGCCATGGCTGGGAGGCAGGAGCTACTGAATACAGTGTTCACTAATGGACTAGCAGAAACTATATTTCTGTGTTGCCATATCTTGTATGTGCCCCTTATGAGCTTCCTACTAAGGAGCCTATTAGAAGTGAAATCCCTACTGACAGTTCACTGTTTATGTCTGTCAAATACTGCAGAATTCTCATTCCTTCCATTGTTCTTTGGCTAGGGTTGGTTCTGAAAGATTTGGACCTTGGTTACACATACAATAAGGTGGACAGTGGCAAGGTCACTTGTTCTTAATTCAGTTAACAGTATTTTTTGGTTGCCTAAAATAGTCTGAATTGGAATTGTTACATTTATATGAGACAAAAAAAAAAAAAACCATAAGTAAAAGAAAGTCACTCTTCCTCAAGAAATGGATACCCTCATCTCACTAAAATGCATTTTGACACAGTTGCATTATGTTCTGTTAGGACTCCCATTATTCCATTGTTTACCTGTCTTTACATCCATATCCACACCAGCTGGGGTGGGAAGTTTAGACAGTGTAGGATCATTCTTTGTCTAGGGTGCTCAGAAGGTAATTCCTCCTTGCTGTGAAGGTTTGGTGGCAGGAACTGTGCCACTAACTGTGCTGATGTGAGCCCAGGGCTCACTCAGTTGAGACTTAAGGGTGGTAGAGCTGCTGGCATCTGGTTCTAAGCACTTATAAATCTTTTCCTATGTTCTGGTTGTTAACGGATGTGCAGTGCAGTTTAGGATTGTGTGGGAGTGTATGTGTAGATCCCACTGTGTTTTAATTTTCTATTATAACACACTGAGATCATCTTTTTATCTCAGTACACATTTCCCTCTCTCTTTTTTTTTTTTTTAAGAGAATGTAGCATAGCCCAAAGTACACAGAAGATGGAGAAAGTAATGATCTAAATTTCAGTCCTTTACTACACTGCATGTTCAAGGCCATCCTGGGGCACCATGAAAACCTATCACAAAACAAAGTTAAGCCATGTCTCTATACCTCATCTCTCCTTGTTTCATACTGACTTCCTATTAGTGTAACTGAATTAATGATAAATTTAAGTGCCACATGATGGCCATGATCATCTGACTGGAGGATCTGGCATCCAGTTGTCATCCTGGACATATATATCAGGTGCTCAGGCAGATCTGGCCTTTCTCTGATCCATACCCCTTTGGGCAATCCCTAGACCTGATCTCTTGTCCAGGGTTTATATCCATGTGTTGCTAAATAGTGGGCATGTGCTGCCATTTCTGTTCAGATTATGTCTGTATACAACATAAGGATTCATTGCTGTTCTATCCTCCTGTTACTGTGACTCCACTTGTTTAAAGTTGGTAATATTGACCTTATGATCTTGTACATTTTGGTCACTAATTAAGCCAAATAATGTATTGTGAGTGCACTTCTTATTCTGCATGACTTTTGCTAGTTAATAATTGTCTTTCTGGTTTTGTTTAGCTCTGAAGCAAACTGTACAGCAAAACTAAATATTCCCTTACAAACTTAACTAGTCACAGAGTCAGTTGTTCCACAGGACAGTACTTTCATCCCTGGCCTTTTTTTTCTTCTTCTTCTTTTTCCCTTCTCTTCTGTCAGATTGGCTGTCTTTACTACTACACTGCTGCTATTTAGGGACCTCACCTACCACCATTTTGTTCTTGTTTTGGATGCCTTCCTTCCTTGGTTCCATATTGTCCTTGTCGGTCTTTTGTTGGGTGAAGTACACGAAACATGTGTATTCATTATAAGTTGATTGTTAGTTGAGTATAAACCCCTATTTTGTAAGGCATGTTGCTTTACAAAATGAAAGATTTTCTCCCCTGGCTTCCAACTTCCAGAAGAAGGAAGTGAAAATAAATTTAGTATTTTATCCATTAATGATCTTTCCTCCCAGTTTTGTAGAAGTTGTCTTTGTCTCTAATTGTGTGTGTGTGTGAGAGAGAAAGCGAGAACGTTGGGTCCCCTTGAGAAGAGGTGTCACCAGGGCCAAATGTGAGAGCAGCGCGCGCGCGCGAACACACACACACACACACACACACACACACACACACACACACACACACTCTCTCTCTTAATTTCTGAGCCTTCTCTCCTCCAACACTCCCATTATTTGTGTGTGTGTATCTGTGTGATATCAGGGAAAGTTATTAAATCTAGCATCATGAATATTTTTCTCCTGTTTTTGTATATGCCATATGATGGTAGTAGATTCATTTTCATTCTTTTGCATGTAGGCACATAATTTTCCCAGCACCATTTGTTGAAAAGACTATTTCCTCATTGAAATGTACTTGATGCCCTTGTCAAAAATCATTTGAGGACCCACAAAATGGCACATACTGCAAGCCTGGGGATTCATTTGCTCCTCAGGTTCCATATGCTAGGACAAGAGAACTGATTCTCACAAGTGTACCACACACAGAGACACTTTTTAAAAATTGTTTAATTTAAACAGCCAGAAATGATGCCTCATACCTAATTCTAGCACTTGTGAATTTGAGGCTATGCAGTCTACAAAGTTTCAGGATAGCCAGGGCTTTGTAGAGAGACCATGTCTCCAATAAAATAATAATAATTATAATTCCATTACATGGCTTTTATAATTATCTGATAATTATATATTTTACATGTTGCATATTAATATAAAATTGTTATTATGTAAGATTAACTTAACTACTTAACAGAATTTTTTGCCTTGATTCTATTCTCTTGGTTGAGTCTTAAGGTCGGTATCACAATTTTGGATCTTCTAACTTTTCAGACTACTTCAAGTCCATTGCTAAGTTTAGGTTGGGCTTTTCTGTTTTTGCAAAACCACTGGGATTTCACATCATTGACAGTGTTAATATCCTAATATTTTAAGTCATTTTATATCTTTTTAAATTTATTTTGGTAGGTTTTTATCATTTTCAGTGGACAAGTCTTATTCCTCCTTTTAGGTGCTATTATTTTAGAAATGGAACTGGGTTTTGTGAATTTATTTTCTCTTTTCTTTTGGATTTTCAAGACAGGGTTTCTCTGTAGCTTTGGAGCGTGTCCTGGAACTAGCTCTAAAGACTTTGAACTCACAGAGATCCGCCTGCCTCTGCCTCCCAAGTGCTAGGATTAAAGGTGTGTGCCACCACACCACCCAAATTAGAACTGTTTTTCTAACTTAACTAAAATATTTTAAATAAAAAAGGGTTTTTGTTTTATTGTTTTGATATTTGGACTCTTTAAATACTTTCCGAATTTTTTTTAAAATCAACTTGAAAGTTCATGTTTATTAAAAACTGCACCGTTTTTTTTCTGTTAACCTTTTCATTGTTTACTGTTCAAAAAAAAAAAAACCAAGTAAAACCATCTTTAATTTATTGTGAGTAGGGTTTCTCTTCCACTTTCATATTTTGAATTCTGTTAGGTTTATTTGTTGTATGCATGTATGTTATGTGCATCGTGTGTGTTCCAGATGCCTGAAGAAGTCAAAAAAGGTGTCAAATCCTTTGAAAGTGGTGTTATTGGAACTTAACCTTGGTCCTCTTAACCACTGAGCCATCGCCACAACCCCCATTTTTATAGTGTAAACATTTCAGATATATAAAAGAATAGCAAACAATACAGTGATCATACCTGTTTGTATTAGTCATTTATTATAACAGTGAGACCTCGTAGATGTTTCCCTAGTATGAGAATCCTATTTACATTACTGTAATAGTGCTGTCACACCTAAATTTAAGGATTGAAAAGATCCAGAGTACTCTTTTTTTAAAATTTATTTATTATATGTACACTGTGCTGCCTCCATGTTGCTTGCTCACCAGAAGAGGGCAGCATAGATGGTTGTGAGCCATAATGTGGTTTCTGGGGAATTGAACTCAGGTCCTCTGAGTCAGTGCTCTTAACCTTTGAGCCATCTTTCCACACACACACCACACACCCCCCAGTACTCTTTTACTCTACAGTGAGACTGCAGATGAGAAAACTGACAAAGATGTTTCTAAATATAACCTCTCCCTCATTCCAAGAGCCCCTTACAGTTTCTAATTGGCCCCTCAGATGTTCCCCTAAGATGCAAAGGTCATTTTTTTTTAAAGCATAACTAGGACAGGAATTTTGCCAATATTGGGGGAAAAACCTAGCACACAATTCTATATTTTTTTCATTTTTCACTGCGACATGTGAGGCCCCAGGTCAACCAGCCCCTGACCTGTTTTATCAGTAATCCTTGATAAGGAACCAGGAATGGAGCACAGTGATAAAGCACTTGCTTATCACATAACAAGGCCCTGCCTGGATTCTATCCCAAGACCACAAACACAGAATTCCACAGTTGGCTTTTAGAAGACAAGAAAACTTACAAACCATTGGCTTCTAAAAAGTCTTTTATTCCTTATATTACATTTACTTCTATTCTTTATATTATATGAACTTCATGGCATTATTTGGCTTGTTCTCCATCCAATTTTTTGTTTCCTGTGTATTACAGGTTAAGATCATAAATTTGACCTTTTTTGGTAAGAAAATTTCCCTGTAATAATTGTATTTTGTCTCCCTGCTGTGAAAAAAACAATTGTGATGGTCTCTGGGTGAGTTCAGTGGCATGGAAATGGCTACAGAGTAAATGTAAATGACAAAATGGCTCCCTCTTGTTTCCCTACCATCCTAGGAACCTTTTGAGGATGTACATAGACCCTTCCAACAACATTCTCCTTTTAACAGAGCTGTTGTGTTCATTTCGACCTCTGGAGCATATCTTACTGCTCTCAAGCTCCTACACTGCAGTCTCCTACCTTTATAAAGTCTGTCTCACTTCTGTCACCAACTCTGGGGAAGGGGAGATGCCCTGAAACAATCTTTCACATCTAGACAGTGGAGCCTGACAGCCCCTCTCTCTTCTTGACACCTCATAGCAGTTCTCACTCAGAGGACTTTGCTGTCCAGCTGGCACACTGCTGTGACTTGAGGCCATTAGGTGCACATGCTTGTCTTGGTACTTACCTTTCTACACCAGTGTGACTAGCATTTCCAGATGCCTCCTTTTCCAAGCTGACTTTAGAGCAGGCAGCATTGGCCTTTTGGGTGAATCACTTTCAGTTCTTAATTTAAACGGCACCTGGAGGTTAAAGACCTCTCTACCTAGGAAACTGGAAGGGAAGGATCTATCTGTGCGAGTCTCTTGACCCTTCTTGTGCATTAAACTTCTTTACAGTCTGGTACCTCCCACAGTCAGGTACTACGCTGCTGGTGAATGATACCTGACAGCCTATAGCCATCCAGGTTTGATTGAAAGTAATGAGGATAAATTAATACCATAAAAAAGACCCTGTTCAGCCGGGCGGTAGTGGCGCACGTCTTTAATCCCAGCACTTGGGAGGCAGAGGCAGATCTTTGTGAGTTTGAGACCAGCCTGGTCTACAAGAGCTAGTTCCAGGACAGGCTCCAAAGCCACATAGTAGAAACCCTGTCTCGAAAAACAAAACAAAACAAAACAAAAAAAAAAAGACCCTGTTCAATATGGGGCTTCATGACCTAGTGAGAAAACAAATGCAAGAGTATGGAAAAGGTGCTTTTATATGAGCAAAACCTCTATCCTCCATAAAGTGAATCAAACTCTGAACCTCAAGGGAGGGACTTTTAAAAATAATTGTGTATGTGTATCATCCTTTGCATCTTTGCTTTTATATAAGCAGATTAACAGAGCCAGGTATGGGAGTGCACATCTTTAATCCCAGCACTTGGTAGGCAGAGGCAGACAGATCTTGTGATTTTTGAGGCCAGCCTGGTCTACAAAGCCAGTTCTAGACCAGCCAGGGCTATGTAATAGGAAAGACCCTGTCTCAAAAATAGCAAGCAGCAATATATTGGAGAGATTCGTGTTTTGGAAGCATCTTTTTTTTGGGGGGGAGCATCTTTTTATTAGGGTCTTCATAGTTCTGTCCCCTCCAGCCTAACTATCCCACCCTCAGATGTCAGTGGCTCAGCACATGACTCAGCTTCCTGTGACTACTACATTTGTGAAATTCGGTTATCCTCATATATTTTTGAATTGTGCATCCAAGAATTAGTGAGCATCTATGTTCAGGGCTTTGGGTTGTCATGAGATTCCTGTTTGCAGGATTGACAGTCAGTGCCTGCATTGATTATGCATGTACTTTGATAGTGCATGATATCAGTTGGCCCTGTTTTTTATTCAAAAGTCTTAACAGTGATGGCCAAGGAAAGGCTTCAAAATAAATACCCCTGACAGGAAGCTAACAATCATTTTCTCATCCATTTGATCCACCCAGAAGTCATTCATTTATTTATTTATTTATTTTTGGTTTTTTCCGAGAGAGGGTTTCTCTGTGGCTTTGGAGCCTGTCCTGGAACTAGCTCTTGTAGACCAGGCTGGCCTCGAACCCACAGAGATCCGCCTGCCTCTGCCTCCCAAGTGCTGGGATTAAAGGCGTGTGCCACCACCGCCCGGCGAAGTCATTCATCTTGCTTGGTCTCATTTGGACACTGATTAACACATAAGTCAGTTGACTATGGATTCAATTCTAAAATAAAGTAGGGTTAAAGAAAAGAATAATTTTTTTAAGTGCACCACTGATGTCTACAGGATATGGTGAATGTCTTTTTGTAGAAAGTCTTCATTCAGTCTTGGTTTTTGGCACAGGCTTCATGAAAATATTCCCATATTAGACTGGGAAGAGGGGGACCCCACAAACTACTTCAACAGTGTGTTAAGTAGAATGCTCCCAAGATGACCAGAGGGACATCACTGATCCAGCCATATCAAGTAGGATATTTATCTGAACAGTGTAGTCAGATAAGGGGACAATACTTAGGCAGACCTAACAGTGTATTCCCATCAGACAAAGGCCTCAACACATTGTGACCCTTTAAGATACATTGATCTTGTATGTAACTATATACGGGAAGAGGCGGCCAGCCCTGTGCTACAAGTGGTTTCTGATTTTGGGAAGTTGGGGGGGGGGGAGGTATTCCAAAAAGAACCTATTATCTTCACATGCCTGGCAAAACACTCTGACACTTTTCAAGCATACATTATTAAGCTTTGCAATTGGGGGACATCAAGGAGTTGACTGTGTTAGCGAGCTGTGTTCTATCTCTACTACTGGATCCCTGAATTTTAGGGCCTTGGTCTGTCCCTTCATATTATTATTCTTCTCTGCAGACTGCAATAAGGTCACTGACCAGTGCCTGTCCTTCTTCAAACGCTGTGGAAATATTTGTCATATTGACCTGAGGTACTGCAAGCAAGTCACCAAGGAAGGCTGTGAGCAGTTCATAGCCGAAATGTCTGTGAGTGTTCAATTTGGGCAAGTTGAAGAGAAACTTCTTCAAAAACTAAGTTAGTTCCAGGACAAGCATGTAAATATGGAGGGTTGGGGAAACAAAGCCAGGGAGGGAAAAAGACTATAAACACAAGTGGGCTTATATTCCCTTTGGAATTCGGAACAAAAGACCACAGAACACAGTTCTGTTTCACAAGTCTTGCCGAGGGAGAAGCCGTTCAACTACCCATTTGGGGGATGAGTGAGCCAGATGTTTGCCTCTGCTCTTTCTGCACCTTGACTGCACTGCTTTCTGGACCATTTCTAAAGCGGCCTTTAGAAGACATTCCAGTTGGAAAGGAAAATGAGCTTTGGAGAAATTCTCTTAGAAGCCTGAGCTTAGTGCTTTTGTTGGTAGCTTTGGGGCAGCCTGTTCCTTGAAATGCCAAGGCTTCTGGTGTCAACATAAAGTGGACCACACACACCATCCACAGCCATCTTGACAAGTTTTGTTTAGTTGGTTTTGTTACATCTTACATTATGCAGAACTATTTTTGTATAAATTGTTTAAAAATTATTTATGTAAGATTTGAATGCATACCAGTGTTTTTATTATTTAGATTGCCAACTTTCCTTCAGGTAGGGAGAACTTAACCTGTACTTCATCAACATAAAGAGCCCATCTTCAGATGTGCCCAGGTGTGACAGGGGGCTACGACCTTCCACTTAAAAGCATGTTTAACTGGATGTTGAGAGCCTATTTTGTATGTCAAGAAGTTACACAAGCATGTTGTGGATAAGTGTATAGTCCAGGTAAAACACTTTGCCAAGTTTCAATAGAGAGTTTACTTTTTCCTAAAAATTTTACAATTCAGATTTCAGCCTTTACACTCAGGAGGGTTTTGCTCCAAGCATGAGCTCTTGTATTCTATCTCCATAGATCTAATTTATACCATGAATCAAGTAGAATAAATGTGCCCATAGCCTTCCTTTCCTTTGAAGTATTCAGTTCTCACTGAAGTTGGTAACCAGGTTATTTTCTAGTTGTCAATTCTGCATCTGTAAGTGCCATTGTTGTATGGTGATGTTTCCTAGACTTTCGCTGATGCAGTTTTACCTTTGTTGGGTTTGTACAATAAACAATTGTTTAAAAAAAAAAATCCACTCTTGGTGTTTGAGAGTTTGTTTTTTGTGGGTTTTTTTTTTGAGATTTATTTATTAATTATGTATACAGAGTTTTTCCACGTGTATGCCTGCACGCCAGAAGAGGACACCAGATCTTACTACAGATGGTTGTGAGCCACCATGTGGTTGCTGGAATTGAACTCAGGTCCTCTGGAACATCTTAACCACTGAGCCATCTCTCCAGCCCCTGAGAGTTTGTTTTTATGAAAGGGCTAAAAATCTACTTTGAATGGCCAGGGTAAATGGACCCCAAACTAATTTCTCTGTCATCTGAGAAATGCAACAACCCTGAGATACATGAGATTTGTTTCTGACCAATAAAGGTAATTGGAAAGAACTATGCTGCAGTTTTGGCCACTTGTGGCTATTAGTGTCTGAACGTCTCCTACCACACCTGTACAGAAGTAATTTCCATGCATGGCTGCTGTCTCTTACTCTACTGCTGTGATAAAATACTGTGACCAAGGCAACTGACAAGAGAAGTTGAATTGAGCTTATAGTCAGAGGGTTAGAATTATGGTGATGGAGTGGGGGCGTAGGGGGAGAGAGGTAAGAGCTAAGAGCTCTTATCTTGATCAATCCACAAGGGGAGGCAGAGGCAGCTGGGAATGAATCATTTGTTCTCCTCCAATAAGATCACACCTCCTAATCCTTCCCAAACAGTTCCAAAGCTATTTAACATTCTTTCCTGGAAGTTATCCAGATATAGAGGGCACAGGTAACATTCCCCACCCCCAACCTTCCTGAAGACAATAACTCAAGGAGGTTGTATTCTGTGCAATGACCTTGGGTCTGGGGGCTAGAAAACTAAAACATTAGATCATGTCAGAAATGAAAAGATGGGTAAAATAAAGACCTTGGCACTGCAAGCCCTTCCTGCCAAGGCCCTGGTTTTAAAAGAACTCATCTAAAGCATTTGCCTCTTATTTAAATCCAAACACCTTTCTGTGACTCAAATTCTAACAACACTAGCTTCTATGTTTAACTCGGGAATAACAGAATTAGGACTTGTTAACACTGTTGTTTACTTGTAAAAAGGTAGTTTGACTTTATTGGCCTTGAAGGTGTGTTACATAGATGTAAAGGCCATTTCTGTGGTAGTTTTAGTTCTTTGAACCTCCAAGTAAAACAGCTACATCCTGATGTTTAGAAAAGCCATCTTCGTCAGGTGGTGTCGGTAAACACCTTTAATTCCAGGACTTAGGAGGCAGAGGCAGGCGAATCTGAGTTTGAGGCCAGCCTTCTCTACAGAGTGAGTTCTGGGAAGGCCAGGGCTACACAGAGAAATCCTGTCTTTAAACAAACCAAAAAATGAAAGGAAGAGAAAGGAAGAAAGAAAAAGCCATCTTCCATGCAGGAAGTATAGGTGGGGCGGTGGGGCAACCAGACTAGGAGAATTCTGGGAAGAGGAAAGGCGCAGTCAACAACCAGATGCAGAGGAAGCAAGATGAAGATGCCTTACTGAAAAAAGGTACCAAGCCATATGGTTAAACATAGACAAGAATTAGGGTTAATTTAAGTTGTGAGAGCTAGTTAATAATAGGCCTGAGCTACTAGGCCAAGCAGTTTATAATTAGTATAAGCCTCTGTTTCTTTGGGACAGGGCAGGACAGAAACTTCTGTCTATACATCTTTCCCTCTAAAAACTGCTTTCATGGTTATTCTCTCTCCACCCCTAAACAGTTCTTGCTAAGAATCTGGCTTCACACCACAGGCATATAGCAGAGCAACACGATGTAGTTCCAGACTAGTACACAGGTCACAGTCAACATCCCCCAAAGAGTACTGAACCATCAAGGATGATTATATCCCAGTCTCTAGATTTTTGTTAATTGTTACATTTATTTATATACATGATGTGCATGCACCCTGGCTCACATGTGGAGGAAGTAGATTCTCTCCTTCCACCATGAAGCTTGAACTCTGGTCATGGCAAGTGCCTTTACCTACTGAGCCATTTCAACAGCCCTCTCTATAGTTTTAGAGAAGCTTCAGATGAAGCCAGTGTAAACCACACACTGTAAACAGGTGCTCCACAGCTGTTAAAGTAATATAAGGACCATAGACTTGTGAATATACTTGCTATGGCCAATCTGAACTGGCAGACCAAAAAGTGAGGACCAGTCCATCAAGGGACTCTGATGTTTGTGGAAGATACCATGGTGCCTCAAATTACATTCTTTGCTACCGTGAAGACAAGAATAAGGACATTTCATTCTATTCTGCTGTGAACGTTTTGCACTTTATCCGTTTGCCGTATGTTATGGGCATGGCATGCCAGTTAAAATATGCAGCTTCCAGAAGAAATGTTTACCCTCTGCCCAAAAAAAAAAAAAAAAAAAAAGTAAGCAGTCATCCTTGGTGTTCACCATGGACTGGCTCCAAGACCGGTCCCACAGATGGGAAAATCCACACATGCTTAATGTTTAAGTCATGTGCATAGAATAGTATTAAATACCTTGTACACATAATCCTGTGCATTTCACATCATGCCCAGATGATTTACAATACCTCATTCAATGTAAAGTAAGGTGAACTGACAGTTCTCAACTCAACCAAAAGCAAACCCTGACGTAAGTTGGCCCTAGAAGAACCTTTCTGCATAAGCTATTGATCTCAAGTTCTCATTTGCTAAATGGACTCAAAGGGCTGAAAAAGGAAACCTTAGGGTTAAATTGGAAATCTGTTGTCTGTCCCTTCCCCCATCCCAGTGCTGTGAGGTAACATAGGGCTTACTAATAACAGTATTATCTCTAACCATGAACTACACCCTCGGTACTATATATATATATTTTCTAAATGTATATATATACATACTCCTTAGCTGAGATTTTAGACAAAGCTATTAACTCCTCAAAGACTGGCTTCTCCATCCATGTGTGCCAGTATCTATTTTAGACTGATGGTAGGGACTGAGTAAACCATAAAGCATCTAACAATACCTTGTCACAGTAAACACGACTATGGTAAGTAAGCAGCAAAGATGTCTCTGAAGGCGTCCACATCTCTTCTGAAGAGAAGTGCTAGACCAGGATGCTGATGTCTGTTCATGCTATTTGCAAATATGTTTGAAACTTAGGGAGACAATATAAACTACAGCAGCCTTTTAATCTAATTTTATTCCTGAAGTTGAAATTACTAGCAGGTAGCACTAAAAATACACCTTCACTATACAAAACAGTGTAAACTGATTACATGTTAATAAAGAATTTAGCACACATACTTCTAAGATAAGAAGCTAGATGCAGCCCTTGCTATTAAAAGCTGTACCTGAACAAAAATGGACATATTTATCTGAGGCCCTGGCAGTTGACTATAGAATGTCAATTGTCTCCCAATTATGTTTAAATGCAGAGATAGCAACAATGTGGAAACTTACATTCATCAAATATTAGCATTTAAAATATACATGACTTATAAAGTGAACATTCAGAACAGCCACTGCTCAGTATAGCCCACTTGTGAACAATGAGTTCATTTCTAAGAGAACATAAGTTTCAAACACAGGATAAAGGGGAAATTAAGAGACAGGCCTCCATAGAGCAAGAGCAAATACCCACACTGACAGTCTGACCTCAGCAACTAGTGCTCAGGGGAAACAAGTGATAAAACCCAGCAGAAGCTGGGAAAGCCATGTATCCACAGGCATAGGCCTGTCTTAGGATGAACTTTCTGTCCCCAGCCAGTAATGAAAATAATTTTTAAAAATAGTCTTTGCCTTGGAACAGTAAGTTTCCAGTCCCTTTTATGCACTCAGATGTTTGGGGTAGAATCACGGGCGTGTCCCACAGCGACAATCTCATGACTTGAAAACATGCACAGCTCGCACCACATACTGCCGACAGATGGGACACTCACTCATGCGCTTGCCACACTTGGTGCAGGTGACCATGTGTCCACACTCCAGCAAGACACAGTCAATGACTGCATCCATGCAGATTCGGCACAGGCTGTCATCTTCTTCATCCTGAAGCTGCATCCGCTCACCGTCTGAAAAAAACTAGAGCTAGGGCTCTGGAAGTGGCCACTGTCCTTGCTCCCCTACCCACGGCCAAGCAGCCATCTTCTGAGCAATGACCACAGGCCCAGTACCACCCCAGTGCTATACAGAAAGTAGTCCCTTAACCTCACTACACTTCTTACACTCGATATGATACATATCTCAGATTTCTGGAAGAAATATGTGGCTTAGGACCAGCTAAAACGTGTTCCATAGCCGGGCAGTGGTGGCGCACGCCTTTAATCCCAGCACTTGGGAGGCAGAGGCAGGCAGATCTCTGTGAGTTCAAGACCAGCCTGGTCTACAGAGCTAGTTCCAGGACAGGCACCAAAGCCAAAGAGAAACCCTGTCTCAAAAAACCAAGAAAAAAAAAAGTTCCATAAATGTTGGCTTATTTCTGTTTTATGATGCAATAGAAAAGATTTGTGATGAGGATATATTCATCCTGTATTTAGGAGAAAGAAATGGGGGGAAGGTAGAGGCAAGATGATCAGAAGTTCAAGGTCCTCTTTAACTATAGAGTGAATTTGAGACCAGCCTGAGTTATAGGAGACCTTGTCTCAAGTGAAAAAACAAACGAAAACAACCTATCCAACCTATCAACCCATATCCCTCACAGGGGCCACTCAGTAGTCAGGCCACAAGTAGAAGTTTAGCTGGATGTTTCAGCTGTATGGCCATGAAGATGGAACAGTCACATTTCAGTAAAAGGAACTTTATTCCACAAATAATAAGAAAAAGTAGATTCAACAAATGATTGTTTAGCTTACCTGGTAACAGTTGTCTCGAAGCCCATGTAATATAAGACTATTTAGCAGCTCAATAAACTGGCTTACATAACTAAACCAGGGACTAAAAAGATACATTTGCTTTTCTAAAATATCAATCGATTTATTTATTTAATTTTAGGTGTTATAGGTGTTTTGCCTGCATTTATGTCTGTGTATCACTTATATGCCTGGTTCCCACAGAAACCAGAGAAGGAACAGGGTCCCCTAAATTGAAATAACAGAGTTGGGAGTATCTATGTAGGCACTGAAAAATGACCTGGGTACTCTAGAAGAACAGCCAGCAGTTTTTAACTACTAAGCCATCTCCCTAGCCCCAAATCTTTTTTTTAATGGTTTTAATGTTCACTGGTGTTTTGGCAGGCATGCATGTCTGTGTTACAGACAGTGGTGAGTTGCATGTGAGTGTGTGAATTGAACGCAGGTCTTCAGGAAGAGCAGCCAGTGCTCTCAACCACTGAGTCATTTCTCCATCCCAGTGATTTTTATTTTCAAGATAGGGTCTAACAGCTAGCTACCCTCCTGGCTTAGCTTCCTGAGTCCTGGGATCACAGGCATGCACTGCTATGCTAGCTAAATCTGACTTAACTATGGCAACAAACAACCCAGTTTTTAAAGCCCAAGAAAGGATACTCAGGATAAAAAGGAAAATTAAACCTACATGACTTTTGATTTTCTTCATTCTCTTTGTACAATCGGTTGACTTTCTCTACCAGCTCCCATTTTTCACAACAGCCAGAATAGTTGACAAAGTTCCGAGCCAGGATCTCCTTAAGTTGGCGCACACTCATCCCTTCTACCTCTTCAAGGCTTGACAGGTCAGACAGCGAGGCTCTCACTTTCTTCTTAGAGAGCCCTGGGTTCTGAAATCAGAACATCTGTTACCTTTGTCGCCACACGTCCAGATGCCTCTCCTATTTTGGTCCAAATGGCTCTGGATGCTCTCCCCAGACTCCTCAGTTCCCTGAGAACAATATAGTGTTCTACAGCTGAACTAGAAAAAAACGTCCTGTGCTGATCTAGAGGAAGTCCAGCATCTTCCCTTTCTGCCAATGCATTTATCAGGTAAAGCAGTTTTAAAGGAGTTTTACCTGTTCCTCCAAGTTTTCTTCTTCTTGTTCATCATCATCATCTTCTTCATTGTCATCATCTTCATCTTCTTCATCATCATCATCATCATCTGTGTTGGCTGAAGCTATTTCACTTTGTACCTATATGCATGACAAATCCAACTGATTACTAATCAGGCTTCTCTAATTTTTACTTTTACTTCTCTAGAGAAAAACTATCCACTGATCCTCCTTCAAGATTACCTTAGAGCCAGGTCAGCAGAGCAAGCAGAAGATTCCTTTAATCCCAGCACTTGGGAGGCAGAGGCAGGTGAATCTCTGAGTTCAGTGCCAGCCTGGTCTACAGAGTTAGTTCCAGGACAGCCAGGACTGTTACACAAAGAAACCACATCTCGAAAAACAAAACAAAACAAAAATCCTTGATAAACCAGCTAATGGTGACACACAACTTTAATCTTAGCACTTGGAAGGCAGAGGCAGGTGGATCTCTGAGTTCAAGGCTAGCCTAATCTACAAAATGAGTCCAAGACAGCCAGGGCTACACAGAGAAACCCTGTCTCGAAAAAAAAAAAATCTCAATAATCTATAGTTTTCCTTCGAAAAACAAAAATTCTTTCTATTTTGTATTATATATTTTTTTTACATATTTTCCTTTGGGGCTGGAGAGATGGCTCAGCAGTTAAGAGCACTGGCTGCTCTTCCAGCGGTCCCAGGTTCAATTCCCAGCACCCACATGACAGCTCACAACTATAACTACGGTTCCAGGGGATCCAACACCCTCATGCAGACATAAATGCAGACAAAACACAAATTAAAATATAAAAATTAAGCCAGGCGGTGGTGGCGCACGGCACGCCTTTAATCCCAGTACTCGGGAGGCAGACGCAGATGGATCTCTGAGTTCAAGGTCAGCCTGATCTACAAAGTGAGTTCCAGGACACGCTCCAAAGTACACAGAGAAACCCTGTCTCAAAAAGACCATGAATAAATAGAATTTTTTAAAAAAAGGCAAAGTCTAGCCTGTGCTAATATTAACTCATTTCCTTCCTGCCTCCACATTCCAAATGCTGGAATTGTAGATGTATACCACCACTCTTAATGACATTTTTTGACCACAGCATATAATAGCTAGGTTGGTTCCAATATCACATATTTCACCCTACAGGCACCACACTGCAGCACTGTGCCACCTATATCTCCCCCCAAATGGTGTCATAGATCCCAAAAGTGCTACAAGTCAGATATATCTTTATATAATTATGCAAGTTCTCATTTGAGAAAATCATAAAACTTTGGTCCTTGTCTTACCTAAGTTATGAATTTTTGGATAACAGCTAAATCAATCTTCCCGTCTCTGCCCTTTAAGTTTAGTTTTTGGTTTTTCAGATGGGGCTTCCCTATGTATCTCTGGCTGTCCTGGAGCTCACTCTGCAGACCAGGCTGGCCTTGAATTCACAGAGATATGTTGTGGAATATTACTTTAACTAGGGAAAGATGTGTTACATTTGTTTGTTTATGCTGTTCTTTTGTTTTGTTTGGTTTGGTTTTTTGGTTTTTTTTGTTTTTCGAGACAGGGTTTCTCTGTAGCTTTGGAGCCTGTCCTGGAACTAGCTCTTGTAGACCAGGCTAGCCTCAAACTCACAGAAATCCACTTGCCTCTGCCTCCTGAGTGCTGGGATTAAAAGCGTGTACCACCATCAACCCGGCTTGCTTTGACTGTCTAAGGCACCTGATTGGTCTAATAAAAAGTTGAACGGCCAATAGCTAGGCAGCAGAAGGATAGACAGGGCTGACAGGAAGAGAGAATTAGGAGGAGGAAGAATCTGGGCTTGAGAAGAGAATGAGGGAGCTGCCAGGGGCCAACCAGCCAGACTCTGAAGAGGATATACAGGGTGAAAGAAAGGTTAAAAAGCCCTGAGGCAAAACATAGATGAAGAGAAACAAGTTAAGTTATAAGAGCTAGTGGGACCAGCACAAGACAAGGCTGAGCATTTCAGACTCATTTATATACAACAAACTATGAGTTGCAGCCCTGCATGTTATCCAACTATGATGCTCAAGAACATTATTAGGATAGTATTCTTTTTATTTTTTAATTTTATTTATGTTTTATATATGAGTGCTCTGCATGACAGATGAGGGCATCATATCCTATTATAGATGGTTGTAAACCACAATGTAGTTGCTGGGAATTGAACTCAGGACCTCTGGAAGAGCAGCCAGTGCTCTTAATTGCTGAGCCATTTCTCCATCCCAAGACAGTATTCTAATTACACTAAATAAGTACATTTATTTTTGTTATTTAAATTAGGTAATTTTGTAATAGGAGCTATAGCTTAGTTAAGAGTACTTGCTTAGACTGTGTAATGGTGGTACAGGTCTTTAATCCCAGCATTAGGGAAGCAGAAGCAGGTGGATATCTGTGAGTTCGAAGCCAGCCTTGTCTACAGAGTGAGTTCCAGGATAGCCAGGGCTACACAGAGAAACCCTGTCTGGAAAAATTAACAAGAGTGCTTGCTTAGTATGAATAAACTCTTGGGTTCAGTCCCCAGCACCACCTAACCCAGGCTATAATGATGCACATTTTTGACCCTAGCGCTCAAGGGGTGGAGCTGAGAAAACCAGAAGTTCAAAGTCAGGGCTGGGTTGGGGAATAAAGCTCAGATAATTAAAATGCTTGCTGTACAAGGACCTGAGTTCGGGTTCTCAGCACTCACACAAAAGCAAGGTGAAGAGCACATGTTTCGATGCCAGCACTAGAGACAGTGATGGAGCACCCCTGAGGCTTTCTGGCCAGACTGCTAGTGGGATCAGTGACTCCAGGTCAGTAAGGGCCCAATCTCACAAATTAAGGTAGAGGACAACTGAGCAAACAAGACTGTGTACACACACACACATGAACAGGTCATCCTCAGCCACAGGGAGCGCTTGAGGCTAACCTGAGGCAGAGACCTTGTCTCAAGTAAACAAGAGCAAGTCAGAGCAATTTCCCTTCATCAAGGGCAATTATTAACTAGTGATTATATCTATGGTCACTGACACAGTTAACTATACAAATTCTATAACTATACAAGACAGCAAACTGAGGACAAGGAAACTCATGAGCTACTTCAGACTACACATCAAGGAGACATGCACTGCAGCCCTGAGGATGGTATCTCTGCCCTTCATCTGAAGTCACCCAGCACTGTCGATCCCTATCACATATGGGCAAGAGTGAACACACCAGGCTCTTGGGGTCATCAATGACACCATCCTACCTGTGCCAGAACTTCCGATCTGAAGGTCCCATCTCTGTCCATGAGCTCACCTTGGAAGGAGGACACAGTAGCAGAGGGGGCTGTATAATTTGAAAAAAACGATTGTGTAAAAAAACTAGAAGTCTGGGACCGTGAGGAATTCAGGCTGCTTGAGTCCAGGTCACCCCCTGAAGCTAGTCCACGATGGCACAGTACTAGATCTACCAAGTCTTCCTTCTCCCGACAAGTGTCAGTCGGTATGTTTCTGAGGAGGAGATACTGCCGTAGGTCCTTCACTTTCAGCCGCATCAACTGAGGGCGCTGGAAGGCTGTCTCCTGCAGTAGGTGACAAGTAGAACATCTGCGAAGGTTTCCGTGTGAAACCGAGCAAAAGGAGCAGAAGTCCTTTTTGCAGTCACAGCAGACGTGCTGAAGACAGAACAGACAACACCACCACACATAAGCCATTGTGAAAACACCCTCTTCTTAGGCTTGTATTAAAACTGAAACCTGGTTCATGTGCAGTCCCCACCGCACCAGCCTATTTTCACAAAACCAGTCACCACTAGAGCAGCTTAGAGTCACAAAACTTCAAATACAGCACTTTGAGAAAAATATACACTCTTGTGTTAATGAATTAAAGCATTTCCACCCCTTGGCACAAACATGTAATTAGCAGAACTGAGCTGACTTGAACCACATGGAACAGAAAGCACAGCCACAAAGCTCTTTTCCTGGTCTTTTCCTATGAGGATAATTTCCTCAGCAAAGAGGAGGAAAAAAGCTTAATAGAAAAAGAAAGGAGCCAGGCGGTGGCGCACACCTTTAATCCCAGCACTCAGGAGGCAGAGGCAGGTGGATCTCTGTGAGTTCGAGGCCAGCCTGGTCTACAAGAGCTAGTTCCAGGACAGGCTCCAAAGCTACAGAGAAACCCTGTCCCGAAAAACAAAAAAAAAAAAAAAAAAAAAAAAAAAAAAAAAAAAAAAAAAGAAAAGAAAAGAAAAGAAAAAGGAAACTGACTTCTCCAACTTAACCCAAGGACACAGAAGATGCGCCTAGTACAGAAATCTGTAGCAACGTGACCCTGATTACAATCTGAGCCATCTTAGAAGAGGGCCTTCAAGAGAACACTCAGATGTGTCCACTCCTGCTCAGTGTATGGCTCCCACAAGTCAACACTCTCCTTTATGTACTTCAAGGGATTAGACTGCATGACCCGTGAAAGTAAAAGTTTTAACCTAAGTGCTTTACGTAAAATCTCCATAAACATTAGTTTATTCATTGCCATTCCCACCCCTACAACAGGTTCTTTCACTGTACTCAAACTGGCCTAGGACGCTCTACTCTACTCTACTTAAGTAGCCTCACCTGGCCTTGAATTTGCAGCAATGACCCTATCTTAGCCTCTGCAGTTCTGAGATTACAGGTAAATTTCAATCACACCCAACTTTCTTACTTAAAAGTTAAGAATACTGGAGCTAGAGATGACTCTGGTTAAAAGCATTGCTTGTCTAGAAGATCCAAGTTTTAGTTCTCAGCACCCATGTCTGATAGCTCACAAATGCTACTATAGCTCCAGTTCCAGGGTATCTCATGCTCTTTGGCCTCCTCAGGCATCCACATACCTGCAGTATCCACTCACAGAGTCACACACACATAACCATAACAAAGAAAGAGGGAGGTAAGAAGAAAGCAAACAAAGAAACAAAAAAAGAAACAAAGTAACAAAGATGGTCAGGGAACTCGATACATGGCTCAAAGGTTAAGAGTTCTTCCTGCAGCCCTGCAGAGGTGTCACAAATCTTTAATCCCAGAACTGAGGAGGCAGAGGCAGGCGGATCTCTCTGAGTTTGAGGCCAGACTAGACTAGAGCGAGTTCCATGACAGGTTCCAAAGCTACACATAGAAACCCTGTTTCAACAAACAGAGTTCTTCCTGCTCTTCCAAAAGACCTGTATTTGGTTCCCAGCACCCATGCTGGGCAGCCTTTAAGCCCAGCACTCGTGAGGCAGAGGCAGGAAGATCTCTGTGAGTTCAGGGCCAGCCTGGTCTACAGAGCAAATTCCACGACAGGCTCCAAAGCTACAGAGAAACCCTGTCTCGAAAAAAAAAACAAAAAAGAATATGGTCAGGCGCTGGAGAGATGGCTCAGTGGTTAAGAACATTGTCTGATCTTCCAGAGAACCCGGGTTCAATTCCCAGCACCTACATGGCAGCTCACAACTGTCTGTGACTCCAGTTCCAGAGGATCCAACACTCTCACACAGACATACATGAAGGCAAAAACACCAATGCATATAAAATAAAAATAAACTTGGAAAAAAAGAATATGATCAGAGTTTTTCCTATTGGGTTGCCTTGTCCAGCTTTGATGAGGGTATGTGCCTAGTCTTATTGTAACTTGTTATGTTGTGTTTGGTTGATACCCCCAGGGAGTCAGTCCTGATCTTTTCTGAAGGGAAAGGGAGGAGGAGTGGATCTGGGAGAAAGGGAGGTGGGAGGAGGAACTGGGAAATAGGGAGGGGAAACTGTGGTCAGGATACAAGAGAATAAATAGAGATGGTAGCTAGATAGACAAAGAGAAAGGGACAAAGACAGACAGACAGACAGATAGACAGAGTGTGTGTGGTCAGGAGCCAGGTAGAACGTCTCATGCTGTAATCTAATACTTGACTGAGGCAGAAGGACAGCTGGGCGTTTAAATGAGTATCATCAGGAATGAAGTAAAGATCCACACACTAAAGGAAAAGCAGCAAAAACTGCTCAGAAAATGTGAGAGAACTAGAATCTTACTGCATAGATTTCCAAATGGATTATCTATTCAACATAACTTACAACCAAGAATTATGATCTGTGTCTTCTTTATTTCCCCATGCGTTATTTGTATGCAACATTTCATCCAACTCACCTTCTTTCTAAAGACTGAAAATGAAAGCCCACACGCTTTGCAAACTATATTGGGCCCTTCAGTAGCTGCTGGTGGGTAGGTGGGAAAGTCAGAGCTTGGTGTAAATCTGAACGGGCCGGTGCTTCCTGGAAATCCCGCCTGCTGACCTCTGACAGCTCCAGTTCCCATGACTTCATTTAGCAGCCCACAGCATGAAGCCCACATAGAAGTAGCACCCGCCTGAAAAAACCACAAATGCATAGTTTAAAACCAAGCAGAGAGGCTGGAGAGAAGGCTCAAAGGTTAAGGACACTGGCTGCTGCTCTTCCAGAGGACCCAGGTTTGAGTCCCAGTACCCACATGTTGGCTCGTACTATCTATAATTCTGGTCCTAGAGGATCTGATGCTCTCTTCTGGCCTTGTAGGGCACCAGGCACACACGAGGTACACAGATATATATGCAAGCACAACATCCCAGCACTCAGGAGACAATGGCAGGTGGATCTCTGTGAGTTCAAGGCCAGCCTGGCCCACAGAGTGAGTGCCAGGACAGGATCCAAAGTTACACAAAGAAACTCTGCTTCGAAAAAGAAAAAAGAAAAAAACAAAAATAAATAAATAAAGAAATAAGATGAGCCAGAAGTGATGGTGCATGCCTTTAATTCCAGCACTCAGAAGGCAGAAGCAGGCAGATCTCTGAGTTAAGAGGTCAGCCTGGTCTAGGAAGTGAGTTACAGGACAGCCAAAGCAATTACAAAGACCCTGCCTCAAAAATTAATAAATAAAATAAAACCAAGTGGAATGTGGGCTGTCACTTTTCAGAGGTAAGTTTGCCTGAAGTAACCTTGAGATCACAAGGTAAGCATCTCCGATCTATCATCCCCAACACAGTGCTAAATAAGCTTCAAATTCAGGAGCAGGTAGGGGTAAATATTCCAAAAAGCACTTTATTTCCAAGCATCCCTAAGAAGAGACATTCACGTTACCAAAACTGCAAGTCATTGAGAAAGACAATTTTCTGATATTTCCAAACAAAAAAATGCATGACAAAAAGAAAAAAAAAAAGTTGAACCCAAGCAGTGGAGGCGTATGCCTTTAATCCCAGCACTCTGGAGGGAGAGGCAGGTGGGTCTACAGAGTGATTTCCAGGACAATCTGGCTACAAAGAGAAACTCAGCCTCGAAGAAAAAAAAAAAGAAAGAAAAGAAAAACTGAAACAGTGTCTAGAGGCCCAGGACTCAGATTTGCAATCCTCCCTGCCTCAGGTTTTTATATGCCACTACACTGACTCTATGTCAGTCAAGTATGTCCTATGTTGGAGACATGCTAATCCCCTTTAAATGTCAGCTTTTATATGAAATTTAAATTCCTACAGTGTCTGAGAACTTCCCCTGTTAACCTGGAACATGTACTGGATACTACAGGTCCATTTCTCCAGCTATTACTTAACATAAAGATAAAATATAAACCATACTCTCATTAATTCTACTGTCTCACTGGTTATTGAGTATAATATGCTAGTTTTTTGGGGTTTTTTTTTTGTTTTGTTTTGGTTTTTTTTTTGGTTTTTCGAGACAGGGTTTCTCTGTAGCTTTGGAGCCTGTCCTGGAACTAGCTCTTGTAGACCAGGTTGGCCTCGAACTCACAGAGATCCGCCTGCCTCTGCCTCCCGAGTGCTGGGATTAAAGGTGTGTACCACCACCGCCCGGCACATTTATCTTCCTTTTTGAATTCTACTTTATTTCCCACATTCTTTTTTTTTTTTTTAAAGATTTATTTATTATGTATGATGTTCAGCCTCCATATGTGCCTGCAGGCCGGAAGAGGGCGCCAGATCTCATTACAGATGGTCGTGAGCCACCACGTGGTTGCTGGGAATTGAACTCAGGACTTCAGGAAGAGCAGTCAGTGCTCTTAACCTCTGAGCCATCTCTCCAGCCCCCTATTTCCCACATTCTTTATAAAGAATATATTCACTTGACATTAAGGGAAGCACTTTTAAGACAGAAGCTACTCTACCTTTTCAGGATGAAAGCACTAAACATCATTTCCAATGGCCAAAACACTCGACCTCACAAAGTATAAAGGACATTTGCCTCTCCCCCTGAATAACTTTCTTTTAGGGTATTTTTGTTTATAACTTGTCTCTTTATTCTCAGTAAGAATATGGTTATCACTCACTATACCACCTAAAAACTATTTTTATTTTTGTGGTGCTGGGAATACACCCCTGCTTGGCAAACACTATACCAGAGAGCTACAAGTACAGCTTCTGTCTCCTTTTACATTAGACTCAGAAATGTTGATAATCAAGCCTATGAGAAATAGATATAAATTTTTAAATGTGAGGCCAAAAGTCATTTTCCCGTGCTTAAAGAATAAAACATACAGTGTTTGGGATAGTAGAGGGTTTTTTTTTTTTGGTTTTTTTTTTTTTTTTTTTTTGGTTTTTGAAAATATGTTCTCTGTGTAGCCCTTGCTGTCCTGGAACTTAATCTGTAGAACAGGTTGACCTTGAACTCGGAGATCTACCTGCCTCTGCCTCCCAATTGCTGAGAATAAAGTCATGTGCCACCACCACCAGGCTCCCACGTCCTACTTATTCTAGAACCTAGACAATGTGATAAATGGTAGGAGTCAAAGTACCTGAAGTATTAGCTGGCATCAAACAATACCACATGTGGCTCCACTTATTTTATCTGTCAAATATTATATCCTCAACTAGCTTTTAAAAAAAAAATTGCCAGGCAGTGGTAGCACACGCCTTTAATCCCAGCACTCGGGAGGCAGAGGCAGGCGGATCTCTGTGAGTCTGAGCTCAGCCTGGTTTAAAAGAGCTAGTTCCAGGGCAGGATCCAAAGTTACAGTGAAACCCTGTCTCGAAGAAAAAAAAAAAAAACCTAGATTTAAAATCGCAACTTGGAGTACTAATAATGATGATGCTATTCTCACTATCCAGAAGTCATTCAAGTGGGAAAAAAAAAAAGAATGTGGTATACAAGATTCAACTGTCTAAGTACCTTCATCACAGCTTCCCAGTCAAAAATATGTTGCTGTCACCCTACTTAGTACAATGCAGATCCATATTACTACTTCCACCCACAAACTATAGGAGAAGGGAAGAAAACAGTGAAAAAGCTAGGTTGTAGCCTCATCAGGATCTGTGAACTTTGGTCAAACACAGCCAGTGAGAAAGTAACTCTGGGGGCTGGAGAGATGGCTCAGAGGTTAAGAGCACTGGCTGCTCTTCCAGAAGAGCCTGAATTCAATTTCCAGCAACCACATGGTGGCTCACAACCATGTCTAATGAGATCTGATGCCCTCTTCTGGCCTGCAGACATACATGCAGGCAGAACACTGTATTAATAAATAAATAAATCTTTTTTAAAAAGGAAAGAAAGTAGCTGTTGCATTAAACGAACACTCTTGGCAGTATAGGAAGGGTAGAGCCCACAATGCTCCCTTCTCTAAGAACAGCATCTGCACTCTTCCAACCTATTTGACAGTTCAGAGTTCAAAGGGGGCTGTATGTGCTCACTAGTCCTGTCTGTGGTATCTGTCATCCCCACCCAGAGAACATGAAAAACATAACTTCCACTTCTATATGAAGCCCTGTGTCTTCTGACACCCCAGAACTGAAGTGATTGCTTTAGTAATCTGACCTCCCCTGTACTCGGGAACAGGCGGTTTTAGCTCCCGACCTCTGAGGCTGTACCATCATGTGCTAATTGCCTCGACCTATGAAACTGACCCAGACTGTGGTTCTCTGCATGTTAGACTCACCACAAAGCCTTAAAAATTATTCATGCCTGAAGACGTGAGCTTATCCCTGGGGTCCACCTGAGAACCACCTTCCCCAAAGTGTCCTCCAAACGCCACACAAGGGCTGTGGAATACACATATACAAATAAACAAATGAAGTTTTAAAGGTTTTTAAATAGGGGGCCCTCTGATTTTGCTACTCTAGAGTACAGTTTGGGCAACAATATTTTTTCTTTAACTCCCAAGTGATTCTGATATATAGTCAATGTTTACAAGGTCAAGGCTTTCTGGGTCTGAGTGAAGATTCCTTCTTCCTGCTCAAAAATTTTGGTTAGAAAAGCCTAGGTAACATCTCATCCATGTGCTCACCCAAGACTTCTCTATTTCTTTGCTGTCAGGGGTATGCCTCTACTTTCCCACTTCCCTTTACAGCTCCCCAGTACTTTCAGAAAGTATTAGGTAGCTATATTAGAATGACTTAGCTGAGGTTCTGTCAATTTAATCTGATTCTCAAATTAGTTCCCTTTACTGAAATTTAGTGGTTTCTTTCATTTTACTTACTCTCTGTTCCCAACTGTTTTGTTTTTTCTTTTTCAAGACACAATCTTTCTACATAGTCCTGCTGTCAGTCTGTAGACTAGTCTGACCTGAACTCAGATTCTTCTGCCACTACCTCCTGAGTGCTGAAATAAAAGTTGCACGCCATCATGCTGGAGCTACTTTTAAGTCCTACTGAACCTCTTGTTTTCTTGTGTGAAATCTCTAACCCCAGGAAAACTGGCACTGATGGCCTAGTCTGTCAAAAACAGGCACTGTTAAAAATTTTTAGTAGCCAAGAACACACGCCTTTGATCCCAGCACTCGGGCGGCAGAGGCAGGAGGATCTCTGTGAGTTCAAGTCCAGCCTGGTCTACAAGAAGAGTTCCAGGACAGGCAGGGTTACACAGAGAAACCTTATCTCAAAAAACAAAATTATTTTTAGGTCAGCAAGATGGCTCAGAGTATAAAAGCATTTGCCACACAAGCTTGATACCCTGAGTTTTTGCCCCTAAACCCAGGTAAAGGTGGAAAATCAGCTCCACAAAAGTTGTCCTCTTTTCTCCACACTCTAGCCAGGGTGGCTCATGGGCATTCCCTCCTAGCTCCCATAAGCACAATAATAGTAAAGTTTTAAAAAAAATTGTCTGGCCGGGCGGTGGTGGCGCACGCCTTTAATCTCAGCACTTGGGAGGCAGAGGCAGGCAGATCTCTTTGAGTTCGAGACCAGCCTGGTCTACAAGAGCTAGTTCCAGGACAACAGTCTCCAAAGTCACAGAGAAACCTTGTCTCAAAAAACAAACAAACAAAAAAAATTGACTGAAGCCAGGCATGGTGGCACACAGTTTTAATTACAGCACACAGAAGACAGGCAGATGGCTCTGAGTTCAAAACCAGCCTGGTCTACATAGCAAGTTCTAGGTTAACCAGGGCTACATGGTGAAGCACTGCCTCAAAAAAAAAAAAAAGGAAAGAAAGAAAGAAAAACACCCAACATCTTTTGTCCTTCACTTTCAATTAGAAAAATTTCAAGAGGGTTGTAAAGATGGCTCAGTGATTAGAAGAGTCTGGAAGTTCTTCCAGATGAACAAGTGAGACCCAGTCTCCCAACAGACAGACAGACAGACGGATGGATGGATGATGGGTGTGTGTGTGTGTTAGAGATGGTTGTTAAAGTATTCTGAATGTCCTGGCTAGAGAGTGAAAAAGAAAAAAAAAGTATTCTGAATGTTTCTAAGAACATTCTAAGAATGGGACTCAGCCCTCTTCCAGTGCCAGTTTTCAAATGATCTCAATGTATGTCTTCTGTGTAAAGACATGATGTAAAATACACTTAGAATTCCTGAAGCAGGGAAAAGTTTCAAATACTCAAAAGTTCCCAGCACTCAAGAGGCAGAGGCAGGCGGATCTCTGTGAGTTCATGGTCAGCCTGGGCTACAGAGTGAGTTCCAGGACAGGCTCCAAAAGTACAGAGAAATCCTGCCTTGAAAAACCAATAAAAAAGGCTAGAGAGATGGCTCGGCAGTTATAAGCACTGACTGCTCTTCCAGAGGACCCGGGTTCAATTTCCAGCACCCACATGGCAGCTCATAAGTGTGTGTAAATCCAGTCCCTGAGTGATCTGAAACCTTCACACCATTGCACATAAAATAAAGTTAAAAAAAAAAAAAGGGGAGGAACCAATTAAAAAAAATACTCAAAGGTTACTATAAATTTTGACTCTTTTGTTTTTCAAGACAGGGTTTCTCTGTGTAGGTTTGGCTGTCCTGGAACTAGCTCTTGTAGACTAGGCTGGCTTCAAACTCACATCTGGCTCAAATTTTGGCTCTTATATCACAGCCCAGCTCAAATTTTGGTTCTTATAATATATACTGTGATCTCTTTTAATGATTTCATTAAATACAATATTAACCAGCCAGATTAGAGAATGCGGTTTCTATGATGATTAAATGACAGAGGGGGTGGGGAAAAGGCAATGGACAGAGGATGGAGTTGTTGCTGAGTATAAAAACTAAATGATTTAAGTCATTTACTTTCAGTTAAATAAACAGTAGAAATTATAACACTTCCTAAGAGTCTTCTGTGCTGCCAAATGGAATATAATAATATTGTCCTTGCTGGGCAGTGGTGGCGCACACATTTAATCCCAGCACTCGGGAGGCAAAGGTAGACAGATCTCTGTGAGTTTGAAGCCAGCCTGGTCTACAGAGTGAATTCCAGGACAGCCAGACACTATCTTGAAAAACCTAAATAAATAAATAAGTAATAAATAAAATAAAGTATTCTAAGTTGCAGTGATATTTTGTAACTACAATAGAAAGTAAAAAAAAAAAATTGCTCGCCAGGTGGTGGTGGTGCACATCTTTAATCCCAGCACTCGGGAGGCAGAGGCAGGCGGATCTCTGTGAGTTCGAGGCCAGCCTGGTCTACAAGAGCTAGTTCCAGGACTGGCTCCAAAGCTACACAGAAACCCTGTCACAAAAAAAAAAAAATATATATATATATATATATATATATATATTGCTCATGGGAGTTGATGGCTCAGTGGTTAAAAGCACTGGCTGCTCTTCCAGAGACCAACTTTGATTCGCAGCACCCACATAGTGTCTCACAACTATTAACACCAGTCCCAGAGGTCTGACATCCTCTTCAGACTCCATGGGTATCAGGCATGCTCATGGTGCAGACATATATGCATTCATACCTATAGAACAAAATTTAAAAACTTAACAGAGGGGCTGGAAAGATGGCTCAGAGGTTAAGAGCATTGCCTGCTCTTCTAAAGGTCCTGAGTTCAATTCCCAGCAACCACATGGTGGCTCACAACCATCTTTAATGGGGTCTGGTGCCCTCTTCTGGCCTGTAGGCATACACACAGACAGAATACTATATATATAATAAATAAATAAATATTTTTTTTAAAAAAAAACTTAACAGAACAAAAACCTTAGAGGCTAGAATGATGGCTTAGCAGTTAAGAACACTCATTGCTCCTACAGAGAACGTAGGTTGGGTTCCTAGCACCTACAAAGTATCTCACAACCATTGGTAACTCAAGTTCAGGGGATCTAATGCCACCTTCTGACCTTTGAGAGCACCAGGCATACAGATGGTGCACAGACAGACAGACAAAACACTCATACACATAAACCTAAAAACATTTTTAAAAACTCTCACAGTATCTTCACCCTTAAAGTTAGTTCCAATATTTCCCACTCCAGACCACACAATTCCAATCCAAGCACTCAGGCAGATCACTCACCAGTTCATGGATAGCCTACATATTCAGTGCCAGGCCACTCAGAGATACACAGTAAGACCCTGTCTCAAAACAAAGAAGTTACCTATTCCAAAAATCTTCCTTGCTTCCAGCAGCAAGGGGCTTGTTGTTTTGAAATCAAATCACATGTACCAGCTGGAACTCTCAATTGTCCTGACTCCAGCCTCGACCTTGCAAATGCTGGGATTACAGGTAAGCAACAATGAAAGCATCATTATTTTTCTTGCTTCTGAGGGTTGGTTACACACACACCTTACATTATTGTGGTTCGTAATGTAATGTTTGGGATCTTTATCTGTCTGGGGTTTTGTTGTTATTGTTTGTTTTTGTTTGTTTGTTGTTGTTATTGTTGTTTTGGTTTTTCGAAACAGGGTTTCCCTGTAGTTTTTTAAAGCCTGTCCTGGAACTAACTCTTGTAGACCAGGCTGGCCTCGAACTCACAGAGATCCGCCTGCCTCTGCCTCCCGAGTGCTAGGATTAAAGGCGTGCGCTACCACCGCCCGGCGTTGTTTGGTTTTTGATGAAAGCACTTGCTTTGTGGCAAGTGGTGGCCTCAAACTTGCAGCAATCCTCCTGCTTCAGCCTCCTAAACATTGATTACAGACCTGTGCTCCCGTGCCTACCTTGTCTCCTTTAATTGGCAAACTCCTTCCTAAAGAGGGGGATTATATTCTGAGTTACCTCTCCTCCCTCTTGACTAATACAAAGAAACTGGACAAACAGTTGCTGAATTATTCTAGCCACTTGACATTCTTTCAATCGTCCACAGTAAATCTTAAACTCTTTGTGAAGGTCGAGTTAATCTAGCAGCCCAAAGCCAACAACACTTCTTCAATGAGATGAATACAACCGTCTGTCGGGAGAGGTATCATCATCTTCTGACTCACGCCACTTGGTTTGATTTGGGCAAATGAATCAATACCTAAACTGACTGTTGTACACGGACTCTTTAGAACTGTGATGAAGTTGAGAAAAATCATCTCCCCAAAGTAGGCCAGAATCACGCACACACCCCCTCCCCTTTTCTGAAACTTCTATCAGTGATGCTCCCACGCTCTCACTCCCACCTGGGAGAAAGGCTGTCAAATTACTTGCTGCGTACCTAGCGGCGATGCAGACGCAGCTAGCGCTCTAGGTCACGGCCACAGTGTCTAAAGCCGCGGAAGAAGTCTTCTGCGGGGCGGACCCCAACCCCTGGCCTCTCTAGCCGGGCTACCCTGGCCCCAGACTCATCATTCCCCGCACCGCTCTCTGCCTTCTGTCTCGTGATGCCCCCCCACATCTGGGTTAGCTCAAGGACTCGAGGAGGCAGAGGGCACGGCCGTGGGCAGAAGCACCGAGGCCTGAGGAGAGCTCTGGCGGATTGAAAAGCTCGGGACCCCGAGAAACCCACAGGGTCGGGGAACAGGGCCCAGCGGGCTGAGCCCTCAGGGCCACTCGCCTCCTCCTTGGCCAGGCCGCCGGGGGGCGCTGTGGGAGCTCGGGCGGATCCGCTAGCCCGGCCTCTCCGGCAGGAACCGGTCGGGGCGCCCCCCGCAGTGGTGGTCGCTCAGGAAGCCGCCGGGAAACCTGTGAGACGGAGTAAAAGGAGACGCTCCGGGCGCACAGGAGAGGCGAGGGCCTCCCGGCTCCACCAGTCCCTCACCTTCATGGCCGCGACCGCCTCGGCTCGGTCGGCTCTACCCGGGAACTCAGCACCATAGCAGCCTCCTCACACAACGGACCTCCTTCCTTCTAAGGCGGCGAATGCTGCGCCTCCCGAGGCCGACTGAGCGTCCCGACGTAAGGGGCGTGGCCACGTCCGGCTCACGCCCCGGGAAGACGCCGAGCGGCGGGCGAAGCTCACCAATCCGAAGCAGTTCTTTGGGGGGCCGGTCACCAGAGCCAATGAAATTGTAGGGAAGGGGCGTGGCTTCGGGCGCAGCCTCGGGAGCGAAGAGGGGCAGGGCTGGGCTGGGCGGGGCCCGACGCTTCATCTCTCCGAGTTCAGTTCTCCTGAAACTGAATTGGCTTCCCACTTCGGTGCCTAAGTTCCTCTACGGAGACAGAAAAGAGTGTGATGAGGTGGGAGAAGCGGTTGGTTTGGAGGATTTTGTTCTGACCTGCCGAGCAGGCCCTCGGGGCTTACCCCATTCTCCGAATGTTCTAGATTCCCACATTGTGAGACTCTGGTCTCCTCAAGGAGAGGCGTAGGAAGAACCACTAATAAGGTTTATTGAATTAAATTCCCATTGCTCTTTTATTTGTCGTTGTTTAGCGTGGAGGGGGGCGGTGAGACAGTTTCCCTGACTGTCCTAGGCAGACCAGGCTTGCCTCAAACTCAAAGAAGCCTCTGCCTCCAAGTGCTGGATTTAAAGATGTGTGCCACCACACCTGAGACCAATTGACCTTTGAAATGTTCAACATGACCCAACTCCTAACCCTTTGAAGGAATCACATGATCCTTTCAAATTGACTTGGGAAGCAGGGAAACAAGTGGCAAATGATGGCATCAATTTCTTCAACCTCACTGGATTAAGGCTTTAAATAGTTGGTTTTCCTACACTTCTTTCTCTCACTTCAAAATAATAACTGAAACCTTGCCGGGCGGCAGTGGCACACGCCTTTAATCCTTTTATATGGGAGGCAGAGGCAGGCAGATCTCTGTGAGTTCGAGGCCAGAGCGCGTTCCAGAACAGGCTCCAAAGCTACAGAGAAACCCTGTCTCAAAAAAAAAAGAAAAGAAAAGAAAAAAAAACTGACACCTTAGACTTGAAGATGTTAATTCCTTCTCAGTAAAGACCCAGGCAGTTCTATTCCCGCCCTGCTCCTCGAAACAGGGTTTCTTTGTGTCCTGGGACTGTCCTGGAACTCGCTAAGTAGACCAGGCTGGCCTGAACTCACACAGATTCACCTGCTTCTGCCTCCTGAGCGCTGGGATTAAAGGTGTGCCGCCATCACTGCCTGGTCACTATTACTTAAAACACACACACACACACAACAACAACAACAAAGACACTTTAAAATTATTTACATTGTGTATTTATGCACCATATGTATACCGTGACCAAAAGTCAGAAGATGTTGGATCCTCTGGAACTGAATTACAGATGGTTGTGAACCATTATGTGAGTGCTAGGAACCAAACCCAGGTCCTCTGCAATAGTAACAATGCTCTTCCGGGCGATGGTGGCGAATGCCCTGCACTTGGGAGGCAGAGGCAGGTGGATCTCTGTGAGTTCAAAGCCAGCCTAGTCTACAGAGCTAGTTCCAGGACAGGCTTCAAAGCTACAGGGAAACCCTTTCTGGGGGGGGAATAAAAGGGTAACAGCACTCTTAACCACTGAGCTATCTCTCCAGCCCCTGTCTATTCCTTTTTAACAGATCTGCTTAGATGTACTATTTGGCAGAACACTCATGCAGCTGGACACCGTGGCACAGACCTTTAATCGCAGGACTGGGGAAGTAGAGGCAAGCGAATTTCTCTGAATTCCAGACCAGTCTACATAGTCAGACACTGTCTTAAAACACAAAACAAAGCATAGAGAGCTATTTCCTTCGACTGACTATGTCAAGCCTATTTTTCTTCAAGTTCTATTGAGATAATGTAATTTCTTGTCTAGGATGAACCTAAGTTTTTTTTTCAAGTTCAAATCAGCTGTCTTTTTCCTCCCTCCCTCCTTCCCTTCTTCTTTTTTTCCTTCCTTTATCAAGACAGAGTCTTCATATGTAGCCAGCTTGATCCAAAATTGAGATCTTTCATTTTCCACCCCCTGAGTGCTGGCTCAGGCATATGGCACTATATCTGGCTCCCAATCACTTTTCTTTTTCTTTTTTTTATTATTTTTTTCATTTATTTTACATCTGGGCCACAGTTCCAATCACTTTCCTTTTAATTTTTTTCATTTTACATACCAACCCCAGTTCCCCCTCCCTCCCCTTCTCCTGCATATCCCCTATTCACTTCTTAGAAGGGGTAAGGCCTCCCTTGGGGAGTCAACAAAGTCTGGCCTACCAAGTTGAGGCAGGACCAAGGCCCTCCCCACTGTATCAAGGCTGAGCAAGGTATCTCAGCACAGGCAATGGGCTCCAAAAAGCCAGTTCATGCATCTGGGATAAGTCCTGGTCCCACTGCCAGACTCCCACAGATCAAGTCACATAACTGTCACCCACATTCAGAGGGCCCAGTTTGGTACTATGAAGGTTCCCTAGCTGTCAGTTCAGAGTCTGTGAGCTCCCACTAGCTCGGGTCAGCTGTCTGTGGTTTTCCCAATCATGATCTTGACACCACCCCCACCCCTGCTTGCTCAGATGATCCCTCCTCCCTGTCTTCAACTGAGCTCCAGGAGTTCAGCCCAGGGCTTGGCAGTAGATCACTGCATCTGCTTCCATCAGTGAACCTAAGTTTTCTTAATTGGGAAAACCCAGAAAGCCAATCATCCCGCATGTTAGTGGCAGCAGCTGAACGTCATTAAAAGAGAAACTATCAGAAAGCACTTATTCTTTCTTATCATCCAGGCAAAGAACATTTGCTGATGGGGCTGAGGAGGCGGCTCAGTCAGTAATGTGCCTGCTGGATAAGGACTAGGACCTGAGTTCCATTCTTGGCACCTGTGTAAAAGTCAGGTTTGGTGGCACCTATCAGTAATTCTAGAACTCTGTGGGTGGAGACAGGAGGTTCCCTGGAGTTTGCTGGCCAACATTGGTGAGCTCCAGGCTCAGTGAATGCATGACTTAGTCTGAGCAAGGGAGGAAGCAGTTAAAGAAAACAACCAACATTGGCTTCCAGCCTCCACCCATACACACATTTTTTTAGCTAAAAAATATTAAGCCAGATATGGTGACATACATTTTTAATCCAAGCAGGCAGGATGCAGAGAATTTAAGGCCAATCTGGTCTACATAGTAAATTCCAGGTCATCCAGATTTGCTGGGGATGAAAAGACTGGTTCTCCCTCAATAATCTTCAAGGGTTAGTGAGTAAATATCAAAATATTCTGGCCATCATTAGCTATCTCAGAAATGCAAATAAAATCACAACATCACTCCTACTCAGATGCTGGAAAGAGCAAAACACGTGTAAACCTTGTTGAAGATGAGGAAGACTCACTGGTGGTCGGAATGTAACATGAGAAGGCTGCTGGGCAGAATTCTGGCAATCATTTAAGAATGTGAAGCATAAAGTTACCTATGACCACAGAGAAACTTAGAGCAGGATTCACAGTAGCCAGAATGTGGAGGCTACACAAATGTCTGTCAATGAATGAATGAATGTAGAAACGTGTACAGTTTTTTCTTTTTGAGAGAGGGCTGACCCCCTGGATACAACAGAATATTTTCTGGCTTGACTAACATGCATGAGGCCCTAGGTTCAATCCCTAGTGCTGCCAATGGAAAAGAGAAAATCATTTACAAAATATGTCTGCATCATCACAATGACTCAGTATGTAAAGTACTGTGGGCAAAGCCTGAGGAACTCAGCTTAATCCCCAGAATGCATTTAAGGTGGAAGGAGAGAATCAACTCCACAGAGTTGCCTTCTGACCTCCACAGAGATGTTGGGTACAACCATCATATACTTTCCACCCCTATCCTTCTCTCTCTCTCTCTCTTTTTCTTTCTCTATCTCTCTCTCACACACACATACACACATACAAAAAAAATAGCAAATAAAATTCAGGGGCTATCTAGATATTTCAGTGGGCAAAGGCATTTGCACTCAAGCTTGATGAACTAAGTTCCAGTCCTGGATTTGATATGATGGAAGAAGAAAACCAACTTCCCCAAGTTCTCCTCTGACCTCCCTACATGAACCAGAATATGTGCAGTATGTTCGTGCATGTGTGTGTACATGCACAGGCACACACATACGTACACATACACAATAAATGTAACTTTAAAAAGTAAAAGAAGAAAAAGCAAAAATAAATGTGCATAATGTGTATCACATATTAAATGTTCAGAATAGCAAATTCACGGAGAAAGGGGTGACCCCCAGGGACTAAGGAGCTGAGGATGATGAAGTGGCTGCTATAGAGAATGCGGTTCCTTTTTGCCATGGAGTATTGTTTTTAACTGGTAATAGGGATCAAATCCAGAGCACTACACCTGTGTTCTGTCACTGAGTTCTGCCTCAGACACATTCTGGAGGATGGAAAGGTTTTAAAACTGGCTTGGATGGAAGTGGCCACAGGAATAGAGTCTGTGTGAGTTGATGATTCCTAACTACCTGGAGTTGACACTTGAGATACTTTGTATTTTTTTTTTATATAGTTTTGTTTTTTGAGATTGATTTTCTTTTATGGGTATGGGTGTTTTTCTTGCCTCTATAGACATACTTGCACTGCATGTGTGCCTAGTGTCTGAGGGGACCAAAAGAAGGTGTCAGATCTCCTGGAACCAGAGTTCAAAATGTCTGCGATCCACCATGTGGGAGCTGGGAATCAAACCTGGGTCCTCTGGAACTAGTGCTCCTAACCACTGAACCATCTCTCTAGTCTGTTATTTTTGAGATATCATCTCATCCTGTAACTCTACCTGGCTTAGAACTCACTTTGTAAACCAGGCTTGGTGGCACATGACTTTAATCCCAGCATTTAGGAGGCAGAGGGAGGCAGATCTCTGTGAGTTCAAGGCCAGCCTGGTCTACAAAGCAAGTTCTAAGACAGCCAGAACTTAAAAGAACTCACTATATAGACCAGGCTGGTCTTGAATTCACAGAGATCAGACTGCCTGTGCCTGCCAAATCCTGGGATTAAAGGTGTGTGCTAAGACCGTTTTCTTTATCTTTTCTTTTCTTCTTTTTTTTTGGGGGGGGGGGTCTCATGCATCCCAGGATGATGGCCTCCAACTTGCTATGTAGACTTTGAACTCTGGATTCTCTTGCCTCCACTCCCCCATTGTTAGAATTACGGTGATTGGCTACTACTACTGGCTTTTGAAACTTCACACTTTCAGTAAAAGAGATTTGTTGTGTGATGGAATGTTGCTTCACTTCATTTCATTCTCCATGTAAAGATGGTCTTTCAACTGTGTGCTAATTGTACCAATTATAGTTTGAGAAAATGTGGTTTCCTAACTTATGATAAACTACCACTTTGTATTTTAGAGATGAAAAGAATTACCAAGACACATGAGATAATTTATTGTAGCTCAGTTACTTGTTTATTGTATAGTGGGAGTGTTCTCTGGGCAGCTGGGTATGTTTTTGTTTTTGTTGTTTTGAGTAGGGGATGGAACAGGTTCTTTCGCAGCCTAGGCTGGAGATACACATCTGACACTGTATTGAACTCCTAGATGCTCATGCCTCCACCCCCACTTCTGGGATCTCAGACATTTTTATTTATTTTTACCTTAAATTAAATCTCTTTTAATTGATAAATAAAAATATAACTGCAATATATGGCTACCTGCAATGTATCGATATATGCATAAAGGAAAGAAGTCATATACTTTTCTATATGTACATGTTTATTTACATTTTATTTATTTGTCGTACTTGTGTGTGCTTGTGTCTGGATGTATCAGAGTTCATGTAATAGGGTTGGAACATAAGCAGGCAGGCAGACACAGCAGCAGGCACCTCAACCCCCTGAGACATCTTTCCAGCCCAATCTTTCTTAAATTACACCTATCTATCTATCTATCTATCTATCTATCTATCTATCTATCTACCTACCTATCTATCTGTTGGGGGTAGGGGGGACACGCTCAAGACACAGGACACTTGTGGGGGTCAGAGGACAACTTGTGGGAAGCAGACAGCCTCTTTCCTGTCATGTGCATTCTAGGGATGAAAATTCAGATCTTAAGGCACTCTTACCAATTGAGCCATCTTACCAACACATAAAATGTTATCTGAAATAGAATCTTATGATGTGGCCCAAGCTGGCTCTAACTCATAGCAATTCTCCTGCCTCAGCCTCCTAAGTAATGAGATTACAAGTATGAACCACCACATCCATCTTCATGAAAAGTTGTTCTATTGAGTTTATAAAGTGCTGAAAGTCAATCGACTTGGGGATGCAATGGCATGTACCTGTGGTTAGAGCTGAGGTGAGAGGAGCCCAGGGATCTGGGGGTCTGAGGACAGCCTGGGGACATCCAGGGAACCCTGTCTCCAAACAGAAAACTATCTGAACCCTCTCTCACACAGAAGAAGAAACAAAATGGCATGATCTAAACCTTTTTTAGTTACTAAATAACCTATTTCTTTCAATTCTGTGTACTTGTAAGACAACAGGGTAGAAAGATAGTTATTTAGTTTATCACTTCACCATTTTAAGAAAATTAACTCAGCCCAGGCATGGTTGTGCACACCTTAAATATTTATTTATTTATTATGTATACAATATTCTGTCTGCGTGTGTGTCTGCAGGCCAGAAGAGTGCACCAGACCTCATTACAGATGGTTGTGAGCCACCATGTGGTTGCTGGGAATTGAACTCAAGACCTTTGGAAGAGCAGGCAATGCTCTTAACCACTGAGCCATCTCTCCAGCCCTTTTTTAAAAAAATATTTATTTATTTATTTATTATGTGGTTGTGCACACCTTAGATCCCAGGACTCAGGATGCAGAGGCAGGGGGATCTCTGAGTTTGAAGCCAATCTAGTCTACATAGTGAGTTCTAGGGCAGCCAGAGCTGAGATCCTGTCCAAAAAAGAAAGTAATTCATGTGTGGAAGGCAATATGAGTCTCTTTCAAAGTCATTTAGCAACTTGCTAGACTAGTCTTATTTTGGAAAAATTCACCAAATAGACTGGATCTAAAAAAAAAAAAGTCCTCTCACCACATAATAAAACACTAAACATACAGAGTAAAGAAAGAATATTAAGATCTGCAAAGGAAAAAGAACAAGTAACATATAAAGATAGACCTAACAGAATTACACTTGACTTCTCAGTGGAGACAGTGAAAGCCAGAAGGTCATGGTCAAGCATTATGCAGACATTGAGAGACCACGGATGCCAGCCCAGGCTACTATACCCAGCAAAACTGATGATCATCATAGAAGGACAAAACAAGATATTCCATGACAAATCTAGATTTCACCAATACCCAGCCACAAACCCAGCCCTACACAAAATACTAGAAGGAAAACTCCTACCCAAGGAAGATGGCTACACCAACAAAAACACAGACACTTGATGATCTCATTACAGCAAATCCTGAAGAAGAAAAAAACGTACAAAATAACATCACCAACGATGAAAACCAAATTAACAGGAGATAGCAACCACTGGTCATTAATATCCCTTAATGTAAATGGACTCAACTCACCCATAAAAAGGCACAGGCTAACAGATTGGATATGAAAACAGAACCCATCCCTCTTCTGCACACAAGAAACGCATCTCAACCTCAAAGACAGACATCATCTCAAAGTAAAAGGTTGGGAAAAAATATACCAATCAAATGCACCTAAGAAACAAGCAGGTGTAGCTATCCTAATATCTAACAAAATAGATGTTAAACTAAAATCAGTCAAAAGAGACAAAGAAGGACATTTCATATTAGTCACATGGAAAATCCATCAAGAGGAAAGTAGAAAGTATAAAAAGACAAGATTCCTGAGTAAATTGGGAGCATAGGGACCTTGGGGGAGGATTGAAGGAGGGAGGGGAGAGGCAGGGAGGAGAGCAGAGAAAAATGTAGAGCTCAATAAATATCATGGAAAAAATAAAATTTATTTAATGTTGTGCATTGGTGTGAGGGTGTCTGATCCCCTGGAATTTGAGTTACAGACAGTTGTAAGCTGCCATGTGGGTGCTTGGAATTGAACCTGGGTCCTCTGGATGAACAGCCAGTACTCTTAAACACTGAGCCATTTCTCCAGCCCAAGATATATTTCTTTAAGTTCATGGTCAGCCTGGTCTACATAGTAAGTTCATGGTCAGCCTGGTCTATATAGTGAGTTCATGGTCAGTCTGGGCTACATAGTGAGTTCCAGATTATCCATATAGATAGACAGACAGACAGACAGACAGACAGACAGACAGAAAGAAAGAAAGAAAGAAAGAAAGATGATACATACATACATACACACATATACATCATACATACACACATACATGATATGTAGGTAGGTAGGTAGGTAGATAGATAGCTAGAAAGATATAGACGGATAAAATAGTGAGTCCCTATATTACCTTCACCCAGTTTTAATGGTTCTCTGCATTCATGCTTTTTTTCTTTTCTTTTTTTTTTTGAGACAGCCCCAATTCTTTCATTCTTATCTGTAGTACTTGCCTCACTCTATCCACCCCCTCCATCCAGTTAACTGAGTTAAACTGAGTGTTAGATTGGTGAATGGGGTTGCTTAACTAGATATGAGCCAAATGAAAATGTGTGAGAATCTAATCAAGTCTGCTGTGTTAATAAAAGTGTCCTGGGTCACTTTCATGTTTATAACCAAGACAAGGTAATCCATCTTCTTCAGAGTCACTGTTTAAATTTCATGATTTAAAAGATGGTTTTCAGGGCTTGGGATGTGGCTTGGTTGGTAGAGTGTATGTCTACTATGTAGGAAACACTAGCTTAGCTCCCCAGCACTACCTAAAACCAAGTGTGGAGATGTAGGCCTGTAATACCAGCACAGGGGAGGGGAAGGCAGTAGGAGCAGAAATACAAGGTCATCCTTGGCTACACAGTGAATTAACTGAAGGCCAGCCTGGCATAAATGAGACAACTTCTCAAAAAAGAAAGAAAATCAGAAGCAAAAACAAAGAAATCCTTGTTTAACCCAAGTTTGCAAGCGACAATGCTTTAAATGGATAACAAAAATTTTCTCAATGGGAGTCTGCATTATGGCTCAGGGGGAAAAAGTGCTTGCTGCCAAGCCTGGTTACTTGAATTCAATGTCTGGCATCCACATGTTGGAAGGTGAGAACCAACTCACATAAATTGTCCTCTGACCTCCACATGCATGCAGTGGCATGTGCACTCCCATTCTCTCTCTCTCTTACACACACACACACACACACCGATAATAAAATAATGTAATAAAAAAGTACAAGAGAGACTGGGTACGAGGGGTTCATCTCGAGGGGCAGGACAACAAGAGAAGATAACGAGAGGGAATCTGATCAAAGTACATGTACACAATTATGCAAGAGTGAATAAATGTTGATTTTTACGAAAAAAAAAAGTTCTCCATCTGTGAAATGGAGGCAATGATTGCCAACTGGTACCTTAAGCCTCAAAACTTTGCTGAGTAAGTGAAAACTGACAGCGAAACAGAAGAGAGACGGAACTTTACTGGTTTTCCAGAGTCAAAGGGAAGGTTTTACAGGTGCCCCGCCCCACCTTCCCTACTAGGCAAACCCAGCACAGGACTTTATTCTTTTCGTAGCTTGGGAAACCGAGTCAGTCCTGAACTCCCTTGCCCGAGACTGACTGTACACTGATGAAAGTTAGAATCGTGTCAACGCCCCCATGCCCGTGCAGGGTCATGTTCACCGGTGTTTTTGTTCTTCTAGTAAAGAGACAGATCCTGCAAAACAAGTTCATTCCTGTTGGGGAATCTCCGTTCACACAAGAGGGGTGTCTGGACAGGGTGAGCAAGCCACAGAATTGGGAGGTAATTTGCCTCTGATGCAGGTGGCTAGTTTACTTTCCCCGTGGACTTCCTAGCTCATTCTCCTTATATGGAGCACTCTGAGGTGCCAAGCCCTGAACAAAGGGACACGGTTCTTCTTGTGGAGCTGAAACGTCGATGCATGCAGAACTGCTGTGTTGATTTCTTACAACTGCTGCATCGAATGCCTACAAGTTTGGTGGCCTGAATAACAGAAACAGATTCTCTCACAGCAACAGAGACAGAAAGTCTGACATCACTTACTGGCAGAACCATGGTTCGAATGTGTTAAGTTTGAACTCGTGGTTCCCAGCTGCAGGTGCTGTTTTGGGAGACTGTGGAACCATCTGGACACAGTGCCTAGAGGGCCGACTTGGGCTGCAGGAGTGGGCCTGGAGAGCTACGGCTGGGTCCCTGTTCTGCTCACTTCTCTGCCTTCTAGTCCTTAGGATGTGAGAAAGCCACGCCCCCAAGTTTCTGCTGCCGGGGATGGTGCCACCTTCTGTTACACCATGAGGGACTGTTTCTGCTCTAATTGGAGTCGACATGAGCCCTTTCCCTCTTAGGTTATTTGGTGACAGCAACATAAAGCTAGCATAGCAATGGGACAATCTTTGCCTGTCGCCAGCATCCAGTTCCTTGGCTTGTGGCTGACCCACTCCAGCTTCTATCTTTGTCTTCGCCTGACGTCGTGCCCACCCACACAATCCAGAATGACCCCATATTTTACCATCAATATTGCTTCTTTGAAGTAAACTCATATCAACAGGCTCTGGGTAAACATGTATTTTTAGAACTCATTATATAGTCCATGCTGGCCTCAAACTCATGGCAATCCACCTGCCTCAGTGTCCCATTTGCTAGGATATTTACCTCAAAAGCTCTAAAGTTCTGAGTTCATTCTACACACACACACACACACGACTAAAAGGAATCTTATCATGTCTATTCTAGATGTAAGATAAAATAGACTAAGGATTATTAAAAATAGGAAAGCTTAGGACTGGAGAGATGGCTCAGAGGTTAAGAGCATTGGTTGCTCTTCCAGATCCTGAGTTCAATTCCCAGCAACCTCATGGAGGCTCACAACCACTTGAATGAGATCTGGTACCCTCTTCTGGAGTGCAAGCATACATGCAAGCAGAACACTGTATACGTAATAAATAAATAAATCTCTTTTTTTAAGATTTCTTTTTTATTTTGTTTACAGTGTTCTGTCTGCATGTATGCCTACAGGCCAGAAGAGGGCACCAGATTTCATTACAGATGGTTGTGAGCCACCATGTGGTTGCTGGGAATTGAATTCAGGACCTCTGGAAGAACAATCAGTGCTCTTAACCTCTGAGCCATCTCTCCAGCCCCTAAATAAATCTTTTTAAAAAAAAAAATAGGGAAGCTTCCAGGCAGTGGTGGTTCAAACATTTAATCTTAGCACCTAGGGGACAAAGTCAGGCGATTTCTGAGTTCGAGGCCAGCCTGGTCTACAGTGTGAGTTCCAGGACAACCAGGACTACACAGATAAACAGAGAAACCCTGTCCTGGAAAACAAAACAAAACAAAAAAAAAAAAACAAAAAGGCCATGGGAGGGGCAAGTGACCAGAGATAAGATCTTTGGATATGTGAATACAAGCACGAAAATACTTTTAAGGCTCTTTTGGGGGAGGGCATTTTAGAAACAGAGTCTCACTACACAGGTCAGCCCATCTAAACCTAGTTTATAGGCCACTCTTTTTTTTTTTTTTTTTGGTTTTCCGAGACAGGGTTTCTCTGTAGACCAGGCTGAACTCGAACTCACAGAGCTCTACCTGCCTCTGCCTCCCGAGTGCTGGGATTAAAGGCGTGGGCCACCACAGCCCAGCTAGCCACTCTTTCCTTGAATTTATATCTATCTTCCTGCCTCTGCCTCCCAAGTACTGAGATTAAAGGTATGGGCCAACACGCCTGGTTTGGGTTTTTTTGTTTGTTTTGTTTTGAGACCTTTTGCTCCTAACCACTACCCAATTTGTTAATGCTGAAGTACTTGCTATCCTGAGGACAAATCATCTTTTTACTCCATATATTTGACTTTGCCTTGTCCTACTTAAAGTCCTTTGGGGGGGAAAAGGCAGGGACAAAGCATCAATTAAAAAAAGAGGCTGGGCCGGGCGGTGGTGCAAGTCTTTAATCCCAGCCCTCGGGAGGCAGAGGCAGGCGGATCTCTGTGAGTTCGAGGCCAGCCTGGTCTACAAGAGCTAGCTAGCTCCAGGACAGGTTCCAAAGCTACAGAGAAACCCTGTCTCGAAAAACCCAAAAAAAAAAAAAAAAAAAAAAAGAGGCTGGGGGGCCAGCAACAAGATGTCTTACTGGATGAAGGACATGAACCATCAACTCTGCTGATGAGGTTAAGTTCCACCTTCAGGACTTACATGGTGGAAGGAGAAAACCAACCCCCTCAGGATGTCTTCTGTCCTCCGCACTTAGGAGGACACACACAGACACCTATGCATACACACACAGATAGAGAGAGAGAGAGAGAATGAAAATATTTTTAAAAAGAGGCTGGGGGTGTATCTCTGTGAGAGAGTGTTTATCTAGCATGGTGGAAGCCCTGAGTCCACAAACGATAGGCTGAGGACTACACCCCACCAGCAGTTGGTGACAGTCAAGACGAAGCTCTGGAATTGTCATTGGTTTGAAAGTCAGCCTTTTGAACAGCACACAACATGCCAGTTTCCCCCTGAACTGAATCATATTTTGACATCACTATTCCAAGTTGTTTCTAAGTATATGCCAGAGTAGCATTCGACAGCTAAGGAAATGTGAAAACATAACATTTCCGGCCCTCACTGAGCAGGCCTGACAGGCCTCAGTTGTCCTGTTCAGCCTAAGCTTCCAGGACTCACAGCCTATCAAAGGAAAGCAAGTCAGCTGCCTCCACGCCTGAGAAGCGCTGGGAGGATCAAGAAGATAATGAAAGGGACTAAGCCTCTTTCTAAAGATCATAGACAGCACATCATTAGAGTCCTAATTATGTGTGCTGCCAGGTGATTCACAGAGAGCATGGGCTCAGACCCTGCCCTTCCCTGCTAACAGTTTACAATCCAGGCAGACAGACAGGCTGACGCTCACACTCATTTACAGACAAGCCAGACACACACAGTGCAACACGACCATTAAGCCAATGGATGTTTGAGTGAAGCAAACATTTAGGATGGGGACATCTAGATTCACTGAAATAAAAACAGGTGGACATCCCACTTCTAGGCTAAGGTAAACCGATGGGACAGAAGTTTACCCACTATCGCAGTCATTGGCAAGAATAAACACAAGACTCAAAATTGCTCTAAAAAATACCAACCTTTTATTTATCCTTATTCTGAACTCTTACATCTTCTAGGCTCCCTTGCTTTTGTGTATGTGTATGTGATGGGAGGGGGACTCATTGAATCCACACTCCTCCTGCCTCAACCTCCGAAAAGCTGGGATTGTAGGAGTGGAGGCCATGTCTGGAGGGTCACAATAATTGAAACAACTGGTGCTGGAGAAATGGCTCAGCAGTTAAGGGCACTTGATACGTCTCAGCAGCCAGATGGCTTACAACCACATGTAACTCCAGTTCCAAAGGATGTGATAGCCTCTTCTGACCTCCATGTGCACCAGATAGATGGTGCCCATGGTACATAGATAGATATTTAGGCAAAACATTCATAAATGTAAAATAAATGTTATTTATTTATTTATTTTGTTTGTTTTGAGACAAGGTTTCTGTGTATAGCCCTGGCTCTTCTGGAACTCACTATGTAGACCAGGCTGGCCTCAAACTCACAGAGATCCACCTGCCTCTGCCTCCTGGGTGCCGGCATTAAAGGTATACACCACCACTGCTCAGCAAATAAATATATCTTTAAAAAATAATAGTTGTAGCAATCTCTATTACAGTCTCTAGTTACAGACCATGGTTTTGTATGATATTTCTGAACACATATCTGAAATTGCCTTTGCTAAAATAAAACTGCTTTTTCTTTTGAACACCATTGGCAAGATTCCTGAAAGAGCTCTTTTGGCCTTGAGTCGAAGATGTTTTTATTTCAACTAACTCAATTCTATTTAATTCTTATCTCTTGTCATTTGAATTAGGACTCAGAATGGTCTTTTTTTTTTGAATAGCTAATTATTTTGATCATTTGACACTTGAGAAAAACACTTTCTAGGAGCTGTGTTACAACTCAGTGGTATAGGACTTGCCTAGTAAAATGCAAAGATTTGGGTTCTCTATAAATAAATAAATGGAAAGAAAGAAAAGAGAGAGGGAGGGAGCACAATGCTCCAATATGGAGAACCTGTGGCTTAAAGTTATCCTAGCAAGTCAAGGTTCCTTCAAGCATCTAGCCTATCAGAATCAAGCTTGGCCTGGGCTATAAGGGACAGTCTCATAAAACAAAAACTGGGCTTCAAAAATGTCTCAGTCAGTGAAAGTGTTTGCCGATTGACTATGAGGTCCTGGGTGGAATTATCAGCACCCACATAAAAGGTGGATATGGCAGTGTGAGCCTATAACCCCAGTGCTAGGGAAGTGGGGACAGGACAGGAGACTCCGGGACATGGTAGCCAGCCAGTCTACCTTAATCTGTGAGTTCCAAGTTTAGAAATGGCTCAGTAGATAAAAACGCTTGGCTCTCAGACATGAGAACCTGAGTTAAAGTCCTTAGGACCCACATTAAAAAGTCAGTGTGGTCACAGGAGAGGCTGTAATTCTGATGCTAGAAGGACTGAGACAGAAGGACTTGCTGCCTTCCAGCCTCACTTCAGGTTCAGAGAGAGGCCCTGCCTCAAGGTAATACAATGGAGAGTTATAGAGGGGAAGATACTTGACACCCTCTTTGGCCTCCATGAGCACACAGTGCAGACACCCACATACACATATGCCACACACACACACACACAAATATACTTGTGAATGCAATAATAGTAATATAGTGGAGAGCAACTGGAAGATATCAGGTATCAAATTCTGGCCTCCACATGCATGCATAAATACACCCAAAGAAACATGTACACAAGTATACACATACACACAAACATGTACACAAGCATGTATCTACACACACAAAATTGATACAAATCTGAGTTAAATTTTATAATTTTTTACTTTTTATTTATTGATAATGAAGATCAATCTTAGGGTTAGGATACATTAGGTTTAAAACAGGGCAGAAGATGAACAGTGTGGTATATGTCAATAATCTCAGAATTTTGCAGTCTGGGGTAGGAGGATTGGGAGTTCAAGGCCAGCCTGGACTACACATCAAGGTTGCCTCTTAAAAAAATAAAAGGAAATAAAATAAGGCTGAGGGATATACTGAAGAAGAGACTGTTAGAAGTATTGATTAAGAGCTCTGCTGGGCGGTGGTGGTGCACGCTTTTAATTCCAGCACTCGGGAGGCAGAGGCAGGTGAATCTCTGTGAGTTCGAGTCCAGCCTGGTCTACAAGAGCTAGTTCCAGGACAGGCTCCAAAGCTGCAGAGAAACCCTGTCTCGAAAAACAAAACAAAACAAAACAAAACAAAGAGCTCTGACTGTACTTCCAGTACTCCCAGAGCACCTGAGTTTGGCTCCCGGCACTGACGTGAGTGGCTCACGACGACCTGTGGTTCCAGCTCTAGTGGATCTCACACCTTCATCTGGCCTCCAGGAGCACTACATACACAGTCACAGACATACATGTAGGCAAAGCACCCATACACTAAAATAAAAATAAATAAATCTCTAAAAATGGAAAAATAGCTGGGTGTGGTGGTGTGTGGTTTAATCCCAGCTCTCAGGAGGCAGAGACAGGCAGATCTCTGTGAGTTCAAGTTCAGCCTGGTCTACTAGAGTTAGTTCCAGGACAGCTGGGGCTGTTACACAGAGACACCCTGTCTCAAAAAGTCAATAAATAAATAAACAAACAAACAAACAGCATGATCTTGGGATAGGGAATACCTTTCCTCTTTATTGGGGAAACCACTTAAACAAACAAACTAACAAAAATCTGATCTGTTTGCTCTTGATTGGTCTAGCCTGGGCCACGTGCTTGTCATTGAAACAACCATAGTGATCAAGGGCTGGAAACTTGGTATTCACTGCACACTGAGGGGTCTGAAGATCGTAGGCTGGAGTGAATCCTTCCCTGAGAACTTAGTGGGTGTTAACCATAGTGTAGTTCTTGGAATTTTCTCTCGACACTTTTATTTCTGTGAGTGAGCTTAAACATCTCAGAGCTGGAGCGGAAACTCCAGTTCCTAAAGAAGCCCACGTTTTCCAATTGCTGTGGAAGTTGAATTT